>VSWD01000008.1:52212076-52812076 GCA_033119305.1 Pinctada imbricata | reverse complement strand
GTAATCTAACAAAGAAAATCGTTATCCTCAGGGGGTTAAAAACGTCTTTGAATACATATAACCAAATTGGAGGTTTTGCATTTATTGAATATGTTAAAATGAAGACTGACTCATTGAGAACATAATCAACCCGTGCTTTGAGCTATGAAGTCTTGTAAATTATCATAACTCAATTACCTAAGTGTTAGGGATTTTTTTCTGAACAAATGTCTTTTTTGGTATGAGGGGGCGAATCAAAACTTTTTCTTGCTCCGAATAATAGAGATATCTTGCATACGAATTCAGACAATGACCAGATTCTACTAGTTTATTTCAAAAGTTACTAAAGTTTCGTCTTGTATCCATCCGCTTGGTGCCTGTCACACTTAACTTTTATCACCCGGTTCTGTATTACGAGACATTTTTGTTTCGCCGGTCTGTTTTTCAAAGCTTCAAGCTTATGCATACATGTTCTTTTCTCCATTTAGAGATCTTGGTGGCTCGTCAGATAGAAGTACGAATTCGGAATGGGACAGACAAGCTATTCGCTACCTACAGAGAGAATTTGAACAACTGCCTCTTGACAAAGTGCAAGTTCACGAGTACCTGACAGCAGTTACATACCCTAATCCAGCGGCCCCAAATAGACTAGAAATCATCGATTCCTCCAATAAAACATTGCTGAACACCTCTCTGACGAGTACCAAGGAGACCAGAGGGGAGACCAGGGTACAACGTGCTAAACCTCCCCATGTTTCCAGATCTGTATCAGGAACAGTTGAGGTAGGTTATATACAAGAGGTATAACTATCTCGCACACTGAGTCCACAACATGGTGTTTCAATTGCTGCTAAAATGAATTCTTTGATTTTTGATCGCCGTCGAATCGATAATAGCCATATGCTATTGTTCGATTTCGCTGGAAAAGATGTGCAGAAACGCCAAATAGGATGTGCATCAGCAATAGGCTGATTTCGCTTTAAATAATGCGATAATTTATGTTTTGCATTTTCCTAACGCAAGGCTTACACGTACTGTATCGAAAAAAAAATATGCCCCGAGTTATTATTATTTCCAAAAAAAAAAACTCTATTTACCATCGTCGGAAATACATATATATAGCCTAAGAAACGTATACAAGGAGAAATCGTTAGATTTTTAGCCGTATTATCTACATAATATATATCTGTACGGGCTTAAATTCTTAATTAAAGTAAGCGATAATACTATTTAGGTTTGATATGTAAAATAGGATTTAGTTTAAAGCGATGACATAATATATCAATGCAGTATACCTGCCACCTGCTATGTGGTATACCTGTACTGAATTAAATTTTTTAAAGTATACGACCCAGTTCACATTTTCATCGAGTATCATCATTATCATACTATTTAACCAAAGACGGGTTCATGTTTCATTAAAGAGGTGGTGGACAGGGTCAAAGAAAGGCGGGAGGAGGGAGAGAGGGAGGAGGGGGGAAGGGGCAAAAAAGGGAGGGAGGGGGTGGGAAGGGAAGGGAGAAAAGGAGAGGTGGAAGGGGGAGAGAGTAACGCCCCCTCCATTAAAGACAATAAGCGTCCGATGGTATGCTCCAAAATGCTTTTTATATGATTTTCATGAATATTGTAAGTAATAGAATAATCTGTATCAAGAAAAAATTTAGTTTTTCGTATCATTTACAATGTTTGCATAGAAATAAAAATTTAATACGTCATGTGTACTTCTTTCCTATTTCCATAGATTTACTTAAAAGAATCGCGTCCATAAAGTAAAATTCTGTTTGTCCACGTAAAAACCAAACAGGGGTATGTAGTTTTTGGTCCGTCCGTTTGTCTGTCTGTTTATCTGTTTGTCCGAAAGAAAAAACTCTAACCTTTGCTAAACTTTTGAATGGAAAGAGATTGGGTTTTCTTATTTCACATAATATGTTTTCCTTGTGACAAGACGTTTCCTTGGAAAAAAAACCTTGTTACCTTGAAAGTGTAATTCATATATATACGGATTTTAATCATGTGATAAGAACAGTTTTCTGATTTTAAAAAAATGAGGATGCATTTACAATCATGGAATTTATTTTTGTTTTACTTTTGTAGGGTGAAGTAGTTTATGGTAACTATGGAAACGATCTTGACCTTCTTCATCTACAGAACGCCAGCATCAGAATACAAGGAAGCATCCTGTTGCTAAGATATGGCAGTATTCCTGTCTATACCATAGTATGCATTGTAGAGAGAGAGAGAGAGAGAGAGAGAGATTTCACTTTCTATTTTCTTTTGACACTCTTTGATTTATTGATACCGTCAGTGTGAAGTACCTGGGAACGTCTTCTATTGGGGAAACCTGCATGTTTACATGACGTCTGAAGTAGGCATCTATCATCTATTTTGAGATTTTTATAACCACTTCGGTACAGAATACTTGGTGGTATATATTTTCATTGAGATTATAAATATTCAGTAATATGTCACATTATATTGTACATGTATTGATATCTTTTCTTCTTTATCCGTCCATGAAAATCATGAATAATAATTGAGAAGATAAAGACACTCAATTATGTGTACACGTATATAAATAATCATGGGTGGAACTTAATGTATATGTATAATCATGCGCGGGAATGTCATATTGATTATTCACGTAATGTATTACCTCTTGACCTTCAGCTGAAGAATGCAGAGTTATATGGATTAGTAGGCGTGTTACTGTATGATGACCCAGGAGACCTGGGCGTGGCACACAGTGAAGACTTCATACCTTATGCCTCCATACAACCTGGTAATAATTTATTGTCTGAAATTTGATTATGTTAAAAAAAAAGATGATTAAGAGAAATTAATACTTATCAAATCCTTTTTGAAAAAGTAATCTATAGGTCTGCAAATAAAGAGATACAAAAATGTTCTCTTTTCATATAAAATCCTGGTGCATGCTTGATACAACATTAGATATTGCTGGTTTGATTTATACAGGCCTCTAAAGAAAACTACTGGCAGTGTTTCATATTAGCTTATGACAAAAACAAGATTCATAATGTAACAGACACTCATATCAATAAGATCCACCTTATCCTTCAGAAGGAAAGAGTTTTTCTACTGTGATGCCAACTTCTTCTCTTTTTTTTTTTTTGCATTTTGGCCTTTCTCTGGTAGAATATTTGACCAATAATTTATTTCTTACAAGAGGTAAAAGAAAAATCCAAGTGTTTTGATTGTATTTGAAGGGACATTGAAATCAACACAGTTGATTCTTTGATACTATTGCAGACTACAATGGAAATGTGCCCAGTATTCCTGTACAGACAATATCAGCTGGTACAGCTAAGCAACTCCTGCTTACCCTGGACCCTGATGGTATGGAAGCTCCCCCTGCCTGGCAAGGAGGCCTTAATATTACATACAGAATGGGACACTCTGCCAATATGTCAAAAGGTTTGTTTTTGTTTTCACTAGACATCCATGTCCAATGATGTTCTGTATTTGATTAAGAAAAACAATTACATGTACCAGTCAGAATCATCCATGTTTATCATACGTGATGTATCTCTTGATTGAAAGATTGAAAAGATTGAATATGGTGATAAGAGAAATGTAATTTCTTTTCAAGAAAAAAAAAAACACAGTTCATATAGTGCAGCTGGAGAAGGGGAGTTTTATATACAAGGATTTATAGATTTAAGTTTTCTTAACCCTTTCAGGTTTTAAAGTGAGGTTGACTGTCAACAATTCGGATGGATATGAGAGAGTAGTGAATGTGATAGCAAGCCTCTCTGGTGATGTAGAATCGGGTAAGATTGTCATAGTATACAACTTGTAACTTGTATCTTTGAGAACATAAATCTCCATTCAAATAAGCTGACACATTCTAAATGATAACGATAGAAAGATGTTATTTTTAGAAACATTAACTCGCTACCTTAATTATATGACTAATTAATAGTATATGGTTGAATGTTTTTGAGAGTCTATCACAGGGATATTGTTTTGTTGGTGACCAAAAGAAGATAACTGATCTGTGTGGAGGATAGAAAACTCATTGATGAACAAATTAATCATGATATATTGACTTTATGATTTCAGATCGAGTAATTATGATTGGAGCGTCCAGAAATTCCTTCCCAGGATCCACCTCTGACACGGTGTCAGGATCCGCCCACTTACTGGAAATGGTCAAGGCTTTCACTACAATAAAGGATCGAGAAAAATGGTCGCCAAGACGTAGTATTTTCTTCTGTTCATGGGGTGGTAGTGAATTGTCCAAGGCTGGGCTACTGGCATATTTACAGGTGATATTTATTATTCTTTGCAGACTAGATGAGATTTTATTTAAAAAAAATTGAATTCTTAAATATAATTCGAAAGTCATGGTTTTGTGAGTACAACAAACATTACTTTAAAATTTCAAATCTGGATCAAAGAAATTGATGACTGTGAAACAGATTATTTACATGTAAAAAACAAATTAAAGACAAATTATCAATTGAAAGCAACAGATAGTATATCTTTTTTGTGAAAGGCTTGAGCAATAGAGATATATATAGTTTTATCTTCCATACATGAAAAAGGAAGTAGTCCTTTCAAAAGAAGATAAGAAAGCAGGAAAAAACTTATGTATATATACATGTATATACTGATTAGGAAGAATTTTATCAGGAAAGGGGAATTCTGTTTTAAGTAGAAACTATGGGTCCATTCATGTTATATCAGACTTCAAGGACTTTTAGTTTCCAGAAGCAACTCAAGAACCCTTAATTTCACCTATTCAATCAAGGAAAGAAAACAGAGTGGATGTGTGTGTGTGTGTGGGGGGGGGGGGGGTCCATAAGATTATCTTCATGACATATAAAACATCACTCAATATTACCTTATATTCTTAACTCTCTTACAGCAACATAAGTACTTATTTCCCAGACAAACTGTGACATATGTAGATCTGGATCTTCATGTCAGTCAGGAAAATATCAACTACACCTCATTAGCCATCCAGTCAAACACTGCTCTAATAGACCTAGTGGAGTCTGTACTTCATCTGGTAAATAGTGGACATAATACACTTGAATTGTTATTATTAATGAATGTAGAATATATGTTGAAAAATTGATGATCTTAATATTTCTACAGAAATTTTTTGATTATACATTATTGACAAATGTTTATTATATATCAACTATTCATATCAATAGTTTTTGTTACATTAAAAAAGTAAAAAAAAAATTAATCATTAAGTTCTTCAATACGTGTATTTTTATTATTGTTTTAACATTATACTTTGATAGGTACCTGATCCGAGTGTACACCGCCTTTCATTGGCTGATGAACTACATCTCCATAGTAACAGTGGCATACAGGCAGAGGAAAGACATTCTCTGGTGTGGGGTAGAGGTGTGCCAGTACTGTCTGCCACCTACAGACTTAGGAAAAAGGAGGTCAGATCAACATATGTATGTTCACTACATTATTCAACAAAAGAAATAATAATAACTTACCTCCAAATTCTATGACCATGACTTCTCTACTAGCTTACAAATAGGCATATTGAATATATGACATTATATGTTTCTATCCGGCCTGGGCTAAAGTTTTGTGTAGTACAATTCTCTTACTTTCATTATTTTCCTTGTAATTAGGTTACTTCTGGAGATGGGTTGTTGGCCGATGCCAGACATCATTTTAGATATCATCTAGCAGCTGCCAGAGTTATGTCCCTTCTGTCCCTGAGGCTCATAGATGATACAGACCTTCCATTCAATCTTGCCAACCTGACATACTCTGTGTATAAAAATGTCAAACGCACAGTTAAAAGCATCGCAAACGATGCCCTAGCAAGTAAGCTTTAATACTACATGTATTACAGGAAAATTGGAATGATTTTATGAAAAGTACATCTACAGCTGAAAGTTGATTGTGTCAATAATGTGCAAAATTAAATCACTACAAAAAAATTAATCATATCACTACAAAGAAATTAAATTATGTGTATTTATGTATAATCTTGAGTTAGTAGCTACAATTCCATTGCCCTTACATTGAACAGGTAACCTATTGAGAAAAGCTACAGAGTTGAGAGACAGAGGGAATCTATTTCAACAGTATATCAAGACACAAAGTCTGAATAAAATTCCAATGGACAAAAGGAAGATAAATGATGTCAAGATGTTCTTCTACAAAGTTTTCACTGTCCCTCATGAAATCAGGTTTGCTTGATTTTCTTCGATAAATAAAATGTCGTTTAAATACATGTATATGAAACACAAAATAATGTAAAAATTTGTACATGTAAATAAATATACATGTATAAGTATCCAGAATTATTACCTTCATTTTTCATACCATTTAATATGAATATCAATTTTACCCTAGATCCTGCCAGGTCTCCAATATGCTGGACACAGATTCTACAGGTCACATGTCAGTCCTCAAACACCCTGTTGACATTGCCATGGTAACAGGAGACTGGACCAGATATTACATTGCCAAAGATAAGTTTCTACTCGCAATGTCCGAGGCAGCTTCCCTTCTCACAGTCAGCTGATGTTACAAGTTACAACATGCTGCTATTTGATCTCACAAATCTTAGTCATTGTGTTGAAAACTATTCAAATTACTTGTGAAGACGTTATGGATTATATGACAAGTTGGTCATTTCAAACCCACAAGTAACTTGAAAGCAATAATTGCATTATTTTTGTTTATGTACATGTATATAAATGGATTGGAAATGCATGTGTATGTGAATTTGTCATTCTAGTATTTGTGTATATATGGTTGAGATATAATATGTGTATGAGAATTTGTCAGTCTTGCCTTTGAAATGTGTTAAACAATAGTTGGGAGTACATATTGCTCTGCACTTGTATATAATTCAATGATGTTCAATTTTGCACTAAAATTCTTCCTCATCAGACCCATTAAAACCATTCACTATTTTCATGATTTTGTGAAGTCAAGGACAGACTGTTTCATGCAAGTTGCGGTTTTGGATTTTTAAAGACTTTTTTTGGCAAACTTTAAAAGTTGATGTACTTCTTGTTCAGCTGTATACATGTGCTGTATGTGTGAATAAGTGAACATGTATCCAAGTGAATATACACGTAATGACAGTTTTTTGTTGATTCATGCGTTTATATTTTCTCCTTGTACTTGTAATTTGTAAGAAAAACACTACTTTGTGCCAAAATACGGAGCTGTGCAATCAGTATTTAATATAAACATGTTGTTACATGTCATGTATTTGTAGTTTGTCAACATTTTGTATGTATGTACATGTTTTTCATTTTTGTCAAATGTTTATTTTCAAGTTTAGTGTTTGCCCTGAAGATATGTTTTCTATTTCTATTCATGCATTTTTCTATTTTGTGCCATTGATTTTGAATTTTCTTAATAAACAGTTTTCACAATAAACATGATAAAACCTTAATTATTCTTTTCTCAGAGTAAAACTTTACACATGACTTAATTTACATTCAAAGAATACACCATTTTATGCAAAGCACATTGAGGGGCTTTATGAAAGGAGTTAGTCAATATCAAGAGAATTATTTGATCAAAATTTTTAAAGCGCTCTTTATGTAGCAGTAACGAGCTGCTTGTCCAACATGACTGTTTAACATAATTCTGACATGTGAACTCAAATACACTGTACTTCTTTGAGAATTTCTGCAAAAATATTGCAAATTACGATAATATGCTAGTAATACATGTACGAGGGCTGATTGATATGTTGTTTGGGTTGCAGAAAGTATTCTGCTGATAGATTATCTCGAAAAAGGCTCAATAGTTAAAGGTGTGTTGCTTAATCAGGACAGTGCTCCTGGTCACAAGTTTGTCACTGCCATGGCTGCCATTCATGATGTGGCTTTAATTTGATTGAGCATTCGCCTTATTCACCTGATCTTGCTCCATCAGACTTTCATCTATTCCCAAAACTGAAATCAGCTATTTCTGTTTCCCATTTTCAGTCATGATGTCATACTTGCAGCAGTGGATGGCTTTCTAACCATTCAAGATAAGAGTTCTTTAAAAGTGGACACTGATGGCAAAATTGTATAGATACTGGAGGGGATTATTTAGAAAAAAAAAAGCAAAATGTCTGAAAAAATTCAAATCCTAAAATACAAGGCTCACAACATATCAATCAGCCATCGTACGTCAGCATACAGTAGATTTACAGTCACAAGGAATAAATGCAAAATCAAATCTTAGAGCCTATAGCTTACCATAGAAAATACATGACCAAGAATATAAAGCTTTTCAAAAGAGGGTCCTGGTATAGTCAAAAGTCTGGGATCCAATAGAAATTTAATGTCTAGTATTAAAGCAGGATGTACACGTACATGTACAATATATGATACCTTTTCAGTTTACACTCAAAAGATTTTATCCAGCTTAAGACTTTTCCACAGTAGGTCAAACTTAACAATTATTGATACCTATAGAAGGTCTAGTTATAATAAATACATGTTTGAATGCTTTGCCACTCATCATTCAAAAGTAATATACAAGGTTATAGTTTTAAAGACAAATGGACATAATGATTGATTTTGAAAAAAAAATCATGGCATATAAAACAAAATACATGTATGTAGCTTTCATCTTTTATTTCAGTAGAACTTTTCATTAAATATGTATTGTTATACATACATCCACTTTTACATATTTACTCTCTCAAGTCTCACACACCTACATCACACAAACAAAATATATACCTCACACACGCAATCAACTTGTACACCTGCTTCAATACATCATTCATACCCTGTACAATATCAGTTTACTATTTCATTCCAGCACTACCATTCAGCACTAATCATAAGTAATCACATTATTTCTTACAGCCCAGGAATTAAATCTCTCACTCTTGTGCATTGTATCATAGATAGCCTTTATAATTGGCACTATCAATTTACAAGTATTACACACGTTCTGTAGAATTTTTACTTGTAGGAATCTTCATTTCACTTTGTTCAAGGACACACAATACATGTAGGTTGTTTTCTTGTGGTCAAGAGTATGTTTTTTTTTATGGAAAAAATACACATACATGTAGGTACCATTACTTACTCATACTCAAAGCTTTCTCTGCATCAGTCACACATTAAGTGGAAAAAATAACTATTCTGCAAATTCTTTGCAATATCACAATTTTTCAAACCATGACAAAATGTATAATCATAATAATTATATGAAAGTATATGAAGGATGGATTCAAACTACATAATAGCTAAATGTACGCAAGTACATGTACAAATGCAATTCAATCAGAATAAACTTTGATCACAATGTTGTGTATAATTTGCTTTACATCAATATTAAAAGTTCTAAATGAATCGGATGGTAAAAAGTCTTATCTAAAGATTTGTATGAAAGGTGTTGAAGAGAATCACAAAGCTTTGTAAATTTTGTTGACAAGAGAAGATGGGATATCACGTATGGAAGTCCTTTTACAGACTATTGAGATGCCCTACCAGATCTACCGTGTTGCACAAAGTATCACCTAATGTTTCTAAAGTCTTTTCTTCATCAAGCAACATAGTGATACTGGTTTTGATTTTCTTTGTCTCTTTCCATATAATCTCTGTCTATCAAACTTTCTATCCTCTTCTTTAAATCTGATGGCTGCAATAACACAAATACAACATTCCATGAACAGATTCAAATAATCATTTTTTTTTACAAATTTTTCATCAATTCATACATGCATCATTTAGATTGAAGTTGTCATACATTGAGAAATGTACATGTACATGTATAACTAAACATAAAGGTTTGCAAACATACAAGTGCAAAGTAAACTTACCACAACAGGAGTCCCATTATCTGAGATATTCAAATAACTTTGAAAAGGTTTTACATTTTGTCATCAGAAACTGATCTCTACACAGTTTCTCAGTGCATAGTAAAGTTTCCAGATAAGCAAGTAATACTAACCTTGACAGGGAATTTGAGTTGATTGTAAAGTTCTGAGATGAGAAGGTTATGACTGAGGGTTTTCCTGGTTTTCATGATCCTAACAATAGCTGCGTCCACCTGATACTGCCGATCCTGGAACACTCTCTCTGTTGTATTGGTATTTTCTTCTTGCTGCAATGATAAAGCAATTCATTTATATATATATATATTTATATATTCATTTATACAGTCTACTCTCGATAAGTCAAACTTTAAGGGACCATCAGAAAAAGTTCGACTTATCAGGAGTTCGACTTACTGAGTATATGACCAGCAATAGATTTTACCTAATAATGTTGTCCCATTCTCTATCATCGTTCACAAATGTTTGTGCTGTCTTCTTTAACGATCAAGCTACCTTTAATTTATGTAATGCAACTCCATAAAAAGAAAGTATGAATTTTCTGTGCACCGATCTCCTTATATTTAATTGATTTTATATAAGAATTAAAATTAATTTGTGATTCGACTTATCGAGGTGATTTTTCAATGTAAAATGAGTTATGGGACCCAAAAATTAGTTCGACTTAACGAAAAGTTCTAGCTAGCGAAATTCAAGTTATCAGGAGTACAAATGCATAGAAACATATGGAAGAGAAACAGGACTTTTAAAAATAGTTCGAGTTAAGCGGAAATTCGAGTTATCCGAGTTCGAGTAAACGAGAGTAAACTGTATATATATATAGCTTCATTTTTATATCATATCTTAAGTTACTTCCTACCAGGATCAATTAATTTAATATGGAAATGAACCTCTTACATGTACACTGTATATCATGCACATCTACAGGTAGATATACAATGTACATGTTTGAGTTCACTGATGTAGCTACTTTCATTGAGACTCCAGATAGGACATAGAGGTACATGTACATGAAGTTGCAAAATAAGATTTGGGGTAGGGCCTAATATTAAAGTTTTCCAAAAATAAGGTCAGCTTAAAGATCAAGGTCACAATTTCGAAATAGTTGGTACAAATATACAGATTTTTTTACGATAAATGCACAGATGAAAATGGCTAAAATGTAGCTAATAAATCAAAATAATTCCCTAATTCTAATATTTTTTTTCAACAGTACTTCAAGCTCCATGGTCAAAGTCACAATGTCCAAAGACAATACATTAGAAATATGAAATCCTATTACTTAGGATAATACATAATCTCTTAGTTGTTTCATAGAACAAAAAAAGTTATCAAAGGATATCCTTAAGATAACAAAAGCGTGTACCAGGTACATGTAATAATAAAACTTACTGTCTCCTTAAACTGAATCTGGTTGATTTTGATTTTACACAATTTATGTTTAAAGTCACTGTTGAATTGAAATTTGTCTTTATCATCTACATCTTTACCCTGAAACAGAGAAGCATGTGTATGTATACAATGAATACTATTCAATACAATGAATGATGAATTGAGAAGAAATACATGTATGAATGGCAATATCAAATGCATAAATACATGTACATTTACATGTACTTTTGAAATTTGTGATAAACTACATTGTAATTACAACAAATATTTCATTTTAATGTACCTGCATCTAACAAGCATGCATGTCTTGATGTAGCAGACTTAAAATCAGTACATTCTTCAAAAGATTCTTAGGGAAGACATGAAATTTCAGATTGGCGATGAAAGTTACAAGTAAATATTCTGCAAACGCGAGTATCAGAAATAAGAAAAGATTATACAATAGCAAGAGTAGAATATTCTTCATCTCTTTCAGTAGAATTGGAAATGAATATTTCTTCTCTACCTAACAACTGTGTTATACAATTCAGAAATCCATCTTCACAGGTCTCAATATACTTGTATAGCCCTACCTTTGGAATTTTAGTTAATACTCGTGCTTTTCCACATGCCAGTGATTGCAGAGTTCTACGTAGCTCTCCATCCTCTGTCAAATAGTAAACATACAATGTAGTTTGTACATTTATTTCATTTAAAGAAATTCACAAGTTCATTATGAACATTTCTTCTAAATGTTCATACAAATTGCCACATGCATTATTTATTGCAGTACATCATAATTTCATATAACCCAAAGCAGATCAAGTTAAACACATGCATGAACAAATGAACATATACATGTACAGTTATATGATTTTGTCCATGAGAAAAGGATCCTTGTGGCTCAAGATGTTTTCAAATTGTCATTCAGAATCACATTTTCACATAACCCATGCTTAAGTTCTTTTTTATATTTTCTGTACAAACTGTCGTAAAGTTTCAACTAGTCATGACGTCATACCTGCATTTTCCTCAGATTTTGTGACGTCAATTTGATATGAATGACAGCAGAGTCATAAGAAACATGTTGCCATAGGCACAGTCATACCAGAATTCTAAAATTTACCTATAGCTGTAGCTTGTTTAATATCTTCATACTGTAATTCATCTGTATCATTAATAACAGGAGACAGAGTGACTGGAACAGGGATACTTGTAAGTCTTTAACTCCCTAGTGAAAACAAAATGGTTGTACTTTCTTACATAATGCTGATATTAACATATTTGCACAATCTTAACTGTTTGAAATTGAATTCAATATTGAGAAACAATATGGTCCCTCATACTCCATTGAGTTTTACAATGGAGACTGTATATTGTAACCATATTCTTCTGAGCCATTGAGGTGATTTTTATGTAAAATACATACCAATCAGGAAACTATGTACATTATATGAATTGTTCACACACATAAACATTACTATACATGTATACTCACCACAGCAAATCTAGCTTTCAACACACAATGACCCAAGGTAGGTTGCCATTGAAGTTTCTTTCCACTATGCTTTCCGAGGTAAAATTTCTTGAAGATCTCTTGTAATTTGACCATCTGTAATGAAGGAATCATTACATACATGTAAACATGAACAGAGAATACAAAGGCAATACAAAGGCAAGCCCATCAGCTTTTGTCTATTACTACATTTTACTTGTCATGCTTATAGTAAGTTATACTTGATGATAACGAGTTTTACTTACACTGGCAGGTAGATGTACATCCATGGGTTGGTAAGAGGGCCAATATCCCATGGTCAGTATATTTACAGTCAGATCTATTCCACCAGGAGAGTCTATATGCTGCATATGCTGAAATGTTATCAATTTTTACTTGTATTTTGAATAGAACAAACTAACTTCAGAATAGAAAGTAGGAAACTTTAAAGATAAACACGACAAAGTAAAGCTAAGATTCATTGTAAGCTAACAGTCTTGGCCAAATACCATTAAAATCAATTACTACAATTAAGAATGCAACTGATAATGTTTTAAATCAAGTTTTAGAAAATCCCAAATTTTGTCTATGCTCTAAGGAATAAATGCTGCAGTATGGAGCTGTTAACATATAAGTAAAAAAAATGTATCACTTCAAAAGAAGTGTTACAGATACATGCCATGTTTATATGTAACTGATTCTGTAACCAACCTGTTTAAATGAGAGCATGAAGTCTTTGGATAATTCCATATCTTTGAACATTCCTTCAAGCTTGCTTGTAAAGGCTGCCCCACACTCTAAATAAGATGAAATTTATACAGGAGATAGATTAAATTGCTTAGAAATTATGATTTCAGCAATTCTATGAATAATGTTTAAAGCAAGGTTACACATGTACATGTACATACATGTATAATGTACGTATGCCTTGTTATATCAACTTTTAAGGCAAGGTTCTGCTTTTCCACCTTGGCAGATTTGGGCTACTTCCCAATTTCCCAGAGAAAGATTTGCAGTGAAAATTTACTGTAACAAAAAAAAAAAAAAAAAAAATTAACAGAAAAAAGGCACCAAGAGTTGCGATACATGTAAATCTTGCGATCCCTGAACTGAAGGTAGACGAGTACACTCTTACACCTCAGCAGATTTTAAGAATGAATTACACGGTCAAATTTGTACAGGTATATTTTAAATTTGATGGACGTATGAGAAGTGTCTAAATCTGCCAAGATGGAAAGAAGTAAAGTGAATCAGAACATTGGCTCATGAAGCTGTTGTGATATATGAATATTTAGGCCATGTAAAATTAATTCTATGTTTCTCAGATTATTGGGTCTAAAAAAGTGGCAAGGTAGGTAGGGTTTTTATTTTTTGTTTTTTTTTTTCCATCAAGAGTACTCTTATTATTCATGTAAGGCAAAAAATTGAATGCCCTGTCTTATCCCCTTTCCCATTATTCATATAAGGCAAAAAAAATCTTATGCTGTCCCCCCCCCCCCCTGTTTTTCTTCATAGAAAACTGTCTTTGAACCATCAGTCAAAATAATGGTACATGTACATTAAAATTTATGCCTTTCTCCTGTAAATAAGTTGATTTTTTAAAAAGTAAAATAGCCTATTCCTTCTGAGAACGGGGAGACGCTATTAGATACAAATACAGGAAGTATGACATGTTTTGATTGCCGTGAGTACATTAGTAGAATCGCGTAAGAGACTCGACGGGTATTACTTGCTCACACCTTATTTAAACCCAGTTCAAATTAAATAAGACCCCTCACTTCCTCGGATGGATCCGTTCACATGGTCAAAAATGTGGCCGATAGCGTATATCCTCAGAAGTCTGGATGAAAGCGGAATCTTTAAAAATCGAAAGAAGTGTTATATATAACCATCGTCTGATGAGATAATGTACACGGGTACAATATACATTATTTTATTCATAGATTTAAGGATTTAACTACGTTTCTCTTGCGTTCGTCGGCGGTCCTTGCTTATACTTTTTACAACGTGAATGTCATTATTAATAGATTCGGAAGTATTACAATGGACACTTCCTATTGTTCGGCATAGGTATTTACATATGCTGTAGAGATCAATAAAGAAAACTATACCAACGTTCTAATACATGTAATACTCGATGTATTAAATGTCCGCGACACGTGTCGGCACGTTGTTAGTATATCTTATACAATTCCCTTTAAACGACGCGTGGATAAAGTCTTTACCCGTAACGTAAATACGGAACGCGTCGTGATTTATACGGGCTTTTAAAAGTATTTATTCATCGGGTACTGTTTGGACGATTTTACAGGACAATAAATATTTTCAATGAAATAAATGGATATTTCGTTTTTAATCGACGATCAAGAATGAGACACGGCGGATATTTTTTTCTGAAGTTGCAATAAAAACGTCTCATCGGCGGCAAGTTATAGCGCGCGGCGGTGTCTGAGAAACATAGATTTTATTTTACATGGCCTTACCTTGTTTTAATTTTGATAACATTGACTTCTCTGCATCCACTGAGGCACTCTTACCCACTAACAACCTCTTAGCTAAGTCCTTCTTATAGAACGCTTCAAAAACATCTTTACCTACAAACAATGAATGAAAAGTCAGTCATATATGAAAGATATTATCTTTTAATGTAAAGAAAACATGCATTTTGACATTAAAGTAAAAATAAAGTTATTTTAAAATTCTTATTTTAAAAGTTGCGAGCTTACATATAAATTGAAAAAAAGAATCTCTATTTTTTTTCTAAACTTGTATACATGTACTTTATATTCCACATATAACATTAACTTTTATTCAAGGAGTCTCTCTGCTTATATTCCTCTGAAAAAAGGCTTGGTATAACAAAGACCATAGTCATCATACCGTGGATAAATCTGAAGAGAACCATTATTTTGTCCAGCAAACGTTCCAGTTCTTCTTCTGTTGCTTCCTGATAAAGATTTGTACTATTCAATAAACTAACAAAGCTTTTTATATTTGCTGAAGTTCACTACATACTGTTTTAACATGTTAAATGAGAAGAAAAAGTTTCAATAGCAAAACATAAAGTAAACTTTTATTCATGACTGATGAAAATCATAGGAATAGAACTTCGACTAATTATAAGTTTACCCAAACATTTTTAAAATGTTTTATTTGACTTGAATACAAGTATGTCCTCTAATTGTGACAAACTAATTTCAACATTCTCAAAAAGGAATATAAATTTGCTCCAGACATGATCAGGAGTTGAGTTTTCATCTTAAAGTACATACATGTATCATATCTTTCGACTACAAATCAATTACAGTTAAACCTGCCTTAGTGACCTACTGTGTTAAGAGACTTCCTGTTATAAGATACCTTGTTGCACGGTCTACGTTGTAGACGGTAATTAACACCTTTCCAGACAGTGCAATATTTTTCATTGTGAAGCAATGATTAAATAAATGATTGAACCAATCATGGAACGATCGACTGAACCGTTTAGTGTCCTTAACTGACCTGAAGTCAACTGTCTTCCGTTTTGAAAAATGGAAACACATTTTTCCTTTAGAATTTTTAGAAACATCACTAAAAGCGCATTTCTAAGGAATGAGAAGGACACCCTGCGACTTACAGATTTGAATTACTTTCATCAAAGTCATGGGTAGATCTAGATTTTATCCACAGTGAATGAGGGGAGGGGTCCAATTAACCTATGATTGTGAAAAAAATTGAAAAACTGCAAATTCTAGGGAGGGGGCGGGATCCTGAATCCCCTAGCGCCCTCTAGATTAGCACTTGAATGAATAGGATCCGCTACAAACAGAGACAGACAAAAGTAAAATTTCGATCGAATAATTTTGTACTGACCGGAACCATTGAATAGCTTTGAACAGAACACAAATAATAGCGGAAGATTCCAACAGTTTCTAATATTTTATGGAAAGTTGTAAAGACAATCCCCGACCCCACCTCCTAAAACTAGCTTGTTAGGTACATTGTATAGTAATATATCATTAGTTTGAATACCGTATTAGTTTCTTTTATTTTCTCTCATTCAATTCAAATTCTGGAAATAATTCTTTTAATTAATTTCTTTAATGTAATTTTCTGTCAAATCAAGTTTTAAAATGTGTAAAATTCTTATCTCTCTACGATGTATATTGTACGTACCATTGTCTTTGTCATTGTTTTACTGACCATGAGTAGTTTTCTCTTACCGTTACGTACTCGGAATGACGACTAATAATTACTCAATCATTGGTGATAATTGTTTGATGGCCTAACAATTGCCGTGCAACAAGTGGGTTATTCAACTGCTCCTCGGGCTACGCCCTCGGAGACAGTAGAATAACCCTTACTTACTTTTCAATACCCAACTAAACAATTTTCATGAAAACTGACCTGTATTAAGAGACTATCTGTCTTATGTGACCATGATTTGACCTTCCCTTAAAGGGTCCCTTTAAACAGATTTAACTGTACATGTATGTAGGATCTTCTCACTACAGAACCATATCTTAATTCAAACACAATCTAGGATAATTGGTGCATTTCTTATACATTTCCTACAAATACATAATATATTACAATGTCTACACGTAAACGTTATAAACAAGAAGTTCACTTACTTTATTGCCTGCACGGAGCTTGGAATCAACATACTTGGCTATAAAAGAACACAATACAATATAAAATGCATTGTCTTCAAAGCATCTTAAAAATATATGTACATGTGTGTCACATTTTCATTTTCAGTGTATGTCTCCCACTGTTTATTCGAGGGAAGACCACTTAGATTATTCTTTTGTTCTTCTACATGTTCGCAGAGACTCTTATGAGAAAGGAAACATTTTCTTCTTATCTTCAATTCTCTTTGACACATTACTAATGCCACCTACATGTATATTATTTCTAATGTCACCTACAGTATTTTGAAACCAAGTGAGAAATCAACATATA
This sequence comes from Pinctada imbricata, assembly GCA_033119305.1. Lineage (NCBI taxonomy): Eukaryota > Metazoa > Mollusca > Bivalvia > Pterioida > Pteriidae > Pinctada > Pinctada imbricata. The sequence continues at coordinate 52,794,476 of VSWD01000008.1, read as the reverse complement.
CATATACCCATCCAGTATTTCTTTATTTACATGTAAGCTCATGATCACAGTACATTTTGAATGATATCCATTTTAGAATTATTATGCAATACATTTAAATGCATTCGGTTATTGTAACATGCCCCAAGACATACATTTTCTATTCTAAATCCCTTTAGTTAATGTTTGGCATACATTTTCTTACTTATGTGCAACATTATTTTTTTGCAAAATTAGAGTAACTAGAAGTCTCTGACATGACTGAAGCTCTCCTAGTTGTTTATTTAAAATCTAAGTGACACAACCATTTTCTAAGACCCAATGGTCAGGGGCTCAAAAAGTATATCAGATTCTCAAGTGTAATAAGATAAGTCTGAATATAAATAAATGCAAAAAACTCATTATCAATTATGCATTCTGAGAATTGGTGATCACAAGATTGCAAAGTTATATAGGAGAAAACGACCACATCCATTTACCAAGACCCTGGGGGTCTGAATCTCAAACAAAATACCAGGTACACGACTAGACCACATACCAATCATATTACAAAAAGAATTAACATTCTATCATTTATACTTTCTGAGAAATGGTGACCACAAGCTTACATAGAGATACATGTATATAGGAAGAAATAACCATGCCCATTTTCTAGGACCCTGAGGGTCAGGGGCTCAAACAAAAAATATCAGATGCAAAACTAGACCATAGACTCATCAATAAGTTCAGAGGTCTTGAAGCCACAAGAAATGTTTAAAGGACAGACGGACGGACGAGTCACGACGGAACAGGGCGATCACATAAGCTCGACTGGTCATTGACCAGTAGAGCTAAAAAGGGACAGAGTGAAGGAAGATTGAAAGGGGAACGGTGAAATAATAACGTAATCATGAAATTGAGTATGCTCTTTGCTTTCCATTATGATTCAATACAGTCAAATATAAAAATAAACAGTCTTAAATTGAAATTCTTCTGATTATACTTATTCTTCTAAAATATTGATAATGCTAAAAATAAGTTAAATACATTGTTTGCTACAGAAACTGCAGATATGATCTAAATATTGCCAATCTCATATTAAGCACTATTCAAATGGACTGAATCTTAGCTTAATGTATATCAGTAAAAGGCTATGTTAAAACGACTGAACAGCTGTCAATGCTCAGTCATCAAAGAAATTTAGTAAAATCCATAATATTTGAACATACCTATTAATTCTGCCGGCTTATTTTGCCTTTGATTTATGAAAGCTTCAAAACTTTCCTTCATAATGTTGATAAACTTTTCATTCTTAGCAAAGCACACACAGATTACATTATCTGCCTTGTCCTTGAAATCAAGTAGATTTTGTACCATATCCCTGTCCTTCTCGGCATCGTTGTCAGCATTTATCACAATAAGACGCCCAGTAGTCTGAAAAATAATCAAATCAACTTAATTAATTAACAACTTATTTGACAATCCCTTAATTTGTCCTTCAATTGAGCCTGACAAATGATATCAATGACTGCTTGCACTGTGGCATAAAAATTGAACTTACAAACTACATTTCAAAATTTATAAATTAAATGCCATTTGTTGGAGTTTGTAGAAAGGTCAATTTGTCAAGGTAAGTTTTATAAATAAATGTACAAAAATAACTTTTCATTACATTTATGGTTAAGATTTTATCTACATGTATGCAGGAAAAATATACACCTTTAATTATGAAAACACCTGTACTTACCTTTATATAACCACCAAAAGCTGCACACAGTTCTTTGAGACCATCTTTCACTCGGGAGAATAGCTGATACATAATTGTTAAATCTTTTATCCTATTCTCTGATAACAACTGATCTAACCCTGCAATTTTAATAAAACAGTTGTAAAATCTATAATCCATGCATCACACATCTTTTACTTTCCTCAGATAATTTCATATTCTCTGTAATTTTCATTGAAGACAGAGAAAGAATACTGAAAAAAAATTGATTTTACATACCTTTTTGTATAATCTGTGTTAAATGTTGCTCCAGCAACTGCTTTTCTACACACTGAATTAATGGTTTCCTGTTGGAAAAAAAAACCCCATTGTCTCTTTAATAGATTGTATAAGGCATGTACATTATGTAAGTTTACTGTATATGCAGTTGAAATATCATAGTAACATGTACAATTCTTAAACAAGTAGTTTTAAGGACAAATTAGTCCATATGGATTAATCTTTATGACATCTCTGCAATTTTCTTGCTTCCTCTTCTTCCAAATACATGAGGATTAATTAAACGATTAAACCAACTTTTATTTTATAATTCATAATTTTTAAAGGGGTGTAACAATACGCTTGCCTCATGATACCATATGCATTATGCTTCAAGCCCTCAGTTTCGAGTATTTTTGGTATGATACACTTCAAATAAAAGAAAACAGAAAAACATCCCATTTTTTACCTTCATTAGATTAATTTCTCTGTGTTAAAACATGATGATAGATTAATGCCTCATGTCATTCAGAGAGTAAAATTGGCTGCAGGACTTGGGGGCTAGCTGGGCCCCTAGAAAATGAGATTTAGGGGCCCAGCTAGAAAATTAAAAGCCAGACTTTTTTTTAGGGTGCATTCATTTCAAGTAAAAAATTCACTAAATCAAAGGGATTTACCGTGGTGCACTGCAGTGAACCGTTACAGTCCTACATTTTAATATTCTCAAGCTCTATTGTTCATAATCACAGAATTTAAGGATCACTTGGAATTTCATGTAGTAGTTGTCAATGATTCTGCATCATAAAAATGTACGCTCCTATTCCTATATTTTAGTACTTTTTTGTAACAACCAATTAACACACAATGTAAATACATGTAGATAATTGTAAGAAGTTCATGGACACTCAACCCTGGTACATATTATGCTAGGCTTAAATTCTTCAGCCAATATATGACAAGTCAAGTGATTTCATATAAAAACTGGAAATAATGATAATAAAAAAATCCATAAGTTACCTTAATAGATGATTTTCCATACTTACTTTGTTGTCTGATCTAAATAATGCAGAAGTCTCTCCATTTCCTCTCCAAGTCTCTTTTCTACATAGCACATATATTCTGGCACCTAAAATAAAACATACATACATTATTTACTTCACTCTCATTAACATACTAATATTTTTCTAGCAAAAATGTATTAATGTTTTTCAATTTCATTGAGTTCTACACAATTTTTGACTGAATGAACTGTTTCCTAAAACTACAAAGGGATATTGTTTATCATTACTATAATAAAGAAACACCATTCAGATTATTCAAGTGCCATGAGCCAAAGTTGCATTCAACTTCATGTATAAAACGGCACAAGATTTTCAACATGCAATAACATTTACTTTCCTACACAAACCCTTTGCAAATTGTTGACAATGTGATTGTGTTGTAAGTCATATAAAAATGCAATTTGCAGCTTTAATATTGAAATGCCTCAAAAGAAAATTAAATAATCAGGACCATGCAGTTGCCCTATCCTGTCAGGCTTTAAAAGACTCAAGTCAAAGTGAGAAAGGGAAATCTTTCTGATAGTCAACTGCGGCACATTGTGATAGTCAACTGCGGCACATTGAATTTGCTAATGGAATGATATCCCAGCATTTGGAACCATTGTCATACATGTATATGGGCCCATTGTCATACATGTACATGTATATGGGACCATTGTCATACATGTATATATGAGACCATTGTCATACATGTATATATGAGACCATTGTCATACATGTATATATGGGACCATTGTCATACATGTATATATGGGACCATTGTCATACATGTATATATGGGACCATTGTCATACATGTATATATGAGACCATTGTCATACATGTATATATGGGACCATTGTCATACATGTATATATGAGACCATTGTCATACATGTATATATGGGACCATTGTCATACATGTAGATGTATATGGGACCATTGTCATACATGTACATATGAGACCATTGTCATACATGTATATATGGGACCATTGTCATACATGTACATGTATATGGGACCATTGTCATACATGTATATATGAGACCATTGTCATACATGTATATATGGGACCATTGTCATACATGTAGATGTATACATGTATATGGGACCATGGTCATACATGTACGTATATGGGACCATTGTCATACATGTATATATGGGACCATTGTCATACATGTATATATGAGACCATTGTCATACATGTATATATGGGACCATTGTCATACATGTATATATGGGACCATTGTCATACATGTATATATGGGACCATTGTCATACATGTATATATGAGACCATTGTCATACATGTATATATGGGACCATTGTCATACATGTATATATGAGACCATTGTCATACATGTATATATGGGACCATTGTCATACATGTACATGTATATGGGACCATTGTCATACATGTATATATGAGACCATTGTCATACATGTATATATGGGACCATTGTCATATATGTATATATGGGACCATTGTCATACATGTAGATGTATACATGTATATGGGACCATGGTCATACATGTACGTATATGGGACCATTGTCATACATGTATATGGGACCATTGTCATACATGTACATTCAATATGGGACCATTGTCATCCACGACATGTACACATGTATATGGGACCATTGTCATACATGTACATGTATATGGGACCTGGCCATTGTCATAACATAGATTATCCACATCCAAATAACTATACCCATTCCCTAAAATTTCAAAATGAAGTTTGATGGGGTTTTTTTGGCCGGACTATGAAGCAAAATCCGGTCTATGAAATGGCGAAGTCCGTCTGTCCGTCTGTCTGTTTGTCCGTCCGTCAACATTTTGGTTAAAGTGTTGCGTTTAAGTCTGTTGAGAAAAACTGTTTGGAGGAGCAACTTGAAACTTGACTTAGTGATAGACAATGATGAGACAAATCAAACACAGCAACAAAATTTGACCTAGTGACCTTGACCTTGGAGTTTGACCTACTTTTGAAAAACTTTAATTTTGGCTATAGCTTTTGAATAGTAAGTGATAGGGCTTTCTTATTTCACTTGTGTATTTCTTGTGACAAGACCTTTCCATGGATACCAAACATTTTTACCTTGTGACCATGACCTTGGAGTTTGACCTACTTTTGAAAAACTTTAACCTTGGCCATAACTTTTGAATGGTAAATGATAGGGCTTTTATATTTCACAAATGTATTCCTTGTCACAAGACCTCACCATGGATACCAAAAATTTTGACCTTGTGACCTTGACCTTGGAGATTGACCTATTTTTAAACATAGTGTAATCAAAGATTACAAAGCTCACCTCATGGCAGCATTCTATCATGGCAGGAGTCAAAGAATACACAGTTTTGAATTTGAAAACCTGTCCTACTGAGAACCAACAAAAATGATACCACACAAAAACAAAATTGAATAGGGAAGTAGAGTATTTTATTTATTGACCCAAATTTTGTGTGAATGGGTGTACTCTATTGATACCCAAATCTTCCTAACATGTGCACTCAAGCAGAAAATATAGGTCATGACCTACATTTGAACGTAGATTCGTGATCAACTCTTAAAGACGCATCATCTGTGCAAGTTTGAACTTCCTAGCACTTATACTAGAGAAATAAAACTTCTTAACATTGATAACCAAATCTTCCTAACATGTGCACTGAAGTAGAAAATATAGGTCATGACCTACATTTGAACGTAGATTCCTGATCTACTCTTAAAGACGCATCATCTGTGCAAGTTTGAACTTCCTAGCACTTATAATAGAGAAATAAAACTTCTTTACATTGAAACCTAAATCTTCCTAACATGTGCACTCAAGCGGAAAATATAGGTCATGACCTACATTTGAATGTAGATTCGTGATCTACTCTTAAAGACGCATCATCTGTGCAAGTTTGAACTTCCTAGCACTTATAATAGAGAAATAAAACTTCTTAACATTGATACCCAAATCTTCCTATTATGTGAACTCAAGCGGAAAATATAGGTCATGACGTACATTTGAACGTAGGTTTGGGATCTACTTTTAAAGAAGCATCAACTGTGCAAGTTTGAACTTCCTAGCACTTATAATAGAGAAATAAAACTTCTTAACATTGATACCCAAATCTTCCTAACATGTGCACTTAAGCGGAAAATATAGGTCATGACCTACATTTGAATGTAGATTTGTGATCTACTCATAAAGACCCATCATCTGTGCAAGTCTGAAATTCCTAGCACTTATAATAGATAAATAAAACTTCTTAACCTACTAGTGCGGACGCAGACGACAGGGTGATAGCATAAGCTCCCTCTCACTTCATGAGGTGAGCTAAAAAGAATAAATCTGGGCTATATCTCTTGAACTATAGATGCTATGGCTTTGAAATTTCACATGCAGAATATGACCAGACCTTTCATTTGATATCATAATTTTTGACCTAGTGACCTTGACATTGACCTTTGACCTACTTTTGAAAAATGTTATGATTGCTGAGCGATATAAGTCCCCTACCGGCGGCATATATTTATGTCCTGCAACTCTGCCTATGAATTACTCTTCAATCAAACATGAGCTTTAATTAAACTTACTGTCTGTGCAGCTCAGTTCTGAGGTTTTATCTGCTTTATCGATTCGAAAAAGAGGTCAAGCGTGACGAAAGTTGAACTTGCTCTGTAACTATCCAAGAGTAAGCTGAGTATCAAATTTTACCTGAATATCACTATTTGTTGCAGAAAAAAGTCTGGAAAACTGACAAAAACTGAATTGTTTAAGTCATCAAGGGGCATACCTCCTCGAAAAATAGGTCAAGCGTGACAAAAGTCGAACTTGCCCTGTAACTATCCAAGACTAAGCTGAGTATCAAATTTCACCTGAATATCTCTCTTTGTTGGAGGAAAAAGTCCGGAAAACTGACAAGAATTGAATTTTCCAAGTCATCAAGGGGCATAACTCCTCGAAAAATAGGTCAAGGGTGACGAAAGTTAAACTTGCTCTGTAACTATCCAAGACCAAGCTATGTATCAAAGGAGCTAATAAGATAAGACATAAAATCTGCCCTAAAATGTGGAATTTTGAAAATGGAAATTTTAAGAAAAATAGTTCGTTAAATGAATACAAATACAGTATCCCATCAAACCTTGAAGTTATTTTAGATCTATTATGCATAATATTGCTAATATTTGGGTCTAAACTTGTCTTTTTCCCATAGAAATCAATAGAAAACGGAAAAGTTTTTTTGAACATTGTTCCCCCCGGAGATACAGAACGCCACTTATACAGGAGGTGTATATCCCTGATACAATTTTTCTGGAAAAGTGGGGTTCTGTATCTCCGGGGGGAACACTACCCCAGAGACGAAAAACCAAAAAAGGAAGGGGGGTGCATTTGTTAAAGAATCGACCTTTATGATCATCAAATATGGAAAATTTGACTATATTTCCTTCTTAATCCATCAAAAAATGTGTTCTTAATACGCTCTAATGAAATGTACAACAATTAGGAACGAAATAAGCAAGAGCGATGTGGATTTCTCCGCTAATGTGTATTTCGCCCTTAAAAGCTTCTATTATAGCCATTACATACAAAATAAGACCGTATTTTTGGTTCCGGATTTCATTATTTACCGATTAGAGGAAACAGAACTTTCAAAATGTATTTCTGATGTACAATATAGATGTATTTGATATCTTTTAGTTAATATTTATGCATTTCAGGCAAAATATTCTAAAATTTCTACGTTTATGGTCAAAATTATCAGTTTTATTACCCGAGCACCCCTACCTCTTTGGACCTTAATTTTAGAATCTTGGGAGTATTTTATCGAAAAGTAAAACATACATAAAGTTTTCAAATACATTTTATTTCAATAATGATTATCTTTTGTCTGCATATGTACCGTCATGTGGAAGAATTAAGGCACGAGATTTAGGGCTAAAAACGGCCCTTATCTTATCAGCTCCTTTTAACCTGAATATCTATATGTTGCAGTCGAAAGTCCGGAAAACTGACAAAAATTGAATTTTCCAAGTCATCAAGGGGCATAACTCCTCGAAAAATGAGTCAAGCGTGACGAAAGTCAAACTTGCTCTGTAACTATCCAAGACCAAGCCGTGTACCAAATTTCATCTGAATATCTCCATCTGTTGAAGAATAAAGTCCGGAAAACCGACAAAAACTGAATTTTCCAAGACATCAAGGGGCATAACTCCTCGAAACATAGGTCAAGCGTGACGAAAGTCAAACTTGCTCTGTAACTATCCAAGACCAAGCTGTGTATCAAATTTCATCTGAATATCTCCATCCGTTGCAGAATAAAGTCCGGAAAACTGACAAAAACTGAATTTTCCAAGTCATCAAGGGGCATAACTCCTCGAAAAATAGGTCAAGCGTGACAAAAGTCAAACTTGCTCTGTAACTATCCAAGACCAAGCAGTGTACCAAACTCATTTGAATATCTCCATCCGTTGCAGGAAAAAGTCCGGAAAACTGACAAAAACTGAATTTTCCAAGACATCAAGGGGCATAACTCCTCAAAACATAACTGAATTTTCAAAGTCATCAAGGGGCATAACTCCTCGAAAAATAGGTCAAGTGTGACGAAAGTCGAACTTGCTCTGTAACTATCCAAGACCAAGCTGTGTATCAAATTTCATCTCAATATCTCCATCCCTTGCAGAAAAAAGTCCGGAAAACTGATATTCGGACAGACGGACAGACTGACAGACAGACCGAGAGGAAACTAAGAGTCCCCTTCGGCGTTGCCGGTAGGGGACTTATTATAAGAGGTAAGGTTTTGATATTTCACATGTACATGTATATTCCTCATGCCCAGATCTTCCATTTGATATCTTGACATTTGACCAGGGATCATTTTGGGGCGCGATTTTGCGAGATTCTCGCATCTTTTTCTCAAAACTCGCATTGATTTCACTTGGATGCGAGAATTCTCGCACACATCAACATCGAGTCTTTTTTTGTTCCAAGGTTTTTCTATGCATTATATGTCCGCGAGATCGAAAATAAAATGACAGTGTCGTGTCTGCAAAAACAAATTTACCCGGCCATTGACTGACCACTTTTTAAAGTTAAAATGACATGATAATTTTACGGACGAACGCATACACAAGTACAAAGTACCTGTACGTAAATAAGATACGTATTAAAGTGGACGTTGGAGATTTAAATAAGGCACAGAAAAGGATAAAAAAGCAAGTTGGAGAAAAATCAATATTTTATCATAATAGAAAAAAAACCTCTCGGATGAGCAGATCCCTACGTTACAACGTAAATACGAGAGCTAGATTTAAAAGCCGAAAATGGACACGGTCACCGTAGAATAATGTGCACCAGGGTGCAGCGAGTTGCCGATTTAACGGGCCGTTTTTGATCGGAATGGGACTGTGTTCCCTGTCCTGTAAATTGTCTCAACTGATGAGTTCGAGTTCTTTCCCCTTTTACGAGAATTATTACTGAACGGTGTCCTACTACGCTCCGTCTAATCCACGGGGCAGACGAATACCCATGACGGTGTAGAGAACGCCACGCTAATTACTTTGTATGTCCAGCAATATACCTGTCACCTGTATAGTTAGCATTTACTGGTTTGTTTTGAAAATTTATTAACTGGTCACTACAATCAGAGTAATGCGTAACGTGGGAATTTTGTATTTCATCTGGAGAAATCTGGAGGATTTTGGTTTTCGTCGGGAGGACTATTTTCGATCGGGAGGATCCTTGTTTCGTCGGGAAATTTCGTCCTCCTGCTAGGGAACTGTTCACATGTGTGTGCATCAGTAATAACTTATATGTCATTATATTATATTTATATAGATAAAAGAATAGAATATTGATGACGTGTTCATGGCGTCTTATTTTCACAAATCAAACTCCTAAATACCTCAGAAAATGACCCAGTAAAACAGGGTATACAGTGCACTTTAAGAACTGTACATACTATAATTAGAACATATTATTATGTCATATTTCAGATATTCTCTCATTGCTTTTCAAATTCTCTCATTCAATTAAAACGAGTGAGAGAATTCTCTCATGCATAGCAGCGGCCAGAATAATCCCTGTTTGACCTAGTGACCTTTACATTGACCTTTGACCTACTTTTAAATTCTAAGAGGCAGGATTTTGATATTTCAGTTGTAGAATCCTCATGACCAGACCTTTCATTTTATATCATGACTTTTGATCAAATGACCTCGACATTGACCTTTGACCTACTTTTGAACTATAAGGGGCTTTGATATTTCACATTTAGATTCCTTATGACCATAGCTTTTTTTCATTGCGCAATAGTATTAATGACCTTTGACCTTTCTGTCTGCACACAAATGTATACGTCATCTAATACAAACACTTCGCAATCCGGCCTTACCACCTTTAGCGGTTTATGGTTTTTTGTGTATACATTTGTATTACTGTCCTGTTCACTAATTCCAGAGCACCCTGTTTTCCCAGGTTTTCTCTAATATATGATAATGTCATCTTCCAAAAAGATATCAATTTTATAGCACTCCTTTAGTCAGTAACAGAAAATACCATTGTTTTGGCTGTGCATCAGTTAAGTTAGAAATAGGATGGAAAATAAAAAATCTACGGGGATTTTCTATAGTAAAATTGCTGAAAATGTGTGACGTCAGAGGCTTTGACGTCACTGTTTACTATTGTTGACACAGAGAACAAGATGGCGGAAACTTGAAATTAACATGGGAATTTCCCATAGACATTTTATTTTTCATATTGCAGTTTGAAGGCAGCTGATAGAGTAAGTTGAAGTTAATTTCCAGTTACGACTAAAGGAGGTCAATGCTTGGAAACAATAATTTAAAGCAAAATTCTTCAAGACGACAGAATAAATCGCCAAAACAGGGTGCTCTGAATTTAGTGAACTAGGACAGTAGTAAACATCCTAAAAACTAAAAAGGTTATGACAATACATGTATACCTTTCATATACATTGTACATGTAGTATCATACATCATGCCAATATACTAGTATCAATGAAAATAACTTTTACTTCATTTATATGTGTAATAAAAATTTACAGACTTACATCTCTCTCCTGCATTAATCTTTGCCCTTCTGCAGCATACAGTTTATCTGTAGCATCTAAGAATTTACTTTCAAATGCAGCCTGATATATCTGCAAAACAGAAAAACTTGAAATAATAAACAAAACTTACAGAATGACAACAAAAAGATTAAGCTTGCATAACTCAATGTAAAATCTATATTCCTTAAAAATCACTATCAATCTTCATAGGAAAAGTTCAATAGGATAAAACAATCTTTAAATAGAGTCAAGCAGAACACAATGCTGTGTGACAAGGAAATCTGAAAGTGAATAATATTGAGATACATACATGTATAAAATCAAGACATACATGTTTATGATGTATGAATTAATTGCTTCCAGTGATTCACTGGTCCATACTGAAATTCTATACCAAAATACCATGACTTTTCCACAACTTATCCATGACTCAAACCACATTTTCTATGACTTCCTAGACAGACAAGAGACCAATTTCTATGTCATTTTGTTAAGCCCTTCACTGGCATTGTGCAATACTGAACCTCTTCAGAAATTCCATTTTTTGTGATGTTTTAAAACAATCATAAACAAAATTTGCAGGGATATTAACATTGTCTAGAAGACAAGAAACCATGTGATAGTAAATACGGAAGATCGCAATTCTGACCAAAGTTATAGAGATATTTTCGCGCACTTTCTTAGTGTTCTCCATTATCCTGATGTCACCAATATAAATTTTTCGGTGCACCGCCCAGCCCAACTGCCTAAACTTCAGGTGAACGAAAAACCCTTCTCAATAGAAGATTTCTTCCTTTAAATTGTCAGAGAAACACAAGTTGAAGTAAAATAACCGAATTTCACAAAATTATTTGAAAGTTTGAAATACAAGTACATATCACGAAGGAGATATATTTTTTCCCTTTGAAGAAAATAAGCATGCATACAATGTAAAATGCATTGATTCTATAATGCATTTGAGTTCAAAGATAAAGTTACATCTACGTGAAATTTAAAGGAATACAAATGTGTACATGTACATAAAATGTTAGTGCTACTGTACCTGCAAATCGGATAGCATCCTTAGTAAGCTTTTCATAAGTTGTCTGTCGACGGTTTCACCATTTCTCTCCCTTTCTATCAATCTGAGAAGACCGTCTACTGTTCTGGACTGGACAGTGCGATGACACACAATATGAGTACGGAAAAGCTCTAGACCCATGTCCCTAAAGAAGATAAATAACATGTCATTACTTTTATTCTTTTTCATAACTCTTATAACACACCTAGTTTTATTATGAATTTTCTGCTTGTATTCAAGCTTCATCTTGATTGCAAATATTTGCTGAAGGTTCAAGTAGTTTTTTTTCTCCATTTTATAAGTATTCAAAAAGATACAGATACAGAAACATTATGAAATTTCAAATACATGAATTTGTTAAACTGTAGTTACAATATCTCTCCTGCAGCATTATTGTTATTAGTCCCCTACACGCAAAGCCAGAGGAGACTCTTAGTTTCCTCTCGGTCTTTCTGTTTGTCAGACGTCCATCCGTCTGTCATTCAGTCCTTGTCAGTTTTCCATATCAGTTTTTCTTTGCGTATAGATATATTGAGACGAAATTTGATACACAGCTTGGTCTTGGATAGTTACAGAGCAATTTCGTGTTTGGTCATGGTTGACCTACTTTTTAAGGAGTTATGCCCCTTGATGACTTACAAAATTCAGTTTTCCAGACTTTCTTCAGGAATGGATCAAGATATTGAGAAGAAATTTGTTGCAGATTAACAGATTTAATTTTCAGTATGTGGACATATCTCAGTGTGATCCAGACCTAGTTCGACTTTGGAATTGATTGACCTATTTTGACAAGAGTTCTGGACATGGCAAATTTTGAGAAATTTCAGTTTTCCAGACTTTTTTTTTTCGCTGGTTAAATTGCAGATATTGTACTCATTTTTGGTATGTGAATATAACTCTGTATGATACAGATCAAGGTCGAGTTTGTTTTTGAATGACCTATAAAACTCATTTACAATATCTTCTCTCATTTGCCATGCAGCTGGGCCAAAAATCCAGGATGAGAAGAGCATAATGTGCAGATTGATTTGGAAGGATATTTTGTGAATGGACCAATTTCCATCATTAACCTATGCAATTACCAATCCTTTAATGGTTGTATCAAATACATAAACAATTACATTACGGGTACTAAGTTATCACTGTAAGATTAGTAATATACATCTACAGTATACAATTCAATACATTACCATATGGACATTATAGATGAATTCTGTAACACGTATGTCCTGTCCAGGAATAGGAAAATACTTCTGATCATAATCTGTGGAAGAGAGTAAATTAATACATGTATATGAATTCTATCTACAAAATGAATTTTGACTTGTTAATAGCCATTCTCTGTAAGGACCAAAATAGTTCGGCACAGCATGTCATGGATTTTGATGATTTTCGGTATAATGGGTATATATTGAGTACTGACCATGAAAATAACACTTTTCATCCAATGTGACCTCTGGTTGCCATGGTAACGAGGTCATTCTATTTATAGCACTTTTGGGACCATGAAATAAGCCAGCTCCGGAGACTTCGTTGCCATGGATACCACTGTAACAGCTTGTTCATCTTTAAATTATCTATTCTTCCTTACTTCCATTCTAACTTAGTACACTTAGTTATGTGATATTTATTACAGGAAGCTTATTGTATTAAGCCAAACTAAGTCAAAATGAAGCGAAAAATAGAGGTGAAAATAAGGGCCAATTTAGTGTGTTTTTGGCCATTTTCAATCTTAAATATCACAAAAGGCACCAATAGGAGACTAGTGATTTTCATCAATGGAAATGTATGTTTATTGACAAATACAACGAATGAAAAATTGGAGTGGGTATTTAAGAGTTTTACCTAAATTCTGTCGTCAAAGACCGTTGCCATGGCAACATTAGACCTTTTTGCTTGTTTCATATTATCTTTGAAATTGATTTTATTCCTCTTTAGAGTTACATAAGATTGTCAAAATGTATGCATGTATAGATATGACTTGTATCTTTTACATAAGAACAATTAAAATGCTCAAGGTCATTGGCTTGATGTTCAAGGTCATTTATACTTTGAGACTCAAATTTTGCATAAAATATTGATTTTCAGCTCACCTGAGCGAAGCTCAAGTGAGCTATTGTCATAGCGCGCCGTCCGTCGTCCGTCCGTCCGTCCGTCCGTCGTCGTCGTCGTCCGTCTGGCGTAAACTTTTAACATTTTCGACATCTCCTCTGCAACCGCTGCACAGAATTTCATGAAACTTTACGGGAAGGAAGTACTCAAGGTCATGTACCAAGTTTGTGTTTTTCATGCCGATGTGTCAACAAATATGGCCGCCGAGGGCTCTGATTGGCTGATACATTTTCGACATCTCCTCTTCAACCACTGCACAGAATTTCATGAAACTTTACAGGAAGGAAGTACTCAAGGTCCTCTACCAAGTTTGTGTTTTTCGAGCTGATCGGTCAACAAATATGGCCGCCGAGGGCTCTGATTGGCTGACACATTTTCGACATCTCCTCTGCAACCGCTGCACAGAATTTCATGAAACTTTACAGGAAGGAAGTACTCAAGGTCCTCTACCAAGTTTGTGTTTTTCGTGCCGATCGGTCAACAAATATGGCCGCCGAGGGCTCTGATTGGCCGACACATTTTCGACATCTCCTCTGCAACCGCTGCACAGAATTTCATGAAACTTTACAGGAAGGAAGTATTCAAGATCCTCCAACACTTTTGTGTTTTTCCTGCTTATTGGTCAACAAATATGGCCGCCAAGGGCTCTGATTGGCTGACACATTTTCGACATCTCCTCTGCAACCGCTGCACAGAATTTCATGAAACTTTACAGGAAGGAAGTACTCTAGGTCCTCTACCAAGTTTGTGTTTTTCCTGCCGATCGGTCAACAAATATGGCCGCCGAGGGCTCTGATTGGCTGACACATTTTCGACATCTCCTCTGCAACCATTGCACAGAATTTCAGGAAACCTTGCAGCAAGCAAGTACTCAAGGTCCTCTACCAAGTTTGTGTTTTTCGTGCCGATCTGTCAACAAATATGGCCGCCAAGGGCTCTGATTGGCTGATACATTTTCGACATCTCCTCTGCAACCGCTGCACAGAATTTCATGAAACTTTACAGGAAGGAAGTACTCAAGGTCCTCTACCAAGTTTGTGTTTTTCATGCCTATCGGTCAACAAATATGGCCACCGAGGGCCCTGATTGGCTGACACATCTTCGACATCTCCTCTGCAACCGCTGCACAGAATTTCATGAAACTTTACAGGAAGGAAGTACTCAAGGTCCTCTACCAAGTTTGTGTTTTTCGTGCCGATCGGTCAACAAATATGGCCGCTGAGGGCTCTGATTGGCTGATGCATTTTCGACATCTCCTCTGCAACTGCTGCACAGAATTTCATGAAACTTTACAGGAAGGAAGTACTCAAGGTCCTCTACCAAGTTTGTGTTTTTCGTGCCGATCATTCAACAAATATGGACGCCGAGGGCTCTGATTGGCTGACACATTTTCGACATCTCCTCTGCAACCGCTGCACAGAATTTCATGAAACTTTACAGGAAGGAAGTTCTCAAGGTCCTCTACCAAGTTTGTGTTTTTCGTGCTGATCGGTCAACAAATATGGCCGCCGAGGGCTCCGATTGGCTGACACATTTTCGACATCTCCTCTGCAACCACTGCACAGAATTTCAGGAAACCTTGCAGTAAGCAAGTACTCAAGGTCCTCTGCCAAGTTTGTGTTTTTCTTGTCGATAGGTCAACAAATATGGCTGTCAAGGGCTTTGATCTGTAGAACTATTTTTGTGACTTTTAACCCTTTGTCTGCAACTCAGGTGAGCGATGTGGCCCCCTTGGGCCTCTTGTTTAATTTTTTTGTTACCGATTTTAGTGATTTTTTTATTTAAATATTTTCATAGGTCATATATATTATGAAAGCACATGAATATAAGACAGACAAATCTTAGACTTTATTGAATTGTAGCTATTCAATAGGAAAATATTTTTCCGTCAAAAAACAAGAAAAATACAGATTTCGTCCTTTTTTTATCATTATACTCACCAAGAATTTAGATATTCAAAGATGTGAAGAAACGTAATCAATAGTTCTAAGAAATAAGTGATACATTTATCATTTTATGGCAAATAACTGTTAAGTTCAATATTTCAAGGTTTCTAAAATATTGACACCTTCATTTTATGAAAAATCAGGATTTTTCGTCAAATCTGGTCACTTAAAGTTTAATGACCTTGAAAATTCAGTGGGTGACCTTGAAATATTTTCAAGGTCATTTTTATATCAAAACGCCTTTGACAGATGTATACATGAACTTCTGTTCCAATATCATGCGTAGATAGTTTGATAGAGGTTGTGTTTAAATTCATCGTATTGAAACCTTTCAGCCAATTGTTGCCATAGCAACTAGATTTGACCTGCTTTGCATATAAAAGGACAAATTAGCCCAATTAATTTTTTATATTCATGTAGAGTTCAAAGATGATACTTATTGGATAACTACAATTTGGACTTCAAAAATTGGTGCTTTTATGAAATTTTCAACCTTGTAAAACAGTAAAAACATGCAAAAAAGGGTCTTTGAGTGCCCAAAACAAAGCCTTTTGATACCCTGTTTCGGCCCAATTTTTCATCTTGTATACATAAGGCATCCAAGATGAATGTAAAAAACTTTACAAATATGCGTAATAATAAGGATTAAAAGAAAATAATCAAAGCAATTTAAGATTTAAAATGTACCTGTTTCCATGGTAACGAAGCCTACAGATATGCCTTGTCCTATAGATTTCCCGATTTTTGAAACTTCAGACACGGTTACCATGGCAACGACAACCTTTTTGAAAAAACTGGGGTTGTTTTACATACTAGGACTTCATATTGAACTTCCATACCAAAAATCTCAAAAATCCATGACATGCCGTGCCAAAATGTTTTGAAATTCTTTGGTTCTTACAGAGAATTGCTGTTAAAATGGTATAAAAATGAGACAGTGCACGTACGTGCATCATTAATTATTTTATGGACAAAGCCATTACACTAACTTAAAAAGATTTTAACATAGACTAGTCCTCGAGTTTCTTCATACATAGAAATCTCAAGTTCTCTTCACTTATCAAATTGATCTGCATATCAACTGCACATCTTCATCTGTGTATTTACTTATAGATCTTAGGAATTCTAGCAGATAAAAAGGCTAAATGACACCATAGATATAAAATAGTTACTGCACTTCTACATGCAGAAGACAGTAAAATTTAACATTGAAATTTAGAAGTAAAATTCTGCATTAAGGTGCAAGTTCATGATTAACATAAATGTTAAACAGAAACAGATATACTATATGTTTATTACATGTTAACCTTAATGAATTTTTCTTGCATACTACATGTAGTACATTACTTAATTCATTCATTTATTTTATTTTTTTTTTTCGTACAACATATGTCATCACAATTAAAACTTGGAATATCAACATACAATGCTAAGTACATTTATAATTTTTTACTTTAATAAAATAATACTTACCATTTGATTACAATGTGCTTGCCAGCAGTTGTCCATTTCCTTTAAGAATTGTTCATAACCTAGATTTTCAGTGCACAGGTTAAGGAATATTTAGTATTACTCATATCCTGACAACAGGAGTAAAGTCTACAACAATCATGCCTTCAATGACCTAAAGAATACATGTACTAGTAATTTTTACTATGAACCCATTCTGACTAGAACTTAGAAGTTGTAACACACATGTATGGTAAATACAGGTAATGAAGGTGTTCTCATGCATGTCAGATGAATACACGACTTCTGATTTCTCATTTACAGATCTGTGCTTATTGATCCATGGTACCACTGCAGTACGTGCATATTCAATTAGACCAATCAAAATGATAACAAAGCTCAAAGCTGCAGCCATATCTACAAAGATGACATAGACCTTTTTCCGATCTTGATTAAAAACTCAAAATGTCCGATTCAACATCTTTTGGCGTTGTTTTTTTCATTATGACGTCATGCTAAAAGATGCAATTCTATTCAGACGTAACAATGAAAAAGTGTGCGAAAGTTGCCTGCCTCGGACATTTTTTGTAATTTTGTCAGCCTTTATGGATTTTGGCAAGTGGTCTATTCTCTGCTATTTTGCAGAAAGTACATAACATGTAAATGATGTATACGCTTGAGACAAATACACATGTACTTGATGAATTATTATCCAAATGAAAGATCATTACTCCCACTTCAAAAGTACTTGTATATGTAGGTTTATGAATAATGTTATTTAGAGTGTTTAAGATTGAGTATGCCGCCTGTAGCATGTTTGACCCAAAATACATGTATGTTACCATGACCTTGATGGTGATGTTGACCCTTAATGGATGTTGAGTCTCTTCATGCTTGACTTTACTGTATTTCAATAAATGCATACATTCACGAATTCTGCCTTGTATTATACTGTATATGAACAGCATCACAATATATTTATGTAATAAAGGATATGCCAAGAAGTGATTAATGTTTGCCTTAACATGGCTCTCACAGACTTGACGTAACTGATCGTAAAGTTGCACAGACATTTTGTGGGAGCACATATTTTCTACTGCCTGATATAGCTCCTCTAGACTGGACTTGATAGAACGGCTTGTGTGAATAGCCTCTACAGATTCTTTTAGTTTCTCCCATGTCTGCTGTTGAAAATTCTCCGGTAATTTTGGTTTTTCTGAAAGACATGCATCATATCTAATTATATAGGAAGAAGAAATAGATTCCATCACTTTCTACTGAGTGAGACATAAAAATTTACACAAGTGACAGAAATTTTTCATCTTTTCCCTCTTTCCGCTACACTCCACTAGGGGAAAAGACGAAATTTCCGTCACTTGTGTAAATTCTTATGTCTCACTCAGTAGATTGTGATAGTTCCTATTATGCCAATTTAATTTTTAAAAATATCTTGTTTGCAAGTTTAGGACATCCTTTCAATTTTTACTAAAATGCAGATTTGGAATGTGCTTGTCAATTAAAGGGAAATTTATCCCATCCTAGGTTGTGGGGATGGGGCCCCAGGGTGGGGAGTCCTTGAATTTTCTGCCACGTCGGCCCTCAGACCTCTCATGGCTAACCATGCTAACAGTGAATGAACATGCCCCCATTGGTTAGTACAAAATATCATGGCTTTTCAGTTACCTCAAAAAGGGGGGAGGGAGTATTAGGGTATTCCTACAACAAAAAAAAAAAAAAAAACGGTGGCGAATGCAGCAAGTATACTTCTCCTTATAAGAACTATTTTTGTGCTTAAAACAATCTTATAATAGCTTTAAGTCCATAAAATTTCATTAAAAGTGTAGCGGTAGTCTAAGTACTAGATTTTTTCACAAAAGCGAAATTAAATGACTTTCTATGACCATTCCCAATGATCCATAAAAAAATTCTTTGACTTTCCACGACCAAGATCCATGACACTGATAACGAACTTTAAAAGCCCTTGCTTGGCTGTATTGCTCTTATATTTGGCTGGGAACTTATTGAACAAACATGATTTGAGAAGTTTCATGCAGTTCTATTTTCAAGATTTACTTTTACCATGTTTACAGTCATTTGTAGAAAAGATTGAAGAAAAAAAAATCTGAAATTCATCCAGTTTAACCTGGAACTGATTAAGATTGACAGCTTTACAGTTAAGTGTCCGGAAAGTGGTCTAGTGATTTGCGAAAAACGGCTGAAATATATAGGGTCATAAAATCGGTCAAGAAACAATAATTCTCGATAGATTTTTCATTTTCTTTCTACACGAGTGTCTGTGGAAAGGGCAAAGCATTATTTGAAGGAAATCTGAACATTTTCCATGAAAGGACAGAGGCGTTATCACAGAAAAAAACAACAAAATTGCTGGAAACTGTTCCGTTAACACCAGTACCCTTGACCACAGCATAGCATGCAGCCCAAGATTTCTAAATCCTCCAGTTTGAAGACAAAGGAGGGATGAGTTTTCATTTACTTATGCAGTTTAGCATTTGAAAGAATCACAAAAATTTCTGTCTTTTCATGCAAGCATCTGCAAGAAGGAGAGACCTCTGAGATTCCATATTAGTTGTTACATATATGATGGTTTACCCTTGAAGTTCTTTATAACAAGCTTCTTTGTAGCTCCAGGTTTATTGCTTGCAAGAGGAGATGCATGTTTATTGAGTCCATTGCTAGGACTTGACAAGGCGGAAAAGTTTGCTCTTTTCTGCGATTCAGTCATTTGTGGCTCTTCAACCCCGATATTCTCCCTGGATCTTTTGTGACTGGTAGGAGAAATGTTGTCATTCAAACGCTTCCTCTTTTTCGTGGAATCCTCTTCGTTTACCTGCTGATCTGGCAGAGGACGTTTATTAGCGCTTGAAAGAGGCATACATCACTCTCTTGGCCCTTGACCGGCCACAGTGTCTTCAGAAACACCCGTGTAGTTACAGTACCCTTCAGCTGTTTTGTCTAAACATCAACAAGATGGCGGAAACTCTCGTGTACCGTCTGGTGACAAAGGGAGACAATTCCAGTTTGTTTACTTTTTTATATCATGAAAACATTCACTTCTCTTTTTTTTAAGAAACTACAAAATAACGATTATGATAAATAAATGAAAAAAAAATAAATAAATAAAGGTCTCGATCATGAGGAAAAAAATATTCACGTCAATATAGATATTTTTATATATAAAATAAAAAGTCTCGTCATTAAGAAAAATGCATCTTATGTTTCAAATCATTACTTTAAAACTCTATTTGACACTTACACGACACTTAATAATAGAGGAAGAGAGGGTTCGGGGATGGGGTAATTTTATGGAACCCCCCCCCCCCCCCGGAGTTTATAGCTGATTTTTAAATACCTTTTGAAAATTACTTATACTTTTTTCACAATCATAGTACGCCACTGGAACTCTCTTGAAATCTACCTCTAACAGCTTGGATCCCCTGGAAATAAGTTTTCTCTAGATTCACCCATTGCCTTTAATATAAATAAACAAAATATTCAGGAACCACGGAAAAAAGTACTAAAATTTGAACAAGTCTATAACTCGGCGATTTTCATATGCCCCCGGAATCAATTTGAAGATTCGGGGGCATATATTTTTGGTCTGTCCGTCTGTTTGTGGCAAAAACTGCAATTAACCTTGGGCGTAACTTTTGAATGGTAAGTGATAGCTATAGGACTTTGATATTTCGTGAACATGTATATTCCTAATGTACGTGTCAAGACCTTTCCATTGATCAATACCAATATTTTTTACCTTGTGACCTTGACCTTGACCTACTTTTCTAAAACTTCAACATTGGGCATAACTTTTGAATGGTAAGTGATACGGCTTTGATATTTCACACGTGTACTCCTTGTAACAAGACCGTTCCATTGATACCAACCTAGCTTAATTGACCTTTCAGGGACGTATATAAAACTTATTTTATATACGTCCCTGCAAAGATGCCGATGGGGGCATTCGTGTTTCACAAAAACAGTTCGTTTTTTATATATATATAAAAAATTGTCCTATATGTAGTAGCAACGCGTAGTGAGATAACATATACATGATATCCTCATTATTCATATTGATGTGCGGGTGGTGGAAGGAATTGATATCCTCGACAAAAAGTGCTGGTCGACTTCCCCACTATTCCGGCATAGCCATAAGCCCCCCCCCCCCCCCACCCCACCCCGACTGGAATTTAAAACAAATATCATGATCCCCTTTGCAGATCCGCGCTAAATGAGTTCTAAGCTTGTGAAATCGATGCAGGCATTGTTCAAACATATAGGGTCATCAGATATATGACAGAAATCACCTCAATGGCAACATTTTATACCTCCTGACCAGCATCTGTACAGGTCTACTTGCAACAAGCATCTCCAGATCTCCCAACGTTGATAAAGGACTGAAAGTATAAACTTAAAATGAAGATCGACATGTTCAATTTTACCTGATCACTTTTTTTAAAGCGTAAAATATACGGGTCAGATACAACAACCAAACCAACTGGCATTGTTACGTTGGATAAGCATCCTCAGGTGCATCACCAAAAACAACTTTGGTTGATCTAGGACTTATGTAGACGAGAATTGGACCTGTCCCATATTACTTAACCTGGTCGCTCAGTTGTGAAATTTAGGTCACATGAAGCACCCGTACCATGCTCTGCAATAAGCATCCTTAGATGCATCACACACACAAAATCTAGGACTCATAATGGGCTGGAAATGGGCCTGCCCCATTTAATTAACCTACATGTAGTCACTCATGTGTGAAATACTAGTAAAGGTCAGATGCAGCATTCGTACCATGCTTTGCAGTAATTAAGCATCCCCGGATACATCACCCTCTCAAGTTTGGTTGATCTAGGACTCATAATTGGCTGGAAATGGATCTGTCCCATTTAATTAACCTACTCGTCCATGTGTGAAATATAGGTTAGATGCAGCATCCGTACCATGCATACGAAAAGCATCCTCAGATGCATCTCCAAGACAAGTTTGGGTGATTTAGGACTTATAATAGACTGCATGGGCGGATCCAGGATTTTTTTAAGGGGGGTCCTAAAGTCCGAATTTTTTGAAGAGCAAAAAAAAAAAAAAAAAAAAAAAAAAAAAGCGGCAAGAAAATATAGTTTTATGTCAGTTCTGTTTCTAATTATAAATAAACGGGTAATTGGAGAGCACTGGCGAGCAAAATGCTTAAAATCTTGAATTTTCACATCACATATAGTACTTGATTATTGAGTGTCAGTTTGAATATGTAAAAACAACAAATGGCGAGCGATTATAGCGAGCCAGCGAAATTTTTTTTCCGAGAATGAGAATAAAATCCACTATTCTTGTCTTTTCAGTTTCTTTTCGTTTTCTATTGACCTAGGTGTAATGTATATGTGTTGTAATGTATGTACACAGGAAAGTGCAGCATCATTTAAAAATAACGTACATACAGTAGGGCGGCCAAGCCATTTGCTGAAATAAAAAATTGTGCTCTCCAGAGCTTTCGGAAAAGGACCAAAATTCGGAGGCGTCCATATTTTCTCCGACGAGAAAGAGTGCGTCATGCGTTCGCGGACTCACATTTTACTTTTTACCGCCGCACGTGCAAATCCGGCTTGGCCGCCCTACTGATATATTGACGTCAAAATATTATCAAAATGAAAGATTTCTAATACAAATTCATAATATATTTTTCAAATATTATGACAACATAAGGGGAGTAGGGACTTAATCTTATGAAATATGTATATTAATAATAATAAAAAAAATAGCTAAATTCCAGGGGGGGGGGGGGGGGGTTCTGGTCCCCCGACCCCCCCCCCCCCCCTCTGGATCCGCGCTTGAGACTGGTAATGGACCTGTCCGATTTTAATTAACCTGCATGGTCGCTCAATCGTGAAATATGGGTCAGATGCAGCATCCGTGCCACGCAATGTAGTAAGCATCCATAGATGCAGCATCCGTATAAATTTGGTTGATGTAGGACTTAATTATAGGAGGCTGGTAAATGACATATGGGTCAGATGCAGCATCGGCCGTACCATGCATTGTAGTAAGATTTCATAGAGGCATCATCCATATAAGTTTGGTTGATGTAGGACTTACAGGAGGCTGGGATTTAAGGTGTCCCATTTTACTTATTCTCAGTGGTCGCTCAAGCGTGAAATATGGGTTAGATGCAGCATCTGTGTTATGCATTATAGTAAGCATCCACAGATGCATCATCCACATAAGTTTGGTTGATGTAAGACTTCTAGGAGGTTGGGATTGGAGGTGTCCCGTTTTCATTAATCTGAGTGCGGACGCCGACGCCCATCTATACTTCGTCGAGGTGCTCGAGCTAAACTTAACCCACCAATTGAACCTGCGTATGAAAGGGAGAGGGGCATGGGATCGGTGCGATCTTAAATGTCACAAACCCTTTTCTCAACACAAACCTTTTCCTCAGCACAAACCCTTTCATCTGCAAGTTTATAGACTTGTAGAGGAAATGGTTTTGTACAGAGGAAAAGGGTTTGAAGCTATGATACCTAGCCCATTTGCTATATAACATGTAATTAAACAAATTACACTGAAAGAGCAACCTCATCTCCTAGGCATTTTATGCCCCCGTAATCGGAATTTCGGGGGCATATAGTTTCTGGCCTATCCATTTGTCAAAAAAAAAAATATAGCATTGGATATAACTTTTGCATGGTAAGTTCAAATACCTTGTGACAAAACCTTTCTTTAGATCCCAAAAACTCTAGACCGCGTGAACTTGATCTTAGAGTTTGACTTACTCTTGAAAGATCTTAACCCTGGCTATATCTTTTGAATCGTAAGTGATAGGGCTTTCATATTTCACATGTGTATTCCTTCCTTGTGACAAGACCTTTCCGTAGATTCCAAAATTGACCTTGTAGCCCTGTCCTTGAAGGTTGACTTACTTGAGAAAGACTTAAATCTTGGCTATAACTTTTGAATGTTAATCAAAAGGCTAGGACTTTCTCTTGTCTGTCTGCTTGCACACAAAAACTTTAACATTGGCAATAACTTTACCTTTCCATAAATTCCATATTTTTTAATTTGTGACCCTGACCTTGGATTTACTTTTGAAAGAATTTAGCCTTGGCTCTAACTGTTGAATGGTAATTCATAGGCTGGGCTTTCATGTTCCACTTGTGTATTCCTTGTGACAAGACCTTTCCATGGATTCCAAATTTTTGACCTTGAGACATTGACCTTGGAGTCTGACGTACCTTTGAAATACTTTAGTCATAGATATAACTTTTGAATGGTATTAAACTGAAAGGGCTTTCATATTTCACATGTACCTGTATACGTATTCCTTGACATCCTTGTGGCAACAGCTTTTTATTGGTACATGTATCATTTTTCCCTCGTGACCTTGAATTAAGAATTTGACATTCTTTACAGAAAACAGTGTTAATACCGACAGAGATGCTGACATATGTGCATGTATTTGCGTCTATTTTATTCCATGGATATTTAGCGCAAGTATATCTCCACAAATACTTGTATCATTTACAGCGTCTATAACCTAAAAGTTGAAACCTTTACAAGTATTACAACACTAGGCCATGTCCATTGATTTTTGCCTAGACACTTAGATACATCAACGGCAAATGCAGAATAAATTACGTCCCCATCCCACAGCTGGTCATTGACAATATATTATTTTGATATCCTGTCTCTACAAAGAAGTTTTTTTATAATTTGAATACATGTAGTTTTTAGCAATACTAGTACTTGAAGTCAAAGATATGACCTTGACCCGTGACCTTCTAACTTATTTGAGTTACCATCGGTACATATAAACAAAGTCGAAGATATGACCTTGACTTATGACATTCTGACATCCAAATCTATCATACGACCTACCACTCTTTCTCGCATGACAACTCTACATTTAACCATGCTCAAGTTGTTACAACCAAAGTGTTGAGACATAAACTTGAAAATGACCTTGGACACAATGGACAGTGACCTTCTGATCTTTCATTTTTCATAATATTGTCCCATGCCATGGCATCATACAGTTATTTGAGTGCAACAAGCCAACCTGAAAGCCACATGCTCTCCCGATGGAGGTAACTTAGCCCTCTAGACAGCAACACATGACTACCTTACACCAAATAAAAGTCACATACCGTAACATGGCCACCCAAGTGATAGATGAAAGGAGTAATGTCACAAACTTCCAAAGAAGGTCATATATTTCAGGGTCGAGAAGTGTGCAGCTGGTATTAATCGCATATGAATGAAATTGCAACTTCATACCTGCATAACTACTGCAGAACCACTCACAATCATGTGCCCATTGAAAACTAAATTTGAGGGGAAGGACAGTGCAAATGTTGTTGAACTGAATTTTTTTTTTCCAAGCATTCCACAGACAAGTACAATATTGTACAAGCATTTTAAAAACATGGCACCATTTTATTAATGGATTTACCTTATAATACATGCTATTAATCTAACTTCAAGCAAAATTGACTGTCGTCTTTCCTTTATCATTAGTATTACAAAAATGAGATTACTGCTTAATCATTTATTGATAACTTGGAAATACCCACAAATGCTGTTAAATCGTTACAGGAAACAAATTCAAATAAGCACCATGATCCCTATCATTAATATATTATTCAACAAGAAACCACTATCAAAATATATGATGTTCATAATGGCTGGATTAAAACCAATAATCTTATAGATGAAAATTCAGTATTCAAGTGTATCATTTTTACAATGCTTAAACATGTTGAAGATTAATTAGTAAATTATATTCAAATCAATTCATTCAAATGGAAATTGTTCAATCAAAACTTTAAGGTATTTTGATATGATGGTTTGACCACGGAATACCTCAGGATGCAAGTACAATATATTATATATATCACTTCAACTCCGTCTATATGTATATTAAGTTATTCTAAGGAAAATTTTCCAGTTTAAAATGAAGATACAGTCCAATGTTTGGTTCATGCCAGTAGCACAAAGCAATACATGTAGAATCAAAACACCTTACATGTAAAATGTAGGTCAGTGTCATTTCTCTAAAGAATCCAAGAATGGTGGACACCAGCAATGAAATAATTTAGTTACAAAATATGTAGTTCAAGATGCTATTTGAAAATGTTAATGGTCTACGTTTTGTGTTTGATATGACCATTCTTTTTGCATATGTAGGCAAAATTAAATATATGCAACAATTGATAGTCATAAGAAATAAGTTACCTTGACCTATGATCAAAATCCAAAGACATTACATTTGAATAACTTTGACCTTGAGCTTTACAAAGTATGTATCTCTGGTCATTTTGAATAAAAGCTAATTTGTATCTTAGTAAGGTGACAAGAAACTGATATCAACAGTAACTTATTTATATCACCTAAAGATGTGAATTAAAATCTCATTATTGAAATTATTGTTCACTTTTAGGAAGCCAAAACATGTAGTTTTATACTGTAACTTAGTGCTGCCTTATTGACTTATGATAGAGCATCCCTGTAGAAAGTATATTATATGAGATATTATCCTTAATTACAGAATGCACATTTTCTACAGTACATGTACAGGGCTCTCGTATCAACTTTTGGGACTTGGGCCAGGGCCTTTGAAATTTGGGAAAATCGAGGCATTTTCCTCAAAAATTGGGAAAATCGAGACATTTTCTCAAAAATTGGGAAAACATAGATAGATTTGGAGTCCTTTTTCTTGATATTTAGCATTTTCATCCCGTATTTTTCATGAGATTTTAAATTGGAAAAAAATTGGACAATAAATTGGGGGAAAAATACTATTTTGCATTGGGAATTGCCGAATATCGGCCCTAAATCAGGCTGATCAAGAGCCCTGAATGTATCTACAGATCTTTCTGAATTACCATTCAATGAAGCAATGAACACATGAAAATACCTGCGGCACTATGCAGTATGAGATGTAAATCGATGTCATATGGCCTATCATACTGCTACAATTACTTTACTAGTTGTACACCTTACACCAGGCAAAGCGTAGCATCCCCCACACAGAATGTATATCATTGACTCACTACGGAATGTATATCATTGCCTCACTCAAGCTTTATCCAAGGACATTTACTATTTCAAATCTATGGCCTTGACCTTTGAACTTGAAAATCAATAGGGTTCCTTTGCCTGTCATAAGCAAGATGTGTATTAAGTTTGGTCAAAATCAAACAAAAACTGTTCTTTCTCGGCTGTATGCAAGGATTTAAAGCATTTCTGATCTGAGACCATGACCTTTGACCTATGATCTTGACAATCAATAGTGTTCCTCCTCTTGCCAAAAGGAAAAAGTGTATGAAAATTGGTCAAGACCCATCAAAACTGTGTCCTCTAGGACATATACACGGATTTAAGCCATTACCAATCTGTGACCTTGACCATTGAGCTATGACCTTGAAAATCAATAGGGTTCTTCCTCTTGTCATAAAGAATAATTGTATGAAGCTTGGTCAAGATCCAATCAAAACTGTGCCATCTAGGCTGTATACAAAGTGTGCGGTGCTGTATACAAGGATTTTAGCCATTTCAAATCTATGACCTTGACCTTTGACCTATGACCTTGAAAATCAATACGGTTCTTTCTCTTGTCATAACGAGTAAGTGTATGAAGTTTGGTCAAGATCCAATCAATACTGTGCCCTCTAGGCTTAATACAAGGATTTTAGCCATTTTCAATCTGTGACCTTGACCTTTGACCTATGACCTTGAAAATTGAGCCGAACTTGAATCTAAAAATAAAAATGAAAATCAATAGGGTTTCTTCCTCTCGCCATAAGAATAAAGTGTATGAAGTTTTGTAAAGATCTGATCAAAACTGAGTCCTGTAGGCTTTATACAAGGATTTTAGCCATTTCCAGTCTGTGACCTTGACCATTGAGCTATGACCTTGAAAATCAATAGGGTTTTTCCTCTTGTCATAAGGAATAAGTGTGTTAAGCTTGGTCAAGATCCAATCAAAACAGTGTCCTCTAGGCTGTATACAAAGTGTGATGTACACACTTACACACTCACCCTCATACAAATGACGGAGTTGCGAGCACAAGGTTTCATTGATTTTCATAACCATGCCCATTTTCTAAGACCTTCGGGGTTAGGGGCTAAGACCAAATGTCAGGTGCATAACTAGACCACATACCAAGTAGGATATAAAAAGAATTAACTTTCTATCTCCTATAGTTTTAGAGGGGTTGTGAGCACAAGAATTGTTAATGGAAGGACGGATGGACAGACAGCCGGATGCCAAGGTATCGCATAAGCTTGACTGGTCTGCGACCAGTAGAGCTTCAAACTAAACATGCAGCAGTTATGAGATTCAAAATGAGACAATGAAATATATAAAAACAAGGAATCAGACCTTGTAAATGGTTGCACCAGTAAATGACAGACACACAAACCCAGGTTAATAATATACAAATGTACATACATTGTACATTGTGTACATGTGTATGGTTTCATTTTGATTATTTTCATAAAAAATTAAAATTGAGCAATAAACACACTCTAAAACAATATTTGTAAATATATATCAGCGTAATAAATAACATACAGGAAGTATTGCTACAAAGATTATAGAAATATAACTTGAAAATGCTACTTTTCACATTTTTCTTTCAGAATTCTGGGTCTGATTCCTCAGAGTCCCACTCGCAGGCTTCCAAAGCACCAGTATCAAAATCTACCTCCACATCATAAACATACCCAGGATCTCCCGGTCTTTTCACATTCTTTTCAAATGTTTCTTCCATTATACTTTTCTTACGCTGCAAGACCTCCTGGTCTACCTTATTCAGGTCCTCCTCTGGGTCAAGTTTGTCAATCTCATCATTCTTGGCTAAACTCTCCTCTAGACTCATCCCCATTAATTTGTCACGAATAATTGTCACAAGCCGCAGCAGCTGAAACTTTGGCATGCAGTCTATATATTTCTTGTGTCTTTGATTTTGAGACAGCTCTTCCACCGTCTTCTCAATGTTTGAATTCTTATTAAAACTGCGTAGTGGCATGGTTCTCCTATGCATCTTTCCAGAGTCCTTGATCAGATAATTCAGTACGATAGCAGGTGGAGAAAACTTGATCCCACACCTTTTCAGCTCTATGTCATTACTCATAATGAGAACCTGAAAGAATAGAAAACAGCATGCTCTAAAATATATCAACCAATATCAGTCTTAACAATATGTCTTACGCATGTCTTTGCAAATAGAATGTTCAATTTGATATGATTGTAAAAACAAGACACTGCTTAAAAACGGTATTTTAAAATGATTGGATTGCTGGAAGCAAATTGTGACAGCATTTTGAAACCCGTTGTCCACTGAAGGCAACAGAGTGCAATATTAATATCTCCATTCAAAGTTTCAATATGAGAGATTTTTTTTATAATATTGACACAATTTACATGATTTAGTCTAATTCAAAATCATATCTTGAAGGTCAAGGTCAATCCTAAAGGTTAACGTAAGTACCAGAAATCAGTTCTAATAATCATGTTCTACCTCTATGGAAAGTTTTAATGTGATACATGTACTTCAATTTAGAGTAATAGTGTACATGTACATGTGTATGTCAAGTTCATAATAAGACTGTCAATGTCAACATGGTCAAGGGTAGGGCTGTCATGGTTCAGCCTTTATTCAGTTCGGTTCAGTTCAGGAAAATGAACCTCGGTTTTCGTTTTTTCGGTCGGTTTGAGTTTGTATTGTTTAATTCCATGAGGAGTGAAATAATGGTAAGAATTACAAATCAACAAATTATTTATTTCATTTTTCTCCTTTGAAAACATTTTTCTGTGAGACCTAATCAACATTCAACAAAATAACCAAACTATAGAACACTTTAGGAGAAGACTTCTCAGTCGACTAGCTGTCAAACAAACAGGTGCAGAAGTGAAACACCCTATTCACATGGTGAAATACAACAAAGTAGCCAATCGCAGTCCGTGTATCATACAAAATCGATAAACTACTGCTTAGTGGATGTAACAACAAAAGGCCTAAGGGGGCCACATCCGTCACCTGAGTTGCAAACAAAAGAATGATAGTGGAAAATTTGGCAGCGGACCTTGAGTACTTCCTTCCAGTAAGGTTTAATGAAATTCTGTGCAGCAGTTAAGAGGAGAAGTCAAAAATGTGTCAGCCAATCAGAGCCCTCGGCGGCCATATTTGTTAAACAATCGGCATGAAAAACATGAACTTGGTAGAGGACCTTGGGTACTTGCTTCCTGTAAGGTATCATGCCCCCGTCAGCATCTTTGTCAGTAAAAATTATATAATGGTCAAACTCCAAGGTCAAGGTCAACTATTTTGGTATCAACTGACTCCAACCTTTCTGATTTCTTTTTTTTTTTGAAACGCTTTAAATTCAGCTGACCCAGATAAAGATCGTTTTCTAGTGCAGTGTGACCTAACCCCTCCATAAGTTATTGATATATCCAGAATATCAGAGAGATATTTTAATCAGTGCTGTACAGTATTTAGTCAATAAAGTAGTGAAGTTAAAGTACTTACATGATCAGTTAAATAGTTTAGTACCCTTAGGCATCAATATACAAACGTCATGTCCTAATTGTAATGCAAGCAACCGGCATGGTTCACATTTTAAACAAATTTTACTTTTCATATGAAGGACAAAACATTCTGAAAGTCGCTACTAGAGTTATCTTTCTTATGTAATGTGAAGCTCAAAACTTGAAAGAGGGAGGAATCAGGTGATGTGATCGAAACGTGCGAGTTTTTGGTCTCCCGCGCAGGAGGAATGCGAACGCCGATTCGAAGAGATAAGGTTCAAACGCGGGCGCGGGAATATCCCGCAAAATGCGGGAATCTCCCGCAAAATGCGGGAGAGCTGACATGTATGTGAAAATTGCTATTAAAGTTTAAATCATTCAGCATGCTTTTTCGGAATTGAATATCAAACACGTGAGATCAGGAGCCAAGGAAGAGCATCTCTTGCTAGCAGGTCACTTGAACTTTTTTAATTTCTG
The DNA here is from genome assembly GCA_033119305.1 of Pinctada imbricata. NCBI lineage: Eukaryota > Metazoa > Mollusca > Bivalvia > Pterioida > Pteriidae > Pinctada > Pinctada imbricata. Next base: position 52,762,843 of record VSWD01000008.1, on the reverse strand, counting down.
GAATGGCATATGAAACCTAGAATCTTTTCTTTTAAATGATACTCAATGCAGACAGGCTATATGGTGGGGTCAACTGGAGTGTATGGAATAAATAGTCCCTCGTGTAATCATTTTTTTTTTTCATAAGTGGTGATTTGGCTAACCTATTATTGTCAATGCATCTATAAATGTACATGTTGAAATTAATTAAAGCACTTTAAAGGAAAAAGAAGAAGAAAAATATTACAGACTCATTTGTCACTACGCTGATATTGACCACAGGCACAAGTAGAAAGAGGGTTAAATATCCTGTATGATGCTCCTTTACAGGTCATAAGATAGTAAGAGAATCTTACTCTCTTATAACCTGTAAAGGGGCATCATAGAGTATATTTGACCCTCTTTCTACATTTGCTATGACATTGACAAACTTATTTATTGATGCATTGATTCTGGACTCATTTGTCAATGCATTGACACATTTACATTGACAGACTCATTTGTCAATGCAGTGACACATTGACATTGACAGAGCTGTCTTTGCATTGACATGTTGACATTGACAAAGATTTATCAATGCATTGACACACTGACAGATTCGTTTGTCAATGCATTGACACGTTGGCATTGACAGACTCATTTGTCAATACATTGACAATGAAAGACTAATTTGTCAATGTATTGACACATTGACATTGACAGACTCATTCAGTCATCGCAAAAGTTTTTACAACTTACCAGATGTTGACATTGACAGACATATTTGACATATCTTGATACTCATTTGTCAATGAATTGAAATGTTGACATTGACATTTGTTAATGCATTGGCACGCTGACATTGATACACAGATTTGCTATTGGATGTTGATATTGACAAACTTAGTTTATTGACGAGTTGAAATTGAAAGATATTTTTTTTAATTTAATGCATTTACATTATAATAAACTATGCAAGTTTCACCTGTTGACAATGACAGTCTGAACTATAATTCCCCCAAGCAACAGAGTTACTCTACTGTGTATATAATAATTTTTTCAACTAAAAGCTGAAAAGGTATGTAAAACTTCCACAAAAATTATAACCTAAACCAGTCAATGATTTCATCATGATTTGGATGACTTGATAAAGCTACATGTATCATTAGCATTTGCTTTTCTGCATCGGATATTTTCTTGATGCTCTCTGTGTATGACTCTCTAGTAACATTTGCTCTTCTTAGAATTTCATCTTTGTCCTAAAATTTCATCTTTCTGTCAATGCCAACGTGTCAATGCAATGATAAATATTTCTGTCAATGTCAACGTGTCAATGCATAGACAAACGAGTCTTTTAATGTTGATGTGTCAGTGCAAAGAAAAATCTTTCTGTCAATGTCAACATGTCAATGCATTCAATTTGACTAATCTGTCTGTCCATGTCTATGTGTCAATGCATTGACAACTATTTCTGTCAATGTCAACATGTCAATGCAAAGAAAAAAGTGTCTGTCAATGTCAAAGTGTCAATGCATTGATGACTCTGTGAATGTCAATGTGTCAATGCAAAAACAGCTCTATTTGTCAATATTGACATGTCAATGCAAAGAAAAATGTGTCTGTCAATGTCAATGTGCCAATGCATTGACGACTATCCGTCTGAATATCAACATGTCAATGCAAAGACAACTCTATCTACCAATGCCAATTTGTCAATGCAAAGTAAAGTCTGTATGTCAATGGCAATGTGTCAATGCATTGACGACTCTGTCAATCTCAACGTGTGAATGCAAAGACAACTGTATCTGCCAATGCCAATATGTCAATGCAAAGTAAAGTCTATGTGACAATGTCAATGTGTCAAAGCATTGATGACTGTCAATGTCAATGTGTCAATGCAAAGACAACTTTATTTGCCAATACCAATATGTCAATGCAAAGTAAAGTCTGTCAATGTGTCAATGCATTGACGACTCTGTCAATGTCAATGAAAAATAAATGCCAATTCAATGCGTCCATTCATAGTATTGCGTAGTGATTTATATCTGGCATATTGATTTCATTTTTTTAAAAGCGCATTAATTTAATTCTGGTCGGATCTGCTTTGTAAGTATATTCCAATTGAGCCCCCCCCCCCCCCCTGAAAATCAAATGGTAGCTCCCTAAAAGACAATACTATTTTTACAGAGACAACAGTAATCTAACTGCATTTGATCTGTTGGGCGTGTATATCAGTGTAGCATCGATACTTTGGAGCGGTTATTCTTCAACTGTCCAAATTTGAAAAATAAATTATACGTCCCTGCTACTGTACACTGTACTTCCCTTACAAATGCTCTGCTTAATTTTAGAACTTGCAATTTAGTACCTTATTCTGCGTATATGTAATGATGGAAAGTCGTAGAATTACTGAGTATTGACCATTTTAACCCTGGCAAAAGTTATTTCAAAGCCAACGTCCACCATGTTGTAAACAAGGGAATTATTAATATAGTCGATAAAAATGTATCTTTCAATAATGAATTATTACGTACTAAAGAATATCTAATTGATTTTATTATTAAAAGATGGATTAATTTTAATTATAAATACGTTTTAATATATAAGATATAAACATTTTAAAAGACAAGTCTTAATTTACCAAGCAAAATTATCTATCGGCTATAAACTTTCTCGTTCGCATGCGCAGCTTCAAGATGGAGGACGAGTGATCTGAGAAGCGGCATCTAGAGTCATTTGAAAGATTTTCTCTTAAATCATACTTAATGTAGGCTACTAGTGATTATAGACATATTCTTATGAGATTGTAGAAATTTTGTAAAAATGAAAAAGCAAAGTTTTGTTATAGGATATCTTCTTATGAACTATCCTCTGAAGCTCAAACACAGGCACCTGCTTACCAAGCACAAGCACTTGTTACATGAGAAAATAACCACTTTCTACTCATAGTGTTGTCCCCTTTTCCTAAGGTACGAAATATGAGTCAGAAAGGGTCTGCTTGAAGCAGTATGTATGCCGAAATTCCCTCCTGTGACTAAGGAGCACCCCTATATATAATAGGGTAGTATTTATGGTGTTTTTGGCAATTGCAGTCAACAGAAAATAAAGTTTCTGCATATATATATTTAGGCAGTGGCTCCGGATACGAACGTTCGTATCTTTAGAGTAGACCTTTGTCTCGGCGTAAGAACAAGTTTCTGATTTGTCTGTAAGTTGTAACATTCACGTGACTCGGATCATGTGTCCATAACAGTTGTTTTTTAGTCCCCTACCGGCAACGCCGAAGGGGACTCTTAGTTTCCTCTCGGTCTGTCTGTCCGTCTGTCTGTCTGTCTGTCCGTCCGTCTGTCCCATTTTCAGTTTTCCGGACTTTTTTTCGCTGTTGTTGCATATATTGAACTCATTTTTGGTATGTGGATATATCTCAATGTGATACAGATCAAGTTTGAGTTTGCTTTCGATTGATTTAATTTTACAAGAGTTATGGCCCTTGGACATAGCAAATTTTATGAAAAATTCAGTTTTCCGGACTTTTTCCGCTGTTGTTGCATATATTGAACTAATTTTTTGTATGTGGATATATCTCAATCTGATACAGATCAAGTTTGAGTTTGCTTTTGATTGACCTAATTTTACAAGAGTTATGGCCCTTGGACTTAGCAAATTTTATGAAAATTTCAGTTTTCTGGACTTTTTTCCGCTGTTGTTGCATATATTGAACTCATTTTTGGTATGTGGATATATCTCAATGTGATACAGATCAAGTTTGAGTTTGCTTTCGATTGACCTAATTTTACAAGAGTTATGGCCCTTGGACTTAGCAAATTTTATGAAAATTTCAGTTTTCTGGACTTTTTTCAGCTGTTGTTGCATATATTGAACTCATTTTTGGTATGTGGATATATCTCAATGTGATACAGATCAAGTTTGAGTTTGCTTTCGATTGACCTAATTTTACAAGAGTTATGGCCCTTGGACTTAGCAAATTTTATGAAAAATTCAGTTTTCCGGCCTTTTTTCCGCTGTTGTTGCATATATTGAACTCATTTTTTGGTATGTGGATATATCTCAATGTGATACAGATCAAGTTTGAGTTTGCTTTTGATTGACCTAATTTTACAAGAGTTATGGCCCTTGGACTTAGCAAATTTTATGAAAATTTCAGTTTTCCGGACTTTTTTCCGCTGTTGTTGCATATATTGAACTCATTTTTTGGTATGTGGATATATCTCAATGTGATACAGATCAAGTTTGAGTTTGCTTTTGATTGACCTAATTTTACAAGAGTTATGGCCCTTGGACTTAGCAAATTTTATGAAAATTTCAGTTTTCCGGACTTTTTTCCGCTGTTGTTGCATATATTGAACTCATTTTTTGGTATGTGGATATATCTCAATGTGATACAGATCAAGTTTGAGTTTGCTTTTGATTGACCTAATTTTACAAGAGTTATGGCCCTTGGACTTAGCAAATTTTATGAAAATTTCAGTTTTCCGGACTTTTTTCCGCTGTTGTTGCATATATTGAACTCATTTTTTGGTATGTGGATATATCTCAATGTGATACAGATCAAGTTTGAGTTTGCTTTTGATTGACCTAATTTTACAAGAGTTATGGCCCTTGGACTTAGCAAATTTTATGAAAATTTCAGTTTTCCGGACTTTTTTCTGCTGTTGTTGCATATATTGAACTCATTTTTGGTATGTGGATATATCTCAATGTGATACAGATCAAGTATGAGTTTGCTTTTGATTGACCTAATTTTACAAGAGTTATGACCCTTGGACATAGCAAATTTTATGAAAAATTCAGTTTTCCGGACTTTTTTCCGCTGTTGTTGCATATATTAAACTCATTTTTGGTATGTGGATATATCTCAATGTGATACAGATCAAGTTTGAGTTTGCTTTTGATTGACCTAATTTTACAAGAGTTATGGCCCTTGGACTTAGCAAATTTTATGAAAATTTCAGTTTTCCGGACTTTTTTCCGCTGTTGTTGGATAAATTGAACTCATTTTTGGTATGTGGATATATCTCAATGGGATACAGATCAATTTTGAGTCTGCTTTAGATTCACCTATTTTTACAAGAGTTATGACCCTTGGACTTAGCAAATTCTATGAAAATTTCAGTTTTCCGGACTTTTCTTCAGTTCTATTGCAAATAATACACTGAATTTTGGTAAATGAATACATCTCAGTGTGATACAGACCAAGTTTGAGTTTGGTTTCTATTGGCCTATTTTTACAAGAGTTATGGTCCTTGGACTTAGCAAATTTCGTGAATTCAGTTTCCCAGACTTTTCTTGGCTGTTGTTGCAGATGATGAACTGATGAATAGAGATGCAAGTCATAAATTTATGCCGCCGGTAGGGGACTTATATCGCACAGCGATCATTGCATTTTTTGTAATTATATCGAGGTATACAAGTTTGTTCTGCATACTCGGTAAGTTAACAACCGGGACAAAAGCCTATTTTCTATGCTCTAATTAGTCCCCTACTGGCAACGCCGAAGGGGACTCTTAGTTTCCTCTCGGTCTGTCTGTTCATCCGTCTGTCCCATTTTCAGTTTTCCGGACTTTTTTTTGCTGTTGTTGCATATATTGAACTCATATTTGGTATGTGGATATATCTCAATGTGATACAGATCAAGTTTGAGTTTGCTTTCGATTGACCTAATTTTACAAGAGTTTTGGCCCTTGGACTTAGCAAATTTTATGAAAGTTTCAGTTTTCCGGACTTTTTTCCGCTGTTGTTGCATATATTGAACTCATTTTTGGTATGTGGATATATCTCAATGTGATACAGATCAAGTTTGAGTTTGCTTTTGATTGACCTAATTTTACAAGAGTTATGGCCCTTGGACTTAGCAAATTTTATGAAAGTTTCAGTTTCCGGACTTTTCTTTGGTTCTATTGCAAGTAATGCACTGATTTTTGGTAAATGAATACATCTCGGTGTGATACAGACCAAGTTTGAGTTTGGTTTCCATTGGCCTATTTTTACAAGAGTTATGGCCCTTGGACTTAGCAAATTTCATGAAATTTTTAGTTTCCTGGACTTTTTCATGCCTGTTATTGCAAATAATGAGCTGATTTTTTGTATATGAATACATTATAGTGTGGTGCAGATTTGAGTTTAATTAAGATTGACTAATTTTCACAAGAGTTATGGCCCTTGGACTTAGCAAATTTCATGAATTCAGTTTCCCAGACTTTTCTTGGCTGTTGTTGCAGAAGATGAACGATGAACAGAGATGCAAGTCATAAATTTATGCCGCCGGTAGGGGACTAATATCGCACATCGATCATTGCATTTTTTATACCCCCGCCATATAATGGTGGGGGTATATAGTGATGCACTTGTCCGTGCGTGCGTCCGTCCCACCTGTGGTTTCCGGACATTTAAAGGAAAACTATTACAGATAATCAATTCATTTCTTGCATATAGCTTTTACACCAAGAAATACAGGTCAAGTTTGAATATAGGTCATGTCCCTCAATTACGTGCAGAGTTATGCCCCTTGAAACTTAGAAAATTTCAAAATTTTGTGATTTGCGGACGTTTAAAGGAAAACCATTACAGATAATCAATTCATTTCTTGCATATAGCTATTACACCGAGAAATACAGGTCAAGTTCGAATATGGTTCATGTCCCTCAATTTTGTGCAGAGTTATGCCCCTTGAAACTTAGAAAAATTCAAAATTTTATGGTTTCCAGACATTTAAAGGAAAACTGATACAAATGATCAATTCATTCCTTGCATATACCTTTCACACCAAGAAATACAGGTCAACTTCAAATATGCGTCATGTCCCTCAATAACGTGCAGAGTTATGCCCCTTGAAACTTAGACAAATTCAAAATTTTGTGGTTTCTGGACATTAGAAGGACAACTGTTACAGATTCCGTAATAACTTCATCTCTTGAATGTAGCTATATTATACCAAAAATTACAGGTTAGGTTTGAATATGGCTCAATTTTATGCAGAGTTGTGCCCCTTCAAACTTGGAAAAAAATCAATATTTTGTGCTTGCCTGACATTTAAATGAAAACTGTAACATGGAATATATTTATTTCTTGGATATAGCTTTACATTTAGAAATACAGGTCAAGTTCAAATAAAGGGTCATGTTCCTCAATTTTGTGTTGAATTGTGCACCTTCAAACATTTTATACATTGCTTATACCTGTATGTAAAATATGCCGGGCGGGGGTATCATTGATCCTTAGATCAACAATAGATTTCATTCATATAGCGATCACTGATCAGAGTAATAGAAACGCACTTGTCAGCTACCATGAGTATACTGACATTCTGTCGCTCTAGCGGAAGTTGACTAAAGTTTACGTAAAGTTAGATGCAACTGCTTTTTATTTATATGTCACAAAAAAGATACAATTTGAACACAATATGCCTTGAAAAAAAGAAACCCTAACAAAATATATAAATGCAGATGTTAACTACAATTTGTGTTCGTACGCAGTGCTCCAAGTAGCATTCAAGATTTGGTTGCCAAAAAGCGACCTTGCTTAAATTGTGGTTGTCATTTCCAAAATTTGGTCGCAATAAGCAAAAGTTTGGTCGCTATTTGTGTATGTTTGACTTTCCAGAAAAAACCCTGTATCTTCTCATAAATAACAAACTTATTAAAGTCTATACAGGGAAAGTCTCGCTAGAAAACACTTTGACATCATCAGTTTTATCCCTGCATTGGCAGGACTCGCGCAAGCTATCTTTCGCCAGTCGAAGAAAGAAAATTGTGTTTGACGAATGTCTTACATGTACTTTCAAATCACAGACATTGTAAAGAAGCCATTCATTGTAGATCTACGCTGAAAATAATTGCATTCATCGCTAAATAGATAACTGGATGAAAGCGTTGCGCAAGGGCAGGCGTTGCCGGCCGGGATATAGACATTGTTTATGTGCCAGTAGTCTGCCTCCGTTACAGTAGCTATTCTTTATCAATTTTATAAAGGTACTTTAAATTTTACTTCACCGAAGCAAATCTGTAATTCATGTGCATCTGAAAGATTTTTTTTTATTATCGTAAATTGTAATCGAAGAACGGTAAAAAAAGAATGAACGACTGCATTTCTGAGAAAAGGTTTATTATTTAAAACTGACAAACATCCCTGCTATTCCAACATTATAAAAATAATGTCAACGTAGTTTACGCCTATAATATTAGACAGTCCTTTAGAAGATCGAAGGTTAGCAGGCAATTGAATATGAAAAATGCAATGATCGTTGTGCGATATAAGTCCCCTACCGGCGGCATAGATTTATGACTTGCATCTCTGTTCATCATTGCATCTTCTGCAACAACAGCCAAGTAATGTCTGGGAAACTGAATTCACGAAATTTGCTAAGTCCAAGGGCCATTACTCTTGTGAAAATTAGTCAATCTAAATTAAACTCAAATCTGCATCGCACTATAATGTATTCACATACAAAAATCAGCTCATTATCTGCAATAACAGGCATGAAAAAGTCCGGAAAACTGAAAATTTCATGAAATTTGCGAAGTCCAAGGTAAAAATAGGCCAATGGAAACCAAACTCAAACTTGGTCTGTGTCACACTGAGATGTATTCATTTACCAAAAATCAGTGCATTACTTGCAATAGAACCAAAGAAAAGTCCGGAAAACTGATATTTTCATAAAATTTGCTAAGTCCAAGGGCCATAACTCTTGTAAAATTAGGTCAATCGAAAGCAAACTCAAACTTGATCTGTATCACATTGAGATATATCCACATACCAAAAATGAGTTCAATATATGCAACAACAGCGAAAAAAAGTCCGGAAAACTGAAAATGGGACAGACAGACGGACAGACAGACAGACTGAGAGGAAACTAAGAGTCCCCTTCGGCGTTGCCAGTAGGGGACTAATGAGTAGTTTTAACCGACGAAATACCGGTTTCAACATCTTAAGGTATCACGCAGTCTCTCCTCAGCGATTGTTTATCTATTTTCTTAATTCAGTTTGCTACAGAGATTAATCTACAATTTGATCTTAATGGGTCATCTGGACCCACTGAAACTTGGCCAATGGGTTCCCAGCCAAAACAATGGGTCCCAGCAGAAATTAATGCGTCCCAATTTCTACAAACCTTCTTTTTTCGCGGCGTTTAAAGTTTGCGAATACAAGTCAGCTGACCTGCTCACGGCGTTTTATGTCCTTGAGATCATTATATGTACCACAAAATAAATGTCTAACTCTTAAACTTCATTCTTATTTTGCGAATTTATGTGTAGTAAAACGTTATCCAAACAAACCAATTCTATACGGTATACAAAGACGGTACGCTTATGGTGTAAATTATTATTTTTTTTTTTCTTTGCTTAATTTCATATAGGTACCCGCCTTAAACGTGATCCCACACAGTGTATTTGGGTTAAAATTTAATTCTTATACATCAGTACAAAATTTGTTTAACTTGGCGCCCGATTTTTTTATGGTCGCGATTTTGCAAGTTCATTTAAATTAAGGTCGCAAAACCAAATTTTCAGACGCAAATGTGACCAATTTAGTTGGAACTTGGAGCACTGGTATGCAGAGATCCAGCTCTACAGATATGAATGTTCTTATCCGGAGCCACAGCCATATATTCATCCCTTTCGCAATTCTGGCATGGGCCGTTATATTGTGCTGCCGTTACTGATTGCCCTCACCAGAATTCCTTGTCATCCATTCATAGTTTTTTTTTTCATAGGCCCCAATTGACCGGCCTGTTTTACGGGCATGATTTGGACATGAATATCTTTGGTTGAGCAGAAAGTAGGAAATATTTCAAATTCCTGCTACGACATTCATTGCAATGCTTAAAATCCCTTTTTAAAATGGAGAGATGACAGTTTCCATCCACCTTATATTATATATCTACTGCTTTTAATCGATCGACATTGTTGTTGTGACACATGATTACTATGTGGAAAGATCAAGGCTTGGGTATTGGATGTTAGCAGCTTGTCAGTTTGCTCATGTTGACCTGTGCCCAGTTGCCAAGCCTAGATCTTTGGTGATCACATGTCACAACAACAATGGCAATAGATTTGAAGCAGTAGATATACAAGGTGATTGGAAACTATCATTTCACCATTTTAATGAGGGATTTTTAGCAGTGAGTCTTTCTGGTTGAATTTGCGTTTTTAGTCCGATATAAAACATTTTGAATATTTGGTAGTAGAAGTTTGGGGTAGCTCAGTATCTGACAAAGCACTGATGCTACAGTAATCAAACTTGAACAAGTGATTTATATTTGGATGCTGAGATGGACGCTGATGCAGCATCTGACCTACTTTTTTCCACTTGAGTGATTTTGCTTTTAAAAGCCAATATTGAGCAAAGTATAAGTGCTACATGTACATGTACCAAACTTGCATATTGGGTGTATCTTTCATATCTTTCTTAAAATAACCTTGACCTACTTTATTCACTTGAGTGATTTTTGCCTTTGACGAGGCTGAGTACAATTAGAAAAAAATGATGACAGTGAAATTTCAATTTCTTTTTCTTAAAATGATATTTGAAGTACAACAAATAAATTACATGAATTTAATTAAAATCTCTTGCGCAGAAATATGAAAAATTTGAGGAAAATCATTATTTTGCAGTAAAACCCCATAAAGTCTCATTGTAAGATGCCATTATCTTTGAGATGACCCTTACATAATACTGAACGGTCAACTTCTATTTTCTTTCCCATAAAATGAATTTTATAATACTGCTATTATATGATCCGAATTTAGTCAAAATACCTTGGGTAGAAGTTCATCATTTTCTAATTAGACACAGCCTCGTTAAAAGCTAATATTGAGCAAAGTATCGGTGCTACATGTACCAAACTTGAATGTTGTATGTATCTTTGATTAAACTTTCATTAACTTACCTTGTAAAAATGTTTAATTGGAATTTTGCCTCCATGATAACATGCTGCCATGAGGTGAGCTTTGTAATCTTTGATTACCTATGTTTTTATATCTTTTAGAGCCTTAATGATGTGGCCGATGTTGTTAGACATGGGGAAGGAGGATTGTAAGCGAGTACTGAGGAGGATGGAGTTAGAGGCTTACTGCTCAATCATATCAGCTTACAGGGCTCAAGGTGACCTCACAAAGGACAAGAAAAAAATACTACAAGATCTTCAACAATCTCTAAGGTAGGCTTTTACTTTGTTTTGATGAAGAATCCATTCTTGTCACACAGTTCTCATTTTGAATGAAATATTGAAAGCATATTTTAAAACTTTTGCTGCTTCAACTTGTTCACGTAATGCCTTAAGATGAGAAAAGACCATGAATGAACAATGTATGGCATGGGGAGTAAGAATTTGCTGTGTCTGTCCTCCTGTGATTCTGTCATACTTTTAGTTCCTAGAAGATAGCTCAACTCAATGAAGTCTAAAACCCTTTTATCTTGCCAAAAGAAATTCAGATACTTGATTTCTTAATAAGTGAGAAGAAGGCTTTTCGGGTCTATAAGCCAAAGGACAAAGGTCAAAGTTAGGAAAGTAAACCATTAAAATTTTTTGGTTGCAAGATGATCACTCAAGACTCCTTTCACATGTTTCACCTATACATCATGTACAAATTTGTACAATATGGTTACTTAAAAATGAGCTTGAGGAGCCTATCAGCTTTGAAATCAATAAGACAAAGGTCAATACATTGTTAGGAAAACATGCTTGGGTTGATATTGGTTTCCAGATGAAAAATCTTTCATCTACGATATTGAATGGGAGGGAAGACATAAGAGCCAAAAGATCAATGTTACTTTTTTGTGTCATCTGCGAAGCATAGCGACACTTAGGGATCATATATAATATTGATTGGTTTTGACAAAGTCAAAGACAAATTGATATGTGGAATGTAGACATTCTCTAGTTTCAGATTAAAAAAAAAATGATACTACAGTGTATGTTTGGATATCCATTTAGAATGAATGTTTTTACCCATTTTGAATGAAAGTTTCACCATTTCAGCATCTCTACTGAGCGTAAAATTGGATACAGTGTTTTACTTGTAATATCCATGTGAAATAAAGTTTTCTCTGTTGCAGCATCTCAACTGAGCGTCACCGTGCTGAAGTCAGAAGAGCTGTCAATGATGAAAAATTATCAACCATCGCCTATCAGTAAGTTATATGCCTATCAAAAATCATGAATTATTGCAACCATTGCCTTTCAGTAAGTTATGCAGAGTTCTTGAAATCTTCGAGTGAAATGTTTGACATTTGGGAAATTTTATCAGTCCAAGTAATAGATATAACGTGAGTTTTTATCAGACCAAACAATTTTCTATCAGCAAATGTGATAAAACAGATGCATGTCATGAACACTGGTTGTGTGCCCATAAAAATTATTGTCGACCGTTGCCTTTCATTAAGTTATGTGCCTATTAAAGAATCATGAATTGTTGTCAACCATGGCCTTTCAGTAAATTGTTTGCCTCTCCAACAGTTATTGTCAATCATTGCCTTAAAGTTGGCAGTAGTAATTTTTTGGTATGCATTCAATAATAGGATTTAGAAGTACAATGTACAACATGTACTTGTGTATGTAGAATAAACACTAGACAAAGTCCCCTCAATATATAATATCCGCATTATTCTGCTCATGTAAATATGCTAGATTTGTTTGATTGTCTTTCCAGCATGTCAGGCCCTAACACTGACTCTGAGTGGATGATAGAGGGGAGGAGGTTGATTCCCCTGATGCCACGCCTAGTACCTCAGACTGCCTTCACAGTGACAGCTAATCAGGTGGCCAACATGCAAGCAGAAAGAAATGCATCCATGCCCAGTCCATCCCTCACTGCTAACAAAGATTGTAAGCTCTTTTAAAGTAACACTGTCTATAAGAAATAATTATTTTGAGCAAACTTGGAATCTTTAAAGGATGAGACAACCCTGACAAATCAGAAGGGAGCTATAACCATTTGAACTAGAGATTTTAAATTTGGGCAGCTGAAGTTACTCCAATTTATCTCCTTTTGATTCTTTTGAGTGACTGAGAGTTCAAAACAGATTTCAAGAATTCTAGGTGACAGCAATGTGATTTTAGAACTAACATAGATACATGTGTAATACCCTATCTAGAATAAGTTTTTCAGTATAAAAGAAAAGCTAACTTTGAGTAAAAGTTATGACCAGCTGGGACCTTTCAAATGGTTATTCTTGAAGATTTGAAGATTATTCGAACAAGTCACAATTTTATTGCTAAAAAATAAGATGCCAGGACATTAGCAGAATTTATTGCATCTTTTGATATTTGAAATATTATGACAGTTTTTAAGATCATTTGAGTGATAAATACATGACAAATGCTGACAAATTTTACCTTCATTACGTAATTGATTTTCAGTGAACTCTATGGCATCAAGTCCAACAACTCCTGTAAGTGGTACTGTTACCAAGCTAACCAGACCAGCCAGTCCTAATTCTAATGTTGTAGTGCTTCCTAGTGGTATGTCCATTCACATTAAAGGTAAGATACACATACACATTGTAATATGTACAAGTATTACATTTGTACATAGTAATTGGGGTGTAACACAACAATATATTGCGATATTTAATAAATTTGTATCGTATCGCAACATGAAATGTGCATCGCAATATATTGCATCCGTATAGATCATATGCATAAATCATTGAATCACTTTAATTTGAATCAGTTTAATAGTCCATTTTCCAGATTCAAGATATGACTGTTCCTAACCTTGATTTTATACACACAGACACCTGACATCACATCATTTGACAAAATTTTCCATTGTGACCATCTTGAAGCACCTTGATGTGTTGTCATGCCTTTTATTTTGACGTCACAATGAAAATATCGCGAAATTTTGTGATGTCTGGTGTTTGGCTGTCTTACAAGTTTACACGGAAATCAGCTTTTGAAAATGAGTGACCCATGGTCCACATCGCTCACATTGAAAAGAATTATGACAAAACTTGTATGTTTTTCTTTCAAGCAAATAACATTGACAATGTGAAATATAATTATGATAAATTAAATATGAACAGTATGGACAAACATACAAAAAGGAACCTAATTTTACCTTAAAAAATGATGAAAATCAAAAGAAGCAATATATCACAATACAGCTACATGTAATAAAATATTGCAATATATTGCGATTCTTTTTTAGCGTATCGTTTCACCCCTATGGAGTAATATGAGTATATCTTGTATAAAGCACATACATATAGGATCCTTAACTTTTTGAGGATACTGTATACTCATGCACATGAAGATAAGTGTTAAAGAGTAAATCAGGATCTCGTTACAGAGTGAAAAGCATCTTGTGGTTTAAGTCTGTAGGGTAATGGTGAAATTTACTCATAGTGAGAGGTTATGACTTGCATTGTTTTAATAGAATGCTTAACTCAGATGATGTTGACTTTTGATCAGGTGGTCTGAACACAGAGGAAGATGAAGATTTGCCCGTTCGTAAACGACGTAGAAGTCAGTCCACAGAATCAGTCAGTGTTGTGTCACCGTCAGCCTCAACACAGACCCCCAGAGTTACGTTAGTTAGTACACCCAGTAACATACCTGGAATGTCCCCAATGAAAATCACCATCAGTAAAAGTCCACAGGGGAGACCCCATACAAACACAACTGTAGCACAGTCACAGAAGGTATGGCTGCCTTATGAAACACAAAGTTTATTGTTTCTCTTGTAAACTTTTTAAAAGTGGTTCTATTGCAAAATGCAAGTAGAGCTTGGCATATTGTTTTTACATGTAAATTTATGAATGTTTAACATGTGAATGATTGAATGCTTTTACATGTAAATGTGATAACTGCTTTTTACATGTAAGTGTATGACTGTTTTTAATTTTAAATGTATGACTGTTTTACATGTAAATGTATGATTCTTTCCTCATAGATGTATGACTGTTTTCAGTTTTAAATGTATGACTGTTTTACATGTAATTGTATGACTGTTTTTAGTTTTAAATGTAAGACTGTTTAACATGTAATTGTATGACTGTTTTTAGTTTTAAATGTATGACTGTTTTACATGTAATTGTATGACTGTTTTTAGTTTTAAATGTATGACTGTTTTACATGTATGACTGTTTTCAAATGTACTATTTTTACTTTTAAATGTATGACTGTTTTTACTTTTAAATGCTTTTGCCTGTTTTTACATGTAAATATATTTTACTGTTTTTACATATGCTTTTGCCTGTTTTTACATGTAAATGCATTCATAGAATCAACCTATGTGGAATTTGTTCCAGGTGATTTTAGTCTCAAGTTCTGGGCAGGCATCATCCTCAAGTATCTTACAAAAGTCAATAACAGTGCCAGTTGTCAAAACGTCTAGTTCCTTATCTGGATTAACCAATCAAAACAAAGCTTCTATCATCCTTTCAAATAGTGGAAACACGTCCAATGGTAGCCTAGGAAATATAGTGACTGTAACCACACCCACCTTGTCATCCACTGCTACAAGTAAGACTAACCTTTTACTGTGTGATGATTTGTGATAATAAATGTATGATGAAAGTCTGCAAAGGGTTAGGTTCACTAACGGCCGAAATCGGCCCTAAATTTTTGCGAAAAATAATTTTATGAAAATTATGATTCAGTATCTCTTATATCTTTCTCAAATACCTGCTGATGAAGAAAGTAAATATTTTTCATCGTCAAAACGTCACATGCGTTAGTTATGACGTCACATTTTGACGTCATTTGCTCTGCATGACGGAAAATGAAGGAAAATTGCCATATTTTTTGCATAAACCTTTAAAATTAGTATAGGCGCCAACCCTCACCCAACATAAATTTTATGTTGATCGAAAGATAGATTGCAAATTTAACTTTTTATATAAAAATTATTTTGGGTGAGGGCTGGCGCCCTACTTATTTTCTTAAATGTTGACCAGAATTATGCCAATTTCTTAAGATTTTTCATCATTTTACGACTTTAAGCCGATTTTGAAGCCATATCTTTCGGTGAATTGCACGTAAATTAGAATATTTAATTGGTATTTGAAACAACCACACATTTAACTTCCTTGATACGAAATACAATCGAAATCTAAATCATTCTAAGATTAGGGCTGACTTTCCATGTTCCCGAACCTGCTCCTTTAATTCATTTTTAGCTCTACTGGTCTCAGACCAGTCGAGCTTATGCGATCACCCTTTGTCCGGCGTCCGTCCGTCTGTCCGTCTGTCCGTCTGTCTGTCTGTCCGTCTGTCCGTAAACAATTCTTGTCCGGACAACTCCTCTGAAACTGTAAGAGATAGATAGTTAATTCTTTTTGCATTTTACTTGGACCATGGTCTAGTTGTGCACCTGACATTTAGTTTCACTCCCTGACCCCCAGGGTCTTAGAAAATGGGCGTGGTCATTAAATTCTATGTAATCTTGTCTGGACAACTCCTCTGAAACTGTTAGAGATAGAAAGTTAATTCTTTTTGCATTTTACTTGGTCCATGGTCTAGTTGTGCACCTGACATTTAGTTTCAGTCCCTGACCCCCAGGGTCTTATAAAATGGGCGTGGTCATTAAATTCTATGTAATCTTGTCCGGACAACTCCTCTGACACTATAAATGATGGAGACTTAATTCTTTTTGCAATATGATGGGTCTGTAGTCTAGTTGTGCACCTGATATTTTGTTTGAGCCCCTGACCACCAGGGTCTTAGAAATGGGTGTGGTCATTTTCTCCTATATAACTCTATGTAACCTTGTGTTCGCAACTCCTCTGACATTATAAATGATAGAGACTTAAATCTTTTTGCAATATGATGGGTCTGTGGTCTTGTTGTGCACCTGATATTTTGTTTGAACCCCCTGACCCCCAGGGTCTTAGAAATGGGTGTGGTCATTTTCTCCTATATAACTCTATGTAATCTTGTGCTCGCAACTCCTCTGACACTATAAATGATGGAGACTTAATTCTTTTTGCAATATGATGGGTCTGTAGTCTAGTTGTGCACCTGATATTTTGTTTGAGCCCCCTGACCCCCAGGGTCTTAGAAATGGGTGTGGTCATTTTCTCCTATATAACTCTATGTAATCTTGTGTTCGCAACTCCTCTGACACTGTAAATGATGGAGACTTAAATCTTTTTGCAATATGATGGGTCTGTGGTCTTGTTGTGCACCTGATATTTTGTTTGAGCCCCCTGACCCCCAGGGTCTTAGAAATGGGTGTGGTCATTTTCTCCTATATAACTCTATGTAATCTTGTGTTCGCAACTCCTCTGACTTTATAAATGATGGAGACTTAATTCTTTTTGCAATATGATGGGTCTGTAGTCTCATTGTGCACCTGATATTTTGTTTGAGCCCCTGACCCCCAGGGTCTTAGAAATGGGTGTGGTCATTTTCTCCTATATAACTCTAAATAATCTGTGCTCGCAACTCCTCTGACAATATAAATGATGAAGACTTAATTCTTTTTGCAGTATGATGGGTCTGTGATCTTGATGTGCACCTGATATTTTGTTTGAGCCCCTGACCCCCAGGGTCTTAGAAATGGGTGTGCTCATTTTCTCCTATACAACTCTATGTAATCTTGTGCTCGCAACTCCTCTGACACTATAAATGATGGAGACTTAATTCTTTCTGCAATGTGATGGGTCTGTGGTCTGGTTGTGCTGATATTTTGTTTGAGCCCCTGACCCTCAGGGTCATAGAAATGGGTGTGGTCATTTTCTCCTGTATAACTCTATGTAATCTTGTGTTCGCAACTCCTCTGACACTATAAATGATGGAGACTTAAATCTTTTTGCAATATGATGGGTCTGTGGTCTTGTTGTGCACCTGATATTTTGTTTGAGCCCCCTGACCCCCAGGGTCTTAGAAATGGGTGTGGTCATTTTCTCCTATATAACTCTATGTAATCTTGTGTTCGCAACTCCTCTGACTTTATAAATGATGGAGACTTAATTCTTTTTGCAATATGATGGGTCTGTAGTCTCATTGTGCACCTGATATTTTGTTTGAGCCCCTGACCCCCAGGGTCTTAGAAATGGGTGTGGTCATTTTCTCCTATATAACTCTATATAATCTGTGCTTGCAACTCCTCTGACAATATAAATGATGAAGACTTAATTCTTTTTGCAGTATGATGGGTCTGTGATCTTGATGTGCACCTGATATTTTGTTTGAGCCCCTGACCCCCAGGGTCTTAGAAATGGGTGTGGTCATTTTCTCCTATACAACTCTATGTAATCTTGTGCTCGCAACTCCTCTGACACTATAAATGATGGAGACTTAATTCTTTCTGCAATGTGATGGGTCTGTGGTCTGGTTGTGCTGATATTTTGTTTGAGCCCCTGACCCCCAGGGTCATAGAAATGGGTGTGGTCATTTTCTCCTGTATAACTCTATGTAATCTTGTGCTCACAACTCCTCTGACTAAATTCTTATTGCAATATTATGGGTCTCTGGTCTAGTTGTGCACCTGTTTTTATGTTTTAGCCCCTGACCCTTAGGGTCTCAGAAATGGATGTGGTCATTTTTCCTATATAAGTAAATGTAAACTTTCGCTTGCAACTCCTCTGACACTATAAATGATGTAGAATTAATTCTTTTTGCAATGATTGGTCTGTGGCATAGATGTGCACCTGATATTTTGTTTTAGCCTTATACCCCTAGGGTCTTTGAAAATGGGTGCGGTAATTTTTCCTATATAGTTGTGCTCTCTTCTCGTTTAAAGCTATTTATGATGGGGAGTTAATTCTTTATCCAAGTCTTGATGTGTCATTGGTAGTTCATTTGAGCTAGCAGTCCTTGGCCCCTAGGATCTTGGAAAATGGGTGTGACATTCTTTTTAGAAATACTTTATCTTGGATATTATGAATTAAATGAGTGCTATTATAGTTGCAGTATAATGGATATGTAGTTTTGTCATGCTACTTATAATTTGTTAGAGCGCCTGCTCCCTATGGTCTTGGATTAAAAAAAAAAGAAAGGAAATTGATGTTTTAGAAAAAACAACCAGGAGAGCTACAGTCTCGTCAGAGACTTCTGGTTTAGGTTTTGTCAAAAAAAAAAAATATTTACTACATTTTTCAAAAGCGTTTTAGTTTTACAAATATTTGATAGAAATCTACTTTAATGTCCTGTTAGATTAGTGATGATGTACTTGTGGAAGACAGAATGCAATTGCATTGTACTGAAGATTTTCATTGATATTTAATGCATGAAAGTAAATGCTAATACATGTCTATGTATATTCTGTATGAAGGTTCATCCTTTACAACAACAGCCACAACTTTCTTGACTCCAACTGTTAGTATCCAGAAACCAAGGGCCAAAACTCTTACCAGGCACAGAATTCCACAGGTGAAATGTTACAAATCAAAAAGTTTTGTAGGCTAAGGAGTTTTCTTGCCCTTGACCCAAGTCAAAATCAATTGAAAAATCGAAAAAGTGTTATTTCATATACTGTAAACGTGGAAATTTCCGCATAGGGGTAATCTTCGCACCTTTCGTGATTGTATAATTATCGCTAAGATAACCCTGACATGAAAATTTCAACCAGTATAAAAAACAAAAGGGAATACTGTTGAATTTGCCAAAATTACCCCCACGTGCACTGTTGCAATTGTCATTTCGCGAAAATTTCCCCCAGCGAAAATAACCGTGTTTACAGTATCAAGGATTACACAACAAACAAGATAAATTAATGTTATAAGAGTGATAAAACACAGATATTTCACATTTTTAAAACACTTCAAATTTTCATGTAAAAGTTCAATTTAACCAGGATCATATGCAATGTTATAAATGTGTGACTCTGATTGTTGGAAATTCAGACCATGCAGGGACAACAGAAGCCGGGTGTGGTCATACCCATGGGGCCTCAGCCTGTACATCCCAGCCCACAGTCCATGCAGAATGTCCATGTTAAACCAGCCAGTAAAACATCTACTATACAGATACGACAGGAAGGAGGTAAATACATTATTATCTTGATTTCTGATAATCAGAAAAGTCAGGAAGGGGATGTAATATGTATTATGGATATGAATGAACATCTGAATAGAGATCCTTGTAGGTAATACAAAATTTACTCATAAATATGAAAGATGAGTAAGTTTAAATTGGTAATTATTAATCTTTATGTCAAACTCAGCACAAGATCCCTAATACTAATTATTCCTTGTACTTTAGGTATGAAGATTATAACACAGAGTTATCCTGGTGGGAGTGGTAGTAAGATATTACCCAAGCCGTTACAGACAGGATCTGGTACTCCTGTAGTAGTGGTCAGTGGTAGCTCAGCCTCCTCATCGTCATCTAACGTCACGATGGTTAGCAGACCACTGTCTTCAGTTGGTAAGTATCGTGTCGTGTTGTAGTGGTAGTAAGATTTTACCCAAACAGTTACAGACAGGATCTGGTACTCCAGTAGTAGTGGTCAGTGGTAGCTCAGCCACCTCCTCCTCATCTAACATCACGATGGTCAGCAGACCAATGTCTGTAGGTAGTAAGTCTCATGTCTCTGGTGAAAGTGGTAGTAAGATATTACCCAAGCCGTTACAGACAGGATCTGGTACTCCTGTAGTAGTGGTCAGTGGTAGCTCAGCCTCCTCATCGTCATCTAACGTCACGATGGTTAGCAGACCACTGTCTTCAGTTGATAAGTATCGTGTCGTGTTGTAGTGGTAGTAAGATTTTACCCAAACTGTTACAGACAGGATCTGGTACTCCAGTAGTAGTGGTCAGTGGTAGCTCAGCCACCTCCTCCTCATCTAACATCACGATGGTCAGCAGACCAATGTCTGTAGGTAGTAAGTCTCATGTCACTGGTGAAAGTGGTAGTAAGATATTACCCAAGCCGTTACATACAGGATCTGGTACTCCTCTCTCATCATGTAATGTCACGATGGTCAGCAGACCACTGTCTTGTCGGTAAGTCTCATGACACCATTGTAGTGGTAGTAAGATATTACCTAAACAATAACAGACGCCTGTAGTAGTGGTCAGTTGTAGCTCAGCCTCCTCATCGTCTAATGTCACGATGGTCAGCAGACCAATGTCTGTAGGTAGTAAGTCTCATGTCTCTGTTGGAAGTGGTAGTAAGATATTACCCAAGCCGTTACATACAGGATCTGGTACTCCTGTAGTAGTGGTCAGTGGTAGCTCAGTCTCCTCCTCCTCATCTAACATCACGATGGTTAGCAGACCAATGTCTGTAGGTAGTAAGTCTCATGTCTCTGTTGGAAGTGGTAGTAAAATATTACCCAAGCCGTTACATACAGGATCTGGTACTCCTGTAGTAGTGGTCAGTGGTAGCTCAGCCACCTCCTCCTCATCTAACATCACGATGGTCAGCAGACCAATGTCTGTAGGTAGTAAGTCTCATGTCTCTGTTGGAAGTGGTAGTAAAATATTACCCAAGCCGTTACATACAGGATCTGGTACTCCTGTAGTAGTGGTCAGTGGTAGCTCAGTCTCCTCCTCCTCATCTAACGTCACGATGGTCAGCAGACCACTGTCTTCAGTTGATTAGTCTCGTGTCCGTGTTGTAGTGGTAGTAAGATTTTACCCAAACAGTTACAGACAGGATCTGGTACTCCAGTAGTAGTGGTCAGTGGTAGTAAGATTTTACCCAAACAGTTACAGACAGGATCTGGTACTCCAGTAGTAGTGGTCAGTGGGTCAGTGGTAGCTCAGTCTCCTCCTCCTCATCTTACATCACGATGGTCAGCAGACCACTGTCTTCAGTTGGTAAGTATCGTGTCGTGTTGTAGTGGTACTAAGATATTACCCAAGCCGTTACATACAGGATCTGGTACTCCAGTAGTAGTGGTCAGTGGCAGCTCAGCCACCTCCTCCTCATCTAACATCACGATGGTCAGCAGACCAATGTCTGTAGGTAGTAAGTCTCATGTCTCTGTTGGAAGTGGTAGTAAAATATTACCCAAGCCGTTACATACAGGATCTGGTACTCCTGTAGTAGTGGTCAGTGGTAGCTCAGTCTCCTCCTCCTCATCTAACGTCACGATGGTCAGCAGACCACTGTCTTCAGTTGATTAGTCTCGTGTCCGTGTTGTAGTGGTAGTAAGATTTTACCCAAACAGTTACAGACAGGATCTGGTACTCCTGTAGTAGTGGTCAGTGGTAGCTCAGCCTCCTCATCATGTTATTTCACGATGGTCAGCAGACCACTGTCTTCTGTCGGTAAGTCTCATGAGAATGTTGAAGAGGTAGTAAGATATTACCTAAACAGTTACAGACAGGATCTGGTACACCTGTAGTAGTGGTCAGTGGTAGTTCAGCCTCCTCATCGTTTAATGTCAAGATGGTCAGCAGACCTCTGTTGTACATGTACATGTACATGTATGTCTCTCAGTTTTATGTTACTTGTAATTTATCGCAATTTACATGTGATAATGAGTGTGTTCACAGTTTTTTAGTGGAATTTTTTCATTCATGTACTTCTCCTTGCATTAGAACTTTCAAAATTTTTAGCATCAAATTTACTTTAAATAGACATAATTATTTTATGCTTTAGAGAAGAATTATGCTTCTTAGAATACTAAAACCTATGAATTTGTCCTCTAGAATTCCATTTTTATTGTTTTTATAAATTGACATTTTTTATCCCTTTTAGATTTTTTGTTTGTTCGATGGAATCATATTTGGAAAAAAAGAGTTGTTACAAATTTAAAAAGTTTTATTGCAGTAAGATTTTATACTGCACAATAAGAGTATATTCTTATTATACATGCAACCTTTAGTACATGTATTATATTTAGATTTTTCTATCAAGTTATTAAAGCTAAATATGTTCTTGGAAGTATTCTTTAAGAATTAAGCATATCACCGTGTACAAACTTACACATATTTTTCACATGTTTTGATTTTAGGAACAAAGATATTGAACATAACACAAGGAGGCAAGGTAATCCAGGGGAGCCTCGGAGGTCGAGGTTCTAATGTTGTCACTGTGAATCCTAAAACACTACATCTGACGGCAGTCAAGTCATCTGGAGGAGGGTCAGGTAATATTCACATACATGTACAGACCCGATTTCGTTAACTGTCCCCCCTTTAACGTTTTTTCTCCCTTCATCTCTCCAAATTTCGCTTCTATTTTTCCGTCTTCATTTTCCCTCACGAAATTTCTCTTCTAATTTTCCTCCTTTATTTCGCCTTAAAATTTCGCCTTCAGTGCTGGAAGAGAAAAATGAACACAAATTTTTGAGAAACAGAAGCAAAGGGTAAAAGGAAAGAGAAACGCAAAGCGTAAACAGAAGAGAAACGAAAGCGAAATATTTCGCTTTCATTCCGCTTTCAGTCCTCTTGTCAATCAAAGCGAGACTTGCTCATTTGCATATTTGGGGATTTCCCTAAATAGAGGGTACAAACGTAATTTGATGTAATTTCTTTGTGTTGCATTAAAATACACGATTAATTAGTTTTATTTAGATATATTGTAAACGAACTTTTTCTGCATATTTAACATTTATTAGTAAATCGAAAAGTAGCTTTTTGTATGTATAAGTTACAAATTGTGGTTTGTTTTCTTCGCATTTGTACATCTATAGCACAAATCGATTTTTTTTTAAGTAACATACCAATTAACAAATCGCAGGGTACATGTACGTAGGTGTCGTTTATCTATTACCTGCCAGGTGTGAAAATCATTGGAGCGTGATATCACCATGCGGTCATTTCAACTTTAGATAGGGAGAGAATATCTTCACAATGAATTTAAGTTAAAAATTTAAAAATTTAATTTAATGACTTGATATAATCAGAAACATACATGTATATGAAAATATATACATCCCTGATTTAATGATGTAATTTAATATGTAAACTACCTGTTACAAATGTACCTATTGATATAATCAGAGACGTATATAGAAATATATACATTCCTGATTTAATGATGTAATTAAATATGTAAACTACCTGCTACAAATGTACCTTTCACGTACTCAGCTTGCATGTGCACATGTAGTGTACGTTCTCATTTTACACTGTTTTCAAAGATAGATTTTATTTTTTTTTCTTCACCTTTTATTTATTTTTTTTTTCTTTTCTTTTTCATAATGACATATTGAAGGCTATTTTATCATATAGTTATTCATTTCAATTGAAAGCTCGTAGTTAAAAAAAAAGAAAAAGAATTGTCATAGTCAAAAAGCAGGGGCGGATCCAGAACCTCATCTGCCGGGAAGGACTTGCGCTTTTTATTTGGATGAATTGCGAGGCCAGATAGCCGAGTAAGGAGGGGGGGGGGGGGGGGGGCGTTTGGGTATACCTCCCATTTGCGGAGGTTCGAAAGGGGGCACTTACCCGATAAAGTTTTGAAAAAAAAGGTGGCTTCTGGATCGTACTTGAACTCAAGATTGGACCGAGCGCATGATTCAGACGCCTACGTCTATATCTTTAAAAAAAGGAAACCCTATCAATATCTACATTTTCTAACGCTATCTCTTCTTCTGCATGGCATGCCGAAATCGTCAACAATTCTTTAGGGGAGAGGTGGGTGATAAGATTTTTTTTTCATGGGGTGGGGGGCAAATCATGGCGAACATCCTGTTTATTATTTTATAAAAAAAAGTTATACGTACAAAGCAAAAATAATCATACATGTACAATGTACATGTATATATAAGAATTTTTGGCAAATTCTGAAAGGATGGGGAGTCCTCCTATTCTCGCTCTAGATCCGCGCTTTCATTCAAACAATGGCTCCAGATCTATTACATGTTAATATTTTTATGAAAAAAATTATGTCAACAATGTGCCTAATTCATCTCATGACCAGGGCTTCACATACCAGGATCGTCAATCAAGCACAGCATGTTGTATCGGGAATGCGCCCCGAATAAAAATTGAAAGAATATACATGTAGTTTTTGTCCGTCGAGAAAAGTTTTCAATTGTTTGATAAGACGGCCGTAATCCCTTCCCGATATGGTACCCAGCGATCGTTATGTTGGAATCCGCGAGAAATTTTAATCACATCATGGACCAAAGAAGGATTTTTGTAAATGGATGAAAGAACAAGAAAAAAACGAGATAAAATCGAAATAAAGATGAAGAATCTTTGAAAAAAAAAACAAAAACAGTGAAGTAAGAACTTCTTTTTCGGCGCATGGAATTGGACCTCCCGCTAATAAAAAAAAATTGGGTATATTATGAAAATTAATTTGTAATGGCGAAGAAGGAAGGGAGCATGGAGTATAAAAGTTTGCCCTGTAAACACAAATTACCGAAAATAAAAAAAAAACAAACAAAACAAAAACAAACACCAAATATATTCGTAAGGGGGAATTCCCTTACGTGTTTCCTTTAGTTATTGTTTAAAGAATAATAAAACACACTATCACTCTTAAATATTTTTATACATTTTATATCTGACCATTCCAGACACTGTCACTTTTGGATGTAAATACTTGAACGCATGACTGACTCCACACAGGTAGACTACCATGCCTACCTGAACGACACCTGTCATAATCGATTGATTACGGGGTATATACATTGGAAGTACAAGGGGTTAATAATGAGAACTGACATCGAGATGAATAAAATGACTTGCTTCTTGACTCATATTCTAAAATAATTGTTAAATTAGTTCTATAACCTGTTGAAACGGACCTATTTTACACAATAAATTTAGCTGTTTTAGAATGATTAAACTTTATCCAGAGACTCAATATATCTAGACATACTAAAACAATTATCATAGCATATAATTCAATAATTAGTATGATAAAAGGAAAGAGTGTGAATAAACGTTTAAAAATATTGTAATATTTAGATTTTAAGCCTACATTGATCGCATTAAGCCCCGCCCATATATATTTCCAAAACGAGGCTGAAGGGGAACATTGAAAGCGAACTGAAGGCGGAATTTGAAAGAGAAACGTAAGCGGAATCGTAAGAGAAACGTAACCGAACATGAAGAGAATCGAAGCGGGAATTAAAGGAGAAATATTTCTCTTTTGAGTTCGCTTTCGGGGTCCTCGTTTATTTCGCCTTACAAATTCTTCTTCTCTTTCTCCTTTCACCTCGCAAATTTCTCCTCTATTTTTCCTTCTACATTTCGGCTTAAAAATTCCTCTTCTATTTTTTCGTATTCATTTTACCTCACAAAATTTCTCCTTCGTCTAACAAAAATTCCTCCTTGAGGGGTTGACAGTTAACGTAATCGGGACTGTATGTGTGCCTTTATTATGCTTGCTTGCTTTCATGAAAATTGTATTCTTTTTAGGGTATGTACATGCATCTACATGTAAGTGTGAGAATGAAAGGCATTGCCTGTGTGGCAAAAGTCTAGATATACATGTACATGTACATGTATTCACAAATAAATGTACATGATTTGTATTCACAAATTGATACCTTTGTCTAAATAAATTGTGTATGTGTTTGTGAAGAAAGTATTTTGCCTTTGTAAATTAAAAAGAAAAGAATATTGCTCCTAGCTTATAAAGATGCTCCATTCTTATTTGTTTTAAATGGTAAAGAATTTTGAAATTGTTACATATTTACAATTAGGTAAGCCAAATGTCATAGTAGTACAGAAGACGCAGCCTAGACGGAGTTCAATAGCTGGAAGTAGTGTTGGTGGGACAGTCAGGGGAAGTAATATACTTACCACACTAGATAAGGTAAGCTCTTGATACTATTTGCTTTACATATGTAATTTGATTATTTTCTCTTTTCTAATGTACGTTTAATACTTGATGATAATATCATGTAAGAAATGTACTGTATCAGCCATCAATTAGGAAAATTTAAGATATTCTTCTTAATTTCCTTTGTAATCATTTCTGCCTTGGGTATTTACAGTGCTTTTACACATGAAGAAAAATAGACAATAGGGCTATTTGTCATACAATTCAGGAAGGGAGTGGATTTGCATACTGTTGTATAAATCTTTGCAATTTTTTCAACCAGAAGCAGGAGTTGAAGCACATTGTGGTACAGAATCCTTCTGGCCAGCAGAGACCTGTAGAAAGAAAGGTGATAGTCACAACACCAGGGCAGTTAGAGGCAACTAGACAGGTAAAACTTGCAGTCTTAGTGAAGGTTTGTCGGACATCTGACATCTCCCATAAAAATCATGTTGTTCCACTTATTGTTTAGAAGAGCAATCTTTTTTTGCCTTAATTATTGTACATGTACAAGTAACTGTATTTATAGATACAATACCAAGCTAGAATACTCATTTCTACAAAATTATTACTGCTACAAGGGCTGATTGATATGTTGTGAGCCCTTGTTCTGGGTTGCAGAAGGTTTTCTGCTGATAGATTATCTCCAAAAAGGTCAAACAATCAATGGCACATACATGTACTTTGCTTCACTTCTGACACAGTTATGGGAAATATTGAACTTGAGCGCCACAGACAGCTCACTAATTATGCTTCTGTTCACAAGTCTGTCACCGCCATGGCTTCCATTCATGATTGTTGCTTTAATTTGATTGAGCATCCACCTCATTCACCTGATCTTGCTCCATCAGACTTTCATCTATTCCCAAAACTGAAAGCAACTATTAAAGATTAAGGTCAAGGACTGTGTTTCCTTTATTTTGACTCTTATACACTTTACTAGGGCTGTGCGGTTTTATTGTTATATTGGTGCACCGCGATATTTTCGTTTGCAATATGTACCGCAGTACGTTTTTCAAAATACAGGTTCTGGTTCAATATTTTACTTAACAGAGTAATCGTTGTATAAAAAGTATTCTAGTCAAAAATGACAAGCAAAAACATGTTTCAAAAATCAAATTCATGCTTAGTTCAATAAAATATATGTTCTTATTGAGTGATCAGAGATTGACGCTCTCAGTCTGAGGTAATATGAGCTGGCGTTATGACAGTCTCTCTTTTATATTCTAAATTGTTTCGTATTGATTTTCAAAATTTATTTCAAAACAACATGATTCTTTTTAATTGACTGAAATTGGTCTCCCATCTTTTGATATTTTTTGTTTGTACCAGTGTTTTTCTCCTTGATTTGGGACCGAATTTCTGCCCCTTCCCAATGCCAAATTACCTTTAATCACTCTGAAATTCCCAAGGAGGAATTATGAAAAATTACATGAGAAAAAAAAAGACTGCCGATTCTGGAAGTCAGCACAAAATGTCTACTTGCATTTTTATTTTCTATTCATCACTTCTTCAGTTCAAGCAAATCAATGGATCATAAGCAGTATTAATAAATGATACTTTTGGTATCATTTTGTACATGTATAAAAAAAGTCATCAGTTTTTCCAAAAAGGGACAGGTACCTTCCCCAAAATAAATAAAAAGACACCTGGAACTTAAGTTTAACATCATTATGTTTCCCAAGTGCTTGATGAAGCCTGGAAGTTATTTTTTTAAAATTTCAACAGTTCTTAAACTATTTTTCTTTTTGAAAAAAACAAGACTTCTATTTAACTGTTTACTGCTGTATTTCTCTATTTTCTGTGTTACCAAACTTTGACCAAAGACAGAATAAGCAATGATATGATAATAAAAACATTAGCTGTGTCTTGATTAAGTGTGTTTCTGTAAAAATTATGAAATCTAGAAAATGATTAAATATTGTAATAAATCGCAATATGAAATCTTGTATCACAATATATCGCAATACGTTTTTTGGTCCGCAATACCCAGCCCTACACTTTACATGTATATCCTAGTGTTGGGCAATCGGAAACTAAATCATAATCGATAATCGGAAATAATCGGAAGGGTATAATCGATTATTAATCGATTATAATTGAAAAATTCGAATAATTCCTATCTTTTTAATTTTCCATCCATAATTATTTGAAATTAGGACCAAATGATTAAATTTGAGTGTTCTACTTTGTGTATATCATCTTAAAGAGTTTATTTTATACCTTTACATTGCCTCTACAAGGTTATGAACATCACTGATGAGACAAATTAATTTTCATATGACTATATGCCATGATACCCCCCCCCCCCCACACACTTATGACATTTCTTTTTTATGTATTATATATTGATAAATGTTTGATATAAATGCAATTGTTAAAGTAAATTTGACTGATATAATATTATGAAAAATTACTTGATGCAAGAAAAGTTAGAACGTAGTCCACGAAACGCCTGGGTTATATAGGGTTCGGGGCAGAGGAAATTAGGAAATTCGGTGTTGGAACCACAATATCAATTCAATTATGTAAGTAATCCAGGGAGGAATATTAGTTTTTAAAGGTGTTATTGTTATGTTTGTTCTCGGGAGGGTTATGTTACCTGCACTTGAATCCGTCAATAACTTTCGCATTGCACGATTTCTAAAACCAAAATATCGAAACGGACAGAAACATACGGAAAATTCGGAAATCGGCGATGTCGGCGACAATCGAGTTTGATTTTCAACATCGATTAGTAACATCGCTGGCCATTCAGCGACCGACAATCGATTGTCGGCGATAATCGTTACATCACTAGTATATCCAGAAATCATCGACAGGCACAAGAAGTTAAAAATAGTTTCCTAATTTTGTTTTAATAGAAAATTAGGTTAGAAGGCCTGGAGGGTAAACAAGGTACTTTCCTACATGAGCTGATACAAGCAGCCAGTCAGCAACAGCAGGCAGAGAGTCAAGAAGGGACAGGGGATGTCACTATCAATCTAGACGAGTCTACGCTGGCAGCTCTTACTGCCACCACAAATGTCACAGAGCCTGTACAAGCTAAAGGTAATCATGTTACAATGTATAATCTATAGGAGAGGATGATCCAAAATTCAGGCTTATACCTTGCATGTATGCATGTCTGTTAAATCTCCCCTAACATCTATATGGAAAAGGAAATTTTGCCATCTCCAACATAGCTTTGTCATTTTAGTCTGCAAATTAATGAATATAAACAACTATTGTATCTTTCAGCGAGTACCAGTGCTTCCTTACCTAACAATGAGTGGTTTGAGTATGATGTTGCTGATGACGGAAATCAGAGTTTCCATTCCTCGTCTCTGGATTCTGCCTCTCTACAAGCCTTCATGGAGCAGAGTGGTAATAAGCCAAAAGTGACGGTGCAAAGGTAATATTATTTACAAAAAAATATATATATTTGAAATTGTACGCTGGTAATAACAAAGAGTAGTAGTCAACACATCATCCCTAGTTCGTAAAGTAAAATGTAAATGCATTTTTATCTGGACCTCAAGTATAAGCCTAGAGTCAACTCTAAACTCTCTAAGGGACTTCCCCAGAAACAAGAGATAGGAGAGTTCGACCCTCATCATACTGCATATACTCCAATATTTTGGTCAAGTTATAATGGTAGTATGATTGGCCTACCATAAGTAGGGGAGGAAATTGATAAGTGGAACAGCAACTCTACTCTAAACCCGAATTCTAGATAAAAATACTCTAAAGATATAGAGCATTTTTCATATTTCATAAAAAGAATGGAAATGTACTTGGACATGAACATTTACATGACCTTGTACCTTGTACTACAGTATAAAGCTGATTAAAAAGTGGAGTTAAATTGTGCAATAAAATCTACATAATAAAGAGTAATTATATGTTTACTTTCAGATCTGCCAGTGTAGATATAAGTCAGTTACAAGATCAGTTGTCAAGTCAACAGTTTTACACCATAGGTAAGATGATGCATATGTAACAGTACAGTACCAATGCAGTAGGTAAAAAGTACAAGTTATTTTATTCAAGGCAAAGAAGGAATACGCTTACTGAAATAAGAATAAATGTCAGAGAAAATTGTACATATATTTTGAAACAAGAATTGAACACTTCGCTGTACAGTACATTTTACAGTGAATGTATTTTGACAAGGATAAGTCTGTCTGTCTTACAGATTCAACATTTTTCCACAAAGTTTCCATAGTATGATTAGTGTGAAAAGCACATAATCTGTAAACAGTGTTTGAAATGCCTTTTACATTATATACATGTATGATTGCAGAACAAGCCATGAAGATACTGAACAACCCTGAAAGAGCAGAAGCTGCTGCCGCTGCCGAGTCTTTATTAGTCTCCGATGATTCACAGGACTCGGTAAGTACTACTATATAATATATGTTCAAGCATGATGAAACTTATTGAAGGTCAAGGTCTTACTCAAGGTCAAGTTTCAGCATCATAAGCTGAGATGAAGATTGGAATAGAAAGTATATCCATGCACCTTCTGATGGATATTTAAAGATGAATTTACATGTACTTATAATATTAATACAGAATGATTTATATTTAAGAAAAAAAGGTCAAGATAATATGATATTTCATACTTTGTAGAACACCGTGACTAGTGTAGAGCCAAATGTTCATGTAGAAGTTCAGCCTACAAACCCCCACTCAACACACAGTGAGCTAGAACAAATTGCACGGAACCTTAACCTACAGGGGGAGCTAGATCCTCAGACGGGGATTTTCTACACGGTGACGAATGCCCAGGGTCAGACAGAGACACGGAGGATGACTGCTGATGAATCCCATGTAACTGTAGAGAGTTCTACAGGGGACACTAATCCTACATCCAGGACGTATGACTTACTAAGTAGTTCTCTAGCACAAGCACAGATAGACCTAGAGCCATATCATCAGTTCATAGAGGAAGACGTTCATGTACTACCTGAAAAATCTATCTCTGGTATGTATTCCCTCACTTAAAAATATGTGAGGTAGGATGTATTTGGCTTCGACGAACATGTACATTGATGCACAATGTATACATGTAGATGCAATTTACATGTAGTCCCACAAGACACACTCAAAAAAGTTGAGATTGGAAATTGAAAACTCTTCAATAAATAAATTCTAGTCAAGGTTGAAATTTTTCACTAAGATATATCCCTTATTGGTCTGTGAATATTTGAAATTTGAATCCATCTTGAGAAAATTGATTACATGTATTTCTGCAATTTTCCCAGAAAATTTTTTGAACATACATGTACATGCATGTATAAACTTAGGTTCACCAGAAATATGCTATTGCAGCGTAATACTCTAATTGTTTTTAGCTCACATCGACGAAGTTGAGTGAGCTTATGCTATAACGCGTCCGCGTCCGTGTCCGCGTCTGTGTCCGCGTCCGCGTCCGCATCCGGTTAAGAAGTTTGGGGTAGCTCAGTATCTGACAAAGTACTAATGCTACAGTAACCAAACTGGCACAAGTGATTCATCTTTGGATGCTGAGGTGAACCTATGCATCGTATGCAGCATCTGACCTACATTTTCCGCTTGAGTGACTTGGTTAAGAAGTTTGGGGTAGCTCAGTATCTGACAAAGTACTGATGCTACAGTAACCAAACTGGCACAAGTGATTCATCTTTGGATGCTGAGGTGAACCAATGCATCGTACGCAGCATCTGAACTACATTTTCCGCTTGAGTGACTTGGTTAAGAAGTTTGGGGTAGCTTAGTATCTGACAAAGTACTAATGCTACAGTAACCAAACTGGCACAAGTGATTCATCTTTGGATGCTGAGGTGAACCCATGCATCGGATGCAGCATCTGACCTACATTTTCCGCTTGAGTGACTTGGTTAAGAAGTTTGGGGTAGCTCAGTATCTGACAAAGTACTAATGCTACAGTAACCAAACTGGCACAAGTGATTCATCTTTGGATGCTGAGGTGAACCCATGCATCGTATGCAGCATCTGACCTTTATTTTACGCTTGAGTGACTTGGTTAAGAAGTTTGGGGTAGCTCAGTATCTGACAAAGTACTGATGCTACAGTAACCAAACTTGCACAAGTGATTCATCTTTGGATGCTGAGGTGAACCCATGCATTGGATGCAGCATCTGACCCACATTTTCCGCTTGAGTGACTTGGTTAAGAAGTTTGGGGTAGCTCAGTATCTGACAAAGTACTGATGCTACAGTAACCAAATTTGCACAAGTGATTCATCTTTGGATGCTGAGGTGAACCCATGCATTGGATGCAGCATCTGACCTACATTTTCCGCTTGAGTGATTTAGATAAGAAGTTTGGGGTAGCTCAGTATCTGACAAAGTACTAATGCTACAGTAACCAAACTTGCACAGGTGAATCATCTTTGGATGCCGAGATGGACCCATGCATCGGATGCAGCATCTGACCTACTTTTTCCACTTGAGTGATTTCGCTTTTAAAAGCCAATATTGAGCAAAGTATAAGTGCTTGATGTTCCAAACTTGCATATTAGATGTATTTTTGATCAAACTTTCATAAAATGACCTTGACCTACTTTTTCCGCTTGAGTGATTTTGCCTTTAAAAGCCAATATTGAGCAAAGTATAAGTGCTGGATGTTCCAAACTTGCATATTAGATGTATTTTTGATCAAACTTTCATAAAATGACCTTGACCTCCTTTTTCCGCTTGAGTGATTTTGCCTTTAAAAGCCAATATTGAGCAAAGCATAAGTGATACATGTACCAAACTTGCATATTGGATGTATCTTTGATCAATCTTTCATAAAATGACCTTGACCTACTTTATCCGCTTGAGTGATTTTGCTCTATAAAGCCAATATTGAGCAAAGTATAACTGCTACATGTACCAAACTTGCATATTGGATGTATCTTTGATCAAACTTTCATAAAATGACCTTGACCTACTTTTTCTGCTTGAGTGGTTTTGCCTATAAAAGCCAATATACATGTACTAAGAAATATGTTTGAATTGAATTTTGCTGTCACGAGGTGAGCTTCGTAATCTGTGATTACCTATGTTTATTCTTTCATGTTACAGATTCAGAGACAAAGACAATAACTATCACAGATGCCAGTACCCACCGTACAGAACATGACCTTACTGGACCTACCACCATCAGATTAAAGCCAGGCTCTAGCTTTATACCTATACAGGATCTGTCAGGGCAGACAAGTACCATCAACATCACAAAAAGAGAGGTAACTGTCAATATCATTGAAAATTAGACAGCTGTCAAGATAAAAAACAAGGAACTGTAAACATCATAAAGAAACAAGGAGGGGAGCAATGCTATAGAAAACTTTTCCTTTTTCTATTGAGTATTGATTTTTATGGGAAAAAGACACATTTTGACCAAAATTTTAGCAATATTCTGCACAACAGATCTAGAGTAATTTCAGATTTTGATGAGGCCTGGTATACATCTACATACATGTAGGTATCAAGTTTATAAAAAAAATTTCTGAAATTTCTTTTTTCAAAATTTGACTTTTTCAGGGCAGATTTTGCGGCGTATCTTAACAGTTTCTTTTATTTTAGTTCACAACCTTTAAAAGCATACTAATGAATATTATTGTAGGCCTCACCCATAGTCTCCATACCCCAGGTCTCCCAGCCCCAGGATCAGGAATTTACTGTAACAACTGGTGAGGAGGTTCCCACAACAGACTTCCTGTCCAATCCTGCATCACTGACAGACGAGGTACAAGTGGTGCTCGACCCAGGTGGCATCCAGACCACCGCCGGTGGGGCCGTTACCGTGGAAACCACTCCAACAGTAGATCCAGTAGAGATGGGCCTGGATGAGTATGTGGTCATTGATAATCCACAACCAGGTGAGAATTTTTTCATGTGATGTTTTCAGTACATCTCATCAGGTCATCATTCTTATCGAAAAGTGTAGGTTTTACCAATTTCCTAATAGAGCTGTTTTGAAAGCAATGTCTATAATTTGGCATGCTACATGGTTCAAGCAATCTGCCACTTGCATCATACTTTTTTAGCTCGCCGGGACAAGAAAGTCCGGAGAGCTAATGCCATACCCTCGGCGTTGTGGTTGTTGTCGTTCGTAGACAAAACTTTAACCTGGGTTATATCTCTTGAACTATAAGGGGTAGGGCTTTGATATTTCACATGTAGATACCTTGTGACGAGACCTTTCATTTGAGACCATTACCTTTGACCTAGTGACCTTGACCTTGGACTTTGACCTACTTTTCAAAAACTTTAACCTGGTTTCTAACAAAAACCTGTTTAGGCGAGCTATGTAATTTTTGATTACCCTATGTTTGTCTTTGATCATACCTTGCTATAGAGTCTATTTATCTTTTCGAAACACATAATGTTTATTTTACAGGCACTAGCAGTAGTTCTGAGAGTCAATCAGAATACATTATCACTACAGATGCTACAGGGGCAGCTAAGCTGATTGGTAAAAGGAAAAGGAAAGTAGGTGGTATTAACATTGAAGACAGCCCTACAGGAGTACACAGTAGCTGGATGAGAGCTTGTTTAGGGTAAGGCATTCATTGATTTGGGGGGGGGGGGGGGGGGGGATGGGTTAATATTAACATTGAGGACAGCCCTACAGGAGTACACAGTAGCTGGATGAGAGCTTGTTTAGGGTAAGGCATTCGTTGATTTGGGGGGGGGGGGGGGATGGGTTAATATTAACATTGAGGACAGCCCTACAGGAGTACACAGTAGCTGGATGAGAGCTTGTTTAGGGTAAGGCATTCGTTGATTTGGGGGGGGGGGGGGGGGGGGGGGATGGGTTAATATTAACATTGAGGACAGCCCTACAGGAGTACACAGTAGCTGGATGAGAGCTTGTTTAGGGTAAGGCATTCGTTGATTTGGGGGGGGGGATGGGTTAATATTAACATTGAGGACAGCCCTACAGGAGTACACAGTAGCTGGATGAGAGCTTGTTTAGGGTAAGGCATTTGTTGATATGGGGGGGGGGATGGGTTAATATTAACATTGAGGACAGCCCTACAGGAGTACACAGTAGCTGGATGAGAGCTTGTTTAGGGTAAGGCATTCTTTGATTTTGGGGGGGGGGATGGGTTAATATTAACATTGAGGACAGCCCTACAGGAGTACACAGTAGCTGGATGAGAGCTTGTTTAGGGTAAGGCATTCGTTGATTTGGGGGGGGGGGATGGGTTAATATTAACATTGAAGACAGCCCTACAGGAGTACACAGTAGCTGGATGAGAGCTTGTTTAGGGTAAGGCATTCGTTGATTTGGGGGGGGGGGGGGATGGGTTAATATTAACATTGAAGACAGCCCTACAGGAGTACACAGTAGCTGGATGAGAGCTTGTTTAGGGTAAGGCATTCGTTGATTTGGGGGGGATGGGTTAATATTAACATTGAAGACAGCCCTACAGGAGTACACAGTAGCTGGATGAGAGCTTGTTTAGGGTAAGGCATTCGTTGATTTGGGGGGGGGGGGGGGGGAGGATGGGTTAATATTAACATTGAGGACAGCCCTACAGGAGTACACAGTAGCTGGATGAGAGCTTGTTTGGGGTAAGGCATTCATTGATTGGGGGGGGGGAGGATGGGTTAATATTAACATTGAGGACAGCCCTACAGGAGTACACAGTAGCTGGATGAGAGCTTGTTTGGGGTAAGGCATTCGTTGATTTGGGGGGGGAGGATGGGTTAATATTAACATTGAGGACAGCCCTACAGGAGTACACAGTAGCTGGATGAGAGCTTGTTTGGGGTAAGGCATTCGTTGATTTGGGGGGGGAGGATGGGTTAATATTAACATTGAGGACAGCCCTACAGGAGTACACATTAGCTGGATGAGAGCTTGTTTGGGGTAAGGCATTCGTTGATTGGGGGGGGGGGGGGAGGATGGGTTAATATTAACATTGAGGACAGCCCTACAGGAGTACACAGTAGCTGGATGAGAGCTTGTTTAGGGTAAGGCATTCGTTGATTTGGGGGGGGGGATGGGTTAATATTAACATTGAAGACAGCCCTACAGGAGTACACAGTAGCTGGATGAGAGCTTGTTTAGGGTAAGGCATTCGTTGATTTGGGGGGGGGGGATGGGTTAATATTAACATTGAGGACAGCCCTACAGGAGTACACAGTAGCTGGATGAGAGCTTGTTTAGGGTAAGGCATTCGTTGATTTGGGGGGGGGGGGGGATGGGTTAATATTAACATTGAGGACAGCCCTACAGGAGTACACAGTAGCTGGATGAGAGCTTGTTTAGGGTAAGGCATTCGTTGATTTGGGGGGGGGGGAGGATGGGTTAATATTAACATTGAGGACAGCCCTACAGGAGTACACAGTAGCTGGATGAGAGCTTGTTTAGGGTAAGGCATTCTTTGATTTGGGGGGGGGGGGGATGGGTTAATATTAACATTGAGGACAGCCCTACAGGAGTACACAGTAGCTGGATGAGAGCTTGTTTAGGGTAAGGCATTCGTTGATTTGGGGGGTGGATGGGTTAAATGTAAAGGCCATTTGTTGGGGCCTTTTGTTGCAAAAAATATTATTTTGATAATGGTTTCCAGATAAAAACTTAAGATCCCTTCAATTTATCCAAACTTAATTTGTTTATATATTGACACTTATTAAATAGGAAGGGGAATGATCTATATCGATGAAGGGAGCCAAAGGTCAATGTCACACTTCATTTCAGTGTTGGCTGTTGTAAGAGACAAGATACTCAAACTTTGGGGGAGTGATGTTTTACAATCATTCTCAAGTTGTTTATCATGTTCTTTTAAAAGATGCATTGAATTCTGATCATTGATATCACACAATTAACTTTGTCACCTGTATCATATTAGTTGATTTGGACTTAAAACAGAGATAATTCGAATCATTCATTAAGAATTAAAAACGTAGCTATGGTTCAGACGAAGTAGCATGTTTTAAGGATTGTAGGAGGATTTATGATGTGCATGTATCAAGATTCTTATTAGTGATCCTTTCAATTATTTTAGTGCTATTGCTACCTGATATCATGTATGTATGATGTTTACATTTTTCAGGCTGATACAGAAAGTGATGAAGTACAGGGGACTTAACCGAGATAAAGGAGATCTCAATGCCTCATTTTGGTTTCTGGAACCAGGTAGAGACAAACATAATTTATCATTGATTACTTTGAGTGCAGGCAATATGTTCAAATACATGTTAACGTGTAAATATAAGCTAACAGAACTAGAGAATTGTGATATATTTACCTTCTATTTACATGTATTTGTATCAAATGGCAATATTGATGATTATTGTGGTGATAAAGAACCTACATTTATTTTTAAAATAGTGATAATTCATGAAAAAGTTTTCTTTCTACATTGTGTTTCATTATTCATCACATAAGTACAAGCACAGGTACTTTGGCTTTGTAATTTTCATTCTTCAATATCTGGTATGATATTTATTTGTAGTTGATCCAGCAGACGCCCCTGATTACTATAATGTAATAGATAACCCCATGGACTTTGGTACCATCAAGAGAAAGCTAGAGGTACCGTATATCAGCATAAAATCTTCTCTTTAAAAAGACTTAAACATTCTTTCTCTAAATTTTCTCATACATGTACTTTGTACGTTGTTAAAATCTTCCATAATTCCTTTAAGCAAGTAAGCAATGCTTCTTTTCTACTTTTCATTGCATGTCCAGTGATGTTCAGTAAATGTTTGATACATAATGCTTTTCACTTTACAGCTTGGGTCGTATGAAGACTATGAGGATTTCACTCTGACATGTTACTGGTACGAGATAACTGTCGGCTATATAACCCCCCGGGGAGTGTAGTAAGGAGAGACTGTGACGAGGTCTTTGCTTATTACATGTCAGAGTATGAAAGACTATTAGAGAAATGGCAAAAGGTAAAGATTATACATTTTGAAAACTGTTCAAAAGATTATACTGTGTGTTTCTTTATACTTAAAGTTGGATACTTTCTACAACTTTTAAATATGTATTTTAAGCTATTCTGCCTATGAAATCCTTCTGAGACTTCAGCTTACATATACATGTACATGTATGTACATGTGTATTTTAGGATGTAAAAAAATGTTTTTACCCTTTCAAAAACAAGTTATGTAGTTACAGATACTTCAATTATCATCATAGTGGGAACATGTATTTACTACATGTACATGTATTTTATAAATTAGTGTTATACATGTACATGTATTTTTCTTTGCAGCATCTAATTCATGGATAATTAAAATATTTCATTAGAAAATTTGGCATTACTGGTTAGTAATTTTTCATTGTAGACACACATCTCATCTCCCTCTGCCAAAAAGATCAGGTTTGATAAAAGTCCAAAGTGAATCAGCTGCTAAAGATGACTGTTACAGATCGGAGGTATGAAACTCAATAGAATAGACAAGAGTGAAACAGATAATGGAGGACTAGATATGTATTGGAGTGCTGCTATCCTATATCCTTTAAGGGTACGTCACTGCTGACTGTCACATTATGGAGGACACAGGGTGTGCTACATATACATGTATGTAAAAGGCTACAAGGACATGTTCAAACTGCAAGGGCTGAAATCGTATACATGTGTGTACAGCTATGTGTAAAGCTACGTGTACTACTGTCTACTGTACATTTGTCATTGCGTTGCCATTTGTTTGTACATGTGTATTATTTGTAGCTTTGAATGATGTTAAGGTTGTACACTGCGAGTATCATCTACTGAATATTTCAAGTCTGAATGAAATGGATATCAAGTTTGAAGTGTTGCTTGATTTGTAATCCAGTCGATTTGTTAGAAGCAGAATCTTGATCATGAATTAAAAGATCTCTCTTGAAGAATAGTGCAATATGAAGATTACTGAATATGATCTTAATCTGTTATGCATGAGATATTCTACACAATTTTTAACGGTACTTCATGTATACTACTTATTTTACCATGCTATAATGCACAATCTTTTGATGTGTATGTTATGATTTCTTGTTATACAAATGTTGATGAATTACAATGTACTAATTAAATGCCCAGTATAACTCAAATATGTCTTCTTTTTTTTCTTGATTTTTGAAGTCATGAAAACGAAAAGTGATAAAGCCATGAAAGAATATTTTCAGTCAGTCCTTTCAAGCTTTTAGCCAAGATTAGATTAAGAGGAGAAAACTTATTGATTTTCACAATAAAAGTCAAGAAAACAGTTTAGTTTCTTATACAAGTTTAATTCTTTTAATTTCACTCCAAGGAAATATTGATTTTCAAGTGAAGATGATATATAACACAAGTTAAGGTTTGATTAGAAGCATGGACTGGCTTCTAGGTCATTATTTCTTCAAAGTTGACAAAAGACTATTGCTACTTCAAGACTGAAAAATCCAAATGATTTTCATCAAGAGCTTGCAGATAAAGGTCAAAGTTGCATTTACAATGACTTTGTAGACTATGTTCTAGGCCATTGGTTTTTCAAATCTGATAAATCATCATCAATGGTAAGGGACTGTTTTGAGCCACACCATTTTGATACAAATATATGACATATAGCACTGTTCCATAACAGGTATGTCACATGTTTGACCCATTACCTTGACGTTAAAAGTGACCTTGAGCTTCATTTGGCATTGCCTTTTAACATACATCATTATCCCTGCAGACGTATGATGCATATCAGTTAAGCTATAGCCATACATATATATGAAAATGTACAGTGTTTTCAATTACCTACAACCCCTTTTTAACTAAAATATCGCAACTATGCGACCTTGACCTATATTGGGTGGCGAATTTCATCATGCTTTACCGTTACTGCAAGTTTTGAAAAATGTCTGATTTATATCTAGTTAGTAAGAAATACTACCAGATAGACAGAAATACGGACGCCAGACAAAGTGATCCCTATATGTTGCTCTTGCGTTGCAGGCCACATAATGAAGTTTGAAATAGATTTGAGACCTTTTACTTTGCAATGGAACAATGTTCCATGGAATTGGGTACGGAAACAAGTTGAGAAGTAGTGAAGAAAGACTGTAATTTAGGGCAACTCATTTTACTTAAATTTCATGAAAAATTATTTTTTGTATAAAGATTCACAATTTGATTCAGCATCCTGTATGTGAACTGAGGGTGATTGTATTCCTCTCGTGTATGTGTGCATCATGTCCACATATCTTTACTTGCCTAGTTGAATGGAAAAGAAAAATAAATAGAAAGTCTCTGAAAATTAAAAAGAAATATGACTACTATACATGTTACTTTG
Organism: Pinctada imbricata; assembly: GCA_033119305.1. Lineage (NCBI taxonomy): Eukaryota > Metazoa > Mollusca > Bivalvia > Pterioida > Pteriidae > Pinctada > Pinctada imbricata. Next base: position 52,722,003 of record VSWD01000008.1, on the reverse strand, counting down.
ATTCTGAGGAAAGGTTACATACACGTTTGGATTTTCTGTCGACTCCACTAGGACTTTGCCAATCAGGATCTCGTGGGCAGCACCAAGGGCATGAAGGTCATGACCTCTAACAAATCTGACCTTGACTTGTGACACGACACCGATATCCTTGTGAGTGGAAATCACGTTTTTCTCTACGTCATCTCTGTGATAGTACCTTAAAAGTCTGAAATGGGAAATATGCTGCAAATCACAATCAATAACAGTCATTGTTTCAAATGTATTTCTTTAAACCAAAACATAGACAAAACCCCAAACAATATGCTCATTTATTCAATCAGATTAGGACTTTTAGGGAAGCGTTTTTTCGGCCTTTGCAAAATATTTGCTTTGTGACGATGACTTATTCCTATTTTGCAACACAAAATAGATGTCTCCTTGTTTCAGATCTTTCCCCGGACTATGTTATTCAGCAAAACTTTTTAGAGGTTGCTTTAAAAAGCGAAATTCTTTGAAAACTCACTTTGAGAATTTGAGCTCCTCGCTAGTGCCTCTGGTTCCAATGAGAGTGACGAAGAGTTCTCCATAAGTTGTATGTAACGCATGTGATACATGAACCTCAACGTAATATTCCTTTCCTATTGTGAAGAATAAACAAATACTTTAGCTCATTTTCAAGAAGGAAATAAAGAACTTTTTAAGAATTCAACCTCGACATCATTGGCTGAAACTAGCTAGTACAAGGCATGAAAAAAGGTATGTGCATAATAATTGAGCTAATATCTTTATTCTGCTTCATGGTAAAGATGGAAGTCTTGTTAATCTTAACTCTAATTCCGTTTCGATGTCAGTAACCTGCTGCGTGTGGTTTTTTTTATTTTAAAATTAAACACAATGCATATGTAAAAGCGTGTTTTAATACCACAGAATGGAGCTGACGTGGACGTGGCAAGGTAGAAACTGCCTCTTGCCTGAGTCTGGTCGGCATCATATCCCATAACTGGACATCCATGCGCCGGGCAACCCAAACATTTACCGGCGGAGAAGTCGCTGGTCGACGCACACTGATGACCGTAGAACTTGCAAGATGACGTCAGTGACTCCAGGAAATATTGATGTGCTCTAGAATGACTACACGAGAACGAGTCAACGGCATCTGGAATTACATTTGACAGCTGTCACAAAATGGCCTTCAGATATGTTCTGTATGTGGAATATTCGTCAAAGCGATATTAATTTCCCAACGACGGATATAAATAAAATAATGTCGAAGGGTTCCAACTCTGTACCTTCTTGAAGAAAATTCCAAACCAATTTACATGCACCAGACACGTGTTTCGAATATTAAATTCTCATCAGTGATGCTTTCAGAGGAGCCACCAAAAATAATTTCAGTAGCGCCCTCTTTAATTTGTTGAAGTTAGATTTTTACATTTACATTACAGAGAGCGCGCGGCTCCAAATTTCATGTAGGGTCGATTCAGTAGCATATCCAAATAAAATCTATGTTCAAAATTGCATTGGAGGGATGGTGCTAAGATGTTAAAGGCCGAAGTTGGGAACCACCCGATCGTTAATAGGTATACCTGAGTGACATAAGCTTAATAGGCGTGGCATACCGTCTTTGAAGACAACGCCGTCTGCGAGCGGCGTGTTACATCAAAGACAAACTGACAGGTAATCCTTTATTATGCTAATTAGAAACCCGAGTCTCATCTGTTTTAAGCTGTCAATCAAAAATTGATAGGGGTAAAAGGATAAAAGGGAACCAATCGGATACCAATAAGAGATGTTAACCCTATAGCGGTCAATGAGGAAATGACAGAAAATTTACCTGTCCCCTTATATAGTCCCCCGTCGGCCTTTAAACTCCTTTAATTTCGATGATATTTATCGGTGAAATGGCTAGTTTCCAAAATAGCAAAAAAATATATTTGATGTCACATTGATAAAAGGCCAAAACAAAGCTTCTTTCGGGTGACAGAGCTGGAAAGAAGTAATTAATACACTTGACAAACATCAGGCCACGGGGAACGATTTTAACAATTTAGCAAAATTGCAATACATTCGGATTCACGTTTTAGACTTGCATGTATATCTATAATAACTACTAGTATTTGTACATACTTCCGAAAGAACCATGAAGTATTCCATTTAAGGCACTGCCAACAGGTTTCTCCGAACAGCCTGGCTGATGCTCACCACCATTAGGATAAAAGTCAATGTCACCTACAGCATCCTTTGTACCAAAACCTGGAATCAAATCATTTGATGAGACCTATCCCACATGTAAGAGAATTACATGACGTATCTTACTTAGCATTCAACAGTCTTTGTTCACGTTTGTATCGCAATGTTCTGACAAAAATTGTATGTTGCATTTGATATCTGGTTGCTGTTGAAAGCGATTTCTCGGGATCTTTTTTTCAAACATTTGCCTGAAATTCTAGGAATCTATTCGAAAGAGGATATTTACTATAAAGCACTTAGTATTTACCAGACAAAAGATTGAAATGTGATCCATCAGAGTGTATGACATCAACAAACAGGGCATCGGATTTATCCAATCTCTTATCTAAAGCTTTTCCTGAAAATCCTGGGTCTGCAGGATCCAGAGCTAGAATAGAATGATCTTATCAAAAATATGTGTATAAAAAATGATTGAAGTAAAGTTGCAACGATTTGGCTGGTTCAAGTTATCTCAATGCATTTCCTTCTCTTAATTTTTCGTATAATTTTTGCGTTTCTAATCAGCTGCTGACTAATACCAGTGATTCTGCCTATTTTGCCCAATGTGCTTTCCCCTGCCTGTGCAGCTATCTGAGCCCCCAGACTATGACCAATGATGTGGACATCAGCGTAGTTGATATGTCCGGAACTGTGTATGTAAGACAGGAGTACAGCTAGCTCCTCGCCCACCAATATACTGTTACCTGCCGCCTGCTCGTACGGCCATTGGCTACCTCCCCTCCAATCCACTACGATGATGTTAAAATCACCCTAAAACAATTGTGTTTCAATTTTAGATATTATTATATTATTTAATATCTCATAAATCGATCAATCAATATTAATACAAAAAAGGAAATTAAAACAAAACACTTTGAGAACTGTTTTCTATGTCTATTAGTTTTCTAAAAAAATCTTTTTTATTATCATTTTAGAATGAAATTGATAAATTTTCATTCGAAGATATCTACAAGTTGGACGATATACTAGTCTGGTGTTCAACTCGTCGTCATTGATTCTAAATAACGAGATTTAGTCAAAATTGCGTCAGTCATTACAGTGACCCTCAACCATTAGAGTGTTATCCATTGCTATTCCCTTGCCTGTATTTTACGGCGACTAAGAGGGATCAAAGGCAGACCTGACCTGACTCAATGTCGGGTGTTGTTGAAATGTCTTTAGAAAAGAATGGTTAAAAAGACATTAGAGAAGATTATATTCTGTAGATTGAAGATGATTAGCAAATCATTACCATAAAGTTTGCTTCTGTTAACTTAAAAAAAAACACCATAATAATAGACCCTCTATGATAACTGTATGTAATAACCTATTTCAAGTGTACAAGGTAAAGTACCATCAATACCTATTAATCGCACTGACCTTTTTCAGTAGTGCTTTAGTTGTATCCCTTATCCAATCGTTGTCTCCATTCCCCAAAAATCCATGCACCAATATTTTTGTCTTTTTACTTGGGTCCAAGTGAGAGTCAAGTTTGTTCATGGATCCTAACCAATTGCTTCCTAGGAAGATATTTAAAATATGTGTATCATTTTATAATGACTTTGTATCTATTTCTAATTCTCCCCCTCATCACTTTTTTGTTACACATTACTGACAATTCGAGGTCAAAATAACTTGTTGTAAAGTTATGCCATTATCCATGCAGGATCCTTAAAAGCGTCATCCGGTCTGAGAGGCTGGTGGACAACATGTCAATGGTCCTCTATCTTTTGCCTTGAATAATCGTTTTGGAGGTGTCGAACATGTACCACCTTTGAGACTGTGCATTAATTTGAAGATAAAAGAAAACGGAGTAAGGTATGCACGAAAATAGCACAGCAGATAATATAGTCACAAACTGTCATTATCTTATGATTCTTGCAGGGAAAATATCTACGTTAACGACAATGCATGGTCACAAAAATTTCGAGTATTGCTGTACAAATAATTATTTAATCGATAATATATTTGGAACCTTTGTTGATAAAATTAACGAGATACTGTGAATATAGCAAAAATCGAAGTTTTACGTGTTTTTGTGTTTTGCATTTTCATAAATCAAAGGTCTAAAGCTTCCTAATCGTCTCAATCTATGTAGATCTGTTAAAGGACTTATTGGAAGATGGTACCGGTATTTGTTGTGTCTATAATGTTTTGTAGCTGTTACATTTTGTCTCGTAGAAGATTAGGATGAGATCCTCAACATGACGACGATTATAATGTCGATCACAGCGGTACACATACAGGAAAAAGGGAACAGACAGAGACTACGAGAACAATAACATTACATCATTGAAATATGAAGGACATCACTATCTATATTATGAATAGTCAAAGAGTAAAAACAATTTTTTAAAATTACAGGTGGTGCCATTCATTTATATATACAATGTAATGTTGCGCCGCACAAATTAAGATGGTTCAAATACATACAAATAAACAAACAAATGCTATCGCGGTATGGTAATCGCATCGAGTCTAGAATATTCAAAAATACGATTGTACTGTCAACATTGAAAAGCCGAGAATGCCGTCCTAAGTGGGCAGCGTTTACCCAATGGTATTATTGGTTTATGTGTAATCTTTTGCGTTTGGTATTTTGATGTCGTATCAGGTGTTCCTTGTCCCTTTTGCGCCTCTTGCTGTACATATGCCTGCTCTGTATTTTTGCACAGGTAGTTTCAATGTCTTGCTGTATGTACTGCAACCGAGTGTGGTTAAAAATTCATTCCTTTTTTATGAATTTGAAGCTTTTAAGACTGGAACTCAGTGTCAACCAAATCACTACTCGCTTGTGTATATATTCCAGTTAATCCAAAATTTCTTATTTCATATTCCTTTGATGAAATGCACCAGTATATCATATTGTGAAATAAAGGATTTTGCATTGCTTGCCAAGAAGAAACTGCATACAGTGGACTCATAGATAAAGCAACAAACAATGCGGATACAACTCAGTTAGAGGCAAATTAAATATCTCCACATGACAAATCAAGAAACAAATAAAAGATTACAAAGAAACTAGGAAATCAGCACATTAAAGGAGGGATATCAGTATTACCCATATCCAACTCCGGAGGTCATCCACTATGAGCACCGAGTTATGTTACTCGGAATAGAAGATCTATACATGTATAGGCCTTTTTGCTGACACACACATTTTTGTCAGAATGAACAACTGAAAGACAGGAGGGACTCTCCAACAGGATTCGATTACAGCATCCACAGCAAAACACCGAAATTACCAAATGTGAAAATGTAGTTAACAAACTTACCTCCTAAGTTGTAGTAAGGAGTAGTTTGGTGTTGTCTGTTGAACACCTTGAAGTGAGTGTTGACGACATCAGGTGTTTGGGGTGTCTTTATCTCCTTACCATCAGACTGGAAGCAACCAAAAGGCTGGTAACATACCTGGTCAGCTAAAGCCACCGTCAACAAGGCAAATAACCAAGGCAACAACATGGTCATACCACAGGTATTGGTAAAATGGTCAATAGCTCTACATGTATGAGATAATCCTAGTTAGTGTGCACTTTGTTGAAATGTCAGAGATAGTCACGAGATAAGGATAGAAAATATGCCTCGGACTGTCTATGTCCCAATTCAATTATCGTCAAATGCTCCAACTTGGAATCCTTTTAGAATTTCAATTTCCTCCTAACAAAGACCACCGAAAGGAAGGTTTGAAATATATTTTTAAAATCTGCTTTATGTTCCTTAACAAAGGGGACCAAAAAAATATAAAACTTGATCGTTTCATTTTTCCTCACCTATACCGACGCTGGACCATGTTTGATTGCTTTTATGAAAGAAAAGTATTGATCATCCAGGCAAAAAAAAATGTCCATTCCATTTCACTTTCCAAAAAGGACATAAGAAATTAACCAAGATATAATGCATAAAAAGATAGATAAGGTTAATGTATCACCTATGTATTTTAACATAAGACCTGTTAATTGAAGTAAGCAAGTACCTCCTGCTCATTAGAATTATGAAACTTTATAAGGTATCATATTTCGTAATTTAATCATGCAGAATACTTTATAAATGATAAAAGGAAGAACAGGCCTCAGTTAATATGGCCATAAGTAAAACAATAAACAATACATTACATCAGGGCATACCACTGCAGAGCATAATAATTCTGAACTTGTCCCATGAGGGCAGCATGAAATTATATCTTGGTACGTTGTTTTAAAGTAGTTTTAACGAGTTTTAAAATCATTAGTTTCGGAACTTTCGTCTACAAATACTTGTATCAAAAGCAATGAAAGTGTCCCTAAAATTTGTGAGCAAACATAGCAGTGACAGTTCTTCATTCAACATCCCTATTTCTAAATTGGATCACCCTACAATATACTGAATACCAAAATTGCACAAGTCTCCTACAAATTTCGATACATTGTTAATTCTAACAACTGCTCAACTGCAATTTTGTCTTAAAATCTGACGTCAGCACTCAAGGCGATGAAGGAACACATAGCAAAATATTAAACTTATTTTGGTCTATTAAAAATTCAGGGGATGTGATTGACAAACTCATCAAATGGTACTTTGATCGTGGTGGTGGTGGTGGTGTGTGTGTGTGTGTGTGGGGGGGGGGGGGGGGGCTTCTATTTGTACATCTGAATCAAGAGGTTTCTTTTTCACTAAAGAATGCAAATCATGTAGATCATGGACATGTAGTGACCTGTGTTTTGCCTTGTCCTTCCTCCTGGACAACATTTATGTAAAATTTGGTGAGAATATCTACAAGCATTTAGTTGTACGATCCTTATGGGTACTAATTGTGCACCTCTTGTTGCAGATTTATTTTTATACACATATAAAAAGAATTTTTCCAAAATCTTCAAAAGCAAAGAAAACATTATTCTAGGTACCTGGATGATATTCCGACTATCAACAATCCTGTTTTTGAAAAATATTAAGAAAGTTATTTATCCACAAGAATTTACTCTTAACAAGGCAAACGTTACAAACACAGAAACACCATTTTTGGACCTAACTATCAAAATTGTTAATGGAGAGATTCATACAAGTGTGTATGGCAAAAGAGATAATTTTGGATTCAACATAGTAAATTTTCCTTGGGTTTTTTTTTTTAACTTTATTTATTTTACAACGTTTAACAAACAAGTTACACAACTTATATTAATGTCTCACGTTGGCTCAGATGTTGGCGTGAGGGGGTCCAATAATAATAATAATAATAATAATAATAATAATAAATTCTTTATTTTAAGAAGGTAACTCGATTAGTGAGACACTATTCTTCCTCAAGGCCTTCATAAACAAACAAATACACATAACATATTTACAATATATATATATATACATAAGACATGGTAAAAGTCATGATAAGTGAAAAATAGAAATATTGAATCATGGCGTTTGATAAATTTAACATTACAAGGGATCTTCATTCTTTCCTTTTCCAAAAAGATATTTATAAAGGCAATTCTTAAAGCTAAATAAAGACGATGCTTCTTTTATATTGGATGGAAGTTCATTCCATAAGGAGACTCCACTGTATTGTAAACTGCGCTTGAAGGACTCTGTCTTGTGTCTTGGGACTTGTAGATCATTTCCGGTTACAGATCTCAAAGTGTAAAGGCTGTTTGAATTTTTAGAGAAAAGGTCGCAGAGATATGGAGGGGCCAGGTTATTGAAAATTTTGTAAAGAAGTACTCCCTTGTTAAACATGCATCTATCATAAATATTTAGCCAACCTAGTTCATCAAATAAAGGCTGGGATGGTGAATCAGGCGGGGCATCCATAATTACACGTGCCGCGCTCTTTTGTAACTTAAGGACGCGATCAAGTTGTGTTTTAGAAGCGTTACCGTAAATAGTGAGGCAGTAGTCAATACTTGGTAGTATGTAAGCATTGAAATACAGCTTTCTATAATGTTTATTCAAATACTGTTTAATTCTCCTTAAAAGACTTATTTTACAGGATACTATTTCGACACACTTCGCTAATATGTTTGTTAAATTGTAAGTTGTTGTCAATCGTAACTCCAAGTAACTTATCAGCTTCTACATTTTGAAGAGGTTTTCCATTTACTTCGATATCAATTTCTTTTTTATCAAGGCGTGATAAACGTTGACGAGAACCAATTAGCAAGCATTTAGATTTGTTTTCATTGATGGCCATTTTGTTTTCATCACACCAAGTCTTAACACTGAGTATGTCATCATTCAAATTACTTTCAATCTGATCAATTATGTGTCCGGAGTGATGTAGAGTCGCATCATCAGCGAAAAGATCAAGAAGAGAATTTTTGACATGGAGTGGAAGATCATTAATATAGATCAGGAACAGAATTGGTCCTAACACAGAGCCCTGTGGAACACCACAGTAAATGGATTCTAGACCTGATTGCGTATTACCTATTTGTACGACCTGTGACCTGTTTGAAAGATATGATTTAAACCATTGTAAGCTATTTGTATCAAAGTTATAATGCTTCATTTTTTCTAATAAAAGTGGGTGATTAACTAGGTCAAATGCTTTTCGAAGATCCAACAAAACAGTACCAGTCATATTTCCATCATCAATTTCTTTTATCCATTTTTCTGTAAGTCTAGTCAAAGCTGTTTGACAGGAATGGAGCTTACGGAACCCAGATTGAGAATCCATGAGTAAATCATTTTCTGTAAGGAAGTTGTATACTTGGGATGTAACATGTTTTTCGAAGAGTTTTGAAATTGTCGGGAGCAATGAGATAGGTCTGTAATTTCCTGGGTCTGTCTTATCGCCTTTTTTATAAATTGGAATGATCTTTGCTACTTTGAAGTTATCAGGGAATTTCGAGGTTGAGATACTTAAATTTAGCAAATGAGTTATTGGTTTTGCTATAATATCAGCAGATAATTTTAGTATTCGCGGTCCTACGTTGTCTATTCCAGCTGATTTATTGATTTGAAGTTTCTTTAGCATCCTATGCACTTCCTCTTCGAGTATTGGTTGAATTTCAAATATATTTGCTGTTGTTAACTTTGACTTAGTAAAATTTTTAAGAAGTTCTAAAGTAGACACAGGACTTATGTTTTCAGTTACAATTTGCTTAGAAATATTTGCATAAAACTGATTAAAGATTTTAGCCATTTCTTCTTTAGTTTCACCTTCTGTTTCTCCATCACATAGTTTATTTGGGATCGAATGACTTCCTTTAGGTATAATTTGTTTCATGTTCCGCCAAATATCGCCTGTGTTTTTATTTTCATTAATTGCTTTACTAAAGTAGTTTTCTTTTGCCTTTATAATGAGAGTGGTTACTTTATTGCGCCAGATTTTATAATTATCAAAATCTAATTTCTTGTGAAAGTAGTCGCGTTTGTGTCTAGCTTCATTAATTTCAGGGGTCAACCATGTAGGCTTAGTTTGAGTTTTAACCCGTTTTGTTTTAAGGCTCGCATGTTTATTGAAAACATCAAGAAATATATGGAAAAACAAATTCATAGCGTTGTTAACGTCAGAAAATTGCTCAATATGTTGAAATGGGGCATTTGCTAAATCTTGTAGGAATAGAAACTCATCAAAATTCTTAAAGTCGCGGTAAGTGATTTCCAAATGTGTTGACTTTTTATTTATTTTGGGTAGTCGGCGCGTTATACAAATAGGGAAGTGATCTGACATTGTGATATATGGTACGTTCACCTCCTGTATATTGTCAGGACGGTTTGTATATATATGATCGATCAATGTGTTAGAGTTTGCAGTTACGCGCGTGTTGGTGTTAATCACCTGTGAGAGATCGAAGGTTTCAAGGGCGGATGTCCAGTATGACGGGGGGTCTTTGTTTAAGTCGATATTAAAATCTCCCATAAGAATTATTTCATTATCATCACACGATACAGCATTATTTACTTCCGTCGCGAAAGCGTCAACCCATGCAACTGGCGCAGAAGGGGGTCTGTACGCTGAACAAAGAAGAATAGACCTGCTGTTAGGTATCATAATTTCCGCCCATATGGTTTCAATATTTTGAGTTTCTAAATCGTACCTTCTCTTAAAGTTAAAGTCGTTACATACGTAAAGCAATAAACCACCACCTGATCCACCATCCCTGTCTTTTCTTTCAAAAACAAAACCATCAATATTCAGAAAATCATTATGTACAGATTCATTCAAAAATGTCTCACACAAACCTAAAATATTTACAGAACATGATGATTTTATCATAAGTTTGATCTCATCCAATTTAGGAAGAACATGGCAGACATTCAAGTTTCCAATTCTAAGACCCCTCATGACTAAACCAAAGTTTTCATTCAGATTTTTGGATGAATTTTGATGTTTGTTATCTGATACATTTGAGTCGGATAACAAACAATCCTTCATTATCGGAGTGCGTGTGTTTTCTATAGTCTCATTTGACATATTATCATCTTGAAAGATGAAAGGGGGTATTACAAAAGATGAGTCGTTTTTTGAAGAACTTATTTTTTTAGTGTCTGGATATGAAACTATGGAGACATTGTTGAGTGATGAACATATACAATTAATTGAGTTACAGTCACAACACAACGATTGTAAAACATTGAATATGTTTAAAGATGAATAATCTATGCGGGATGTGATACTGGCTTTAAAGTCGTTGCCCTCATCCTAGTAGTCAAACAGGCAATGCTTCGCCTTATGACCAACTCTGTTGCACCTATAGCAAGAAATTTTCCCGCCATGATGACATGTCCTTGAATTATGACCGCTCTCACCACAGAAGGAACACGATCCGCGACTCACGTTTCCTCCTTTTAGTACTGGCACGTATTGCTCGTAGGCGTAAAGTAAATCCCGTGTACCAATATCACTCAGATGTAAACGGTCCTTCCAATACTGTCGGCGATTCACGGCAATAATTGCTTTTGAGGATTGAATTAAAGTAGCACCGTACATTTCGCACACATCCTTGATCACCTCGTTGACGTAGGTTACGTCCACATTTTTACGGGGGGTTACCTCACTGAGATAAACGGATACATTCCGCGATCTCCTTTTAACATCCGATACGATTTCAGCAAAATCCTCTTCTATGGCCTCCATATCTCTTCTGTTTTCCACATCGTTCCCGCCGAGCAGGAGGAAACCGGAGTACTCGGAGAAAGACCCCCTGCAGAGGCCTGGGTGGGGGACCACCTACCCTCCAACATAAGACCCTTTGCCGAATCTGAGATTCGATCCCGGGACCTTAGAGGTGAGAAGGGAGCGCGCTACCACTGCGCTAACCCGGCTTGACGGAGATGTTCCTAGATTACCGTCATACGCTATCTACATTTCACAGTTCATCCGGTATGCTAGAGCATGTACTAATATTTTGGACTTTCATAGTCTTGTACCAGCGAATTCTTAACAATAGACCATTTTCCGATCTTGTTAGAAAGCACAAAGTGTCCGATTCAACATCTTTTGGCGTTGTTTTATATTATGTTCACTGTTAAAAGACGCATTTCCATTAAGAGGTGTGCAAAAAATTGCTTACCTCGCAATTTTTTCGTCATTTTGTCAGCTATTATGAATTTCGGCAAGTGGCCTCTGACTAGGCGCCGTGGTCTAGCGGATAGGGCGTCGGACTTGTACTCGTAAGATTGCTGGTTCGAGCCTTGCTAGGACCACGGGTCGGCCGACATATACTCTTCAATGTTCCGTGTTTATATACAAAAAATGTCCTTGTCTATGTATCGTATACATGTCTGTGGTGTTTTATTAAAAAAAAGTGGCCTCTGACTGACTGCGACAACAGGACTCCATGACGGGCCCTCTCCAAACCTCTTTAAGATAGAGGAGACAGGCCCCCGACCACCTGTCCTCTCTGAATCTAAGTCCGACTTCCCGGGTGATAACATGCATGAGCTCATTACAGCCGGTAGAGTACGGACTGTATTTATGTCCATTTACATATCCATATGTGTGTTTCTTGCGTACCTGCGTCATGCTGTCAGCGTGTATGGTCATCTTATAGTGAGGATGTTATTTTACTCTACAATTCTCGTTCTTCGAGACCTCTGGGTAATCGGAAAAGTGGGAGGGCTGTGTGCACGTAATCCGGATAACCACACCGTCTGTTACCGGCATGGCAGATGGCCGTCCTAATTTAAAAGTCGGCACCAATTGCCCATTACACTGGTCTCGTTGGTTTAAGTGCAGTCGTTTATGTTTGATGTTTCTATGTGACTTGGTGTTCCTTGTACCTTTTGCGTCTCTTTCTGTGTGTGTCTGCTCTGTGTTTTGCATTGGATGTTTTGCTGTGGCTGCTGCAACCGAGATCCCTCCTTTCTTTTAATTTGTTTAAGCGACTTTTTAACTCGTTTAAAATACTTTTTATCTTGTTTGAACGACTTTTTAATCTTGTTTGAACGAATTGTTATCTTGTTTGAATGATTTAAGAAATGAATCTTATATTTTTTCTGTTGATGCAGGTATCACCCGAAAAATTGGACAGAAAACTGCACTATATTTCGTAAGTGGGAAGGTTTCGCAGTGATACGTCTGCCAAAACAAGTTATGGCAGCCGCCATGATTCAAACAGCGAACGATCGTCTCTCTATTTCTTTGGAATAAGGACCAGTTTGAGCAAATTCTATATGCACTGTTAATTTTTGAGTAAGTAGAAAAGAAATGGTACCCTTGAAATGATAAGCAAACATCAACAAATTGTATTTTCAGCATCGAGTTCATTCGTGTTTGAGGGAACCCCCAGTTCTAAAAATAGTGCTATAAATAGACTTCCGTGAAAAATTGTGTTGATCGATGTATCAACAAATTTTCTCAGCCAATCAGAATCTTCGTTTCTTGAAAATGACAATGGAAATTAAATGATTAAGAAATGACCCTAATAAGGTTTCGTATTTTGGTGTCATTTACAGGTATTTTTCATGACGTTTTAAACAATGTTTACGTACGATTCTGTGATACTCACTACCGGCAAGGTTTTTTTCTTAAATTTAATTCCTATGAGTATACTAACAGTGCTCTTCTATTTTGTTTTAAAAGACTTGATTTATACATAAATGAAGATAATTCAAGATGAACATTCAAAAGCAAAAGGAATTTGGGTACCACTTGGTAAGCGGATAAACTGGCGGGTTGTTTACACGCAATACGGATAATGACACCGTTCTAACATGGCAAATGACCGTCCCAAGTCGGCACCGGTCGCCCATTGGTCTCGTTTGTTTAGAAGTGGTCTTTTGTGTTTGGTGTAGTCTTTGGTGTTTGGTCTCCCTTTGGTGTCTCTTGTTGTGTTTGTCTACACTGTTTTGTTTTGGGGGTGTTTCAGTGTTTTGATGTAAAGATGCAACAGACTCCTGTTGGAGATCTCCTCCTTTTGAAATGGTTCAATACTAGCTGAAGTTAGAGAGAGAAAGAAGGAACACTAAACAAAGCTGATACACAATGTTCTCAGTATCCTACATCAAAATCGAAAACGCAGATTAATTCGAATGTATATGATAAAAGAGTTAATTTGGCTTCAAATTGTTATTTTTATTGGCATTATGGCGTTGTCCCAAGACTACTTACGGATTGCATCCACGTATCCGAGACTCTGACATAAAACTGTCCTATCTTGAAGTTATTCGAACTTCTCTGGTGAATGATTATGAACCCCCGCCTCATATAAAAGCATTGACAATCTAGGGTCCCTGCTACTTTTAAAGGTGTGATGCCCTTTTACTGTGATGCTGTTTCTTCAGAAAGCAAATGTATATGTTCGTACATGGATTGCATCCATGTATCCGAATAAGTGTGAGGGTTTTGCACACACAATCACCATAGATACACAATTTACTATATATATAGCATAAGGCAAAAAAGATTTTTTTTTATAATATATAACTTCTTTTTCAATCTTTGAAATATTCAAATTCAAGAAAAGAAATAAAAAGAATAAACAGTCTGACGACTCGTTTTACATTTGCTTGAAAAAGGTAACATTCATTCAATTCATGAAAATACTTTGAGGCACTTTGATCAAAATTGTGAATCAAAATACTTGTCTGTACCTTTGTGAATTTTCTTAAAAAAATAACAAATACCTGAGGTAATTTTTTTACATAATATAACTGGGGTATTCGACAAATTAAAGCAAGTCTAAAAAGAACAAAAGTTTCAATCAAAGTCCTGAGAATAGCACTAAATAAATGAAGTCTTTGAAATTTAAGTTAGCACACGCCATTGGGACTTAATGTCGCTGTAGAATTGTCCTGTAAGTGGATACCTCCTGCACAAAACATTACTCCTCTGTAAAAGACAATAGCAATTAATGAACCTATAATAAGGTTTACTAAAAAAAAAAGTTTATTACATCAGTGACCGCTATATTCTAAATATCGATCAGACCAAATGCACATGTAATCATGCTATGTTAAAACGTTAAAAAAAATATGGGACAAAATTCATAGTCTAATAATTATGCGTTAAAATACTATTACGCATAGTCGTAGATTCATTCATCATGTTCATACTGGATATATTGTATGGCGGATTTTCTTACAATATATATCAATAACTAATAAACATGAACTTTACTCACAATGACTCATCGTCTGCTGGAGCAACAGTTACACTTTTGATTGAAATTTCAGTGTGCAGCACCTAATGCATGAAGGTCATGGCCTCTGGTAAATCTGACCTTGACCTGTTTGATTGATCCAATATTCGTGTGCGTTGCGACTACATGTCGCTCAATGTCGTTGGCGTGATACTGTCTCATCAATCTGAAATAAAACATCGTAGTTCTTAAGTACCCAACAATTGTTTAGTCTCTAAGTCGAGAAGCTAAGGCATAATCATCAGAATTTCCATTGGAACTGTTGTAAACTCCGAGATAAACCATTTTCCGAAGTGAGACCAGGTGCTCGGTGAGTGTCAGTGTCTCCTGTTTGCATGAAACACCCGTCGCAACAGTTCTTTGAAAACTTGGTCAAATTCGATGATTGTCTCGATGCACATATTGATGTACATATCAGGTCAAGATGTCTTGTTTGGTGAAGTTGACAGCCATTCATTCGCAATCAAGAATGTCACTGATCATTCTGGAAAGAAGGATCTCATATGCTTTTACATGTACAAGATCCCAAAAATCTTAAAGATGCTTTATTAAGGAAACAAATTAATTTATGGACGTTGATTTAACTAAATTCTCGTAGCTTAACTGACAGATGTTTTTGCAAGCAGATGATTTTTACTCTTGTCGGACATTGTGGGGGCATGTATACAATTGTTCCAAATATTGATTTTTCTATAATATTTCGCGGCTATTATGTGGACTATGCCACAGCGTGTAGATATTCGACGGTCTATACTTGTAGGCTATATATAAAAGAAAGGAGGGAATCTCCAACAAGACTCAGTTTGAGCACCCACAATAAAATACAGAAACACCCAAAGTGAAAAACACAGAGAAGACATACACAGCAAGAGACACAAAGGGGAAAGGAACACAAATACGACAACAAAACACCAACAAAGAAGACTACACATAATCCAACAAAACCAACGGGCAATCGGTGCCAACTTAGGACGGCCACCTGCCACGTTATTAGCAAATGGTATGGTTATCCGGATTATGTGCGCACAACCCTCCCACATTTCCGGTTACCCAGAGGTCTCGAAGAACGCCGATATTAGTAAGCCAATAAACTGAGACCGATTTGTGTGTGCGCTACTCAATATTTGCGGAATTAACATTTTTTGTTGGAGGGCCTGGTAGTTTCATACTTTGTGAATTTCAATTCCTCGCTGGAAGATTTGGATCCTAGAAGTGTCACAAACAGCTCGCCATAAGTTGTCTTCATTGGTTGGGATACATGAATATCTATGAAGTACTCCTTGCCTAGAACGAAGAAAGATTTAGCAAATGTTAGATGCCAAAAGTATCACTTTATCGTAAACATAAGTTTTTAACTGATTCCTTCATTGTATATCAATTGTAACAAGAAGTTTTGAAACAAAAATTAAAAAAGGGAGGTTTCATTTCCAATATGCACGATGGCAGGGCAAGGGAAACTCGACCAGTTTATCAAAGTCATAACCATATGCCATTATATTTTACCACAGAATTTTGATGAAGATGAAGTTGCCAGGAAGTATGTGCCCTTAGGTTTGTAGAGGTCCGCTTCATACCCCATGGCAGGGCATCCGTCCGTGGGACAGTCCCGACATTTACCGGCGTCAAAGTCCGCCTGAGAACGGCATTTATGGGCGAGGAATTTACACGAGGATGTTATGGATTCCAAGAAATATATGTGAGCTCTAGAATGACTACATGTCAAAGTTCCCAACGCACCTGTCAAAATATGCATTAACATATAATTTAGGACTGACTTACTTTTTGAAATTTATAGCCTCTTTCATATCTGGGAATATATTTTCCGAATTGTGTCATTCAGAATCCCAATATACTATCTATTATCAGTATGAAATATTTGAGAATCTTGTATCCGAACATTCATTTTGACTTTTCTCAAAATGAATATTTTTGATACCCCAAAACCTTCACAAATTTTCTAAATTGATTACTCTTTAAAAAATGTATATAGATCAACGTGTTTAAAAGTCGCATTTGTCTGATTATCTGAATTTTCAATTTATTAAATACAACTGACTTCTTCTTATTTTCTTTCTCTTATGGAATTTTTAAAAATATTTTTCTCCAGATTGCATTTCACAATTGATAACTTACTTCCAAATGCGCCGTTAAATATTCCAGCAAGTGCGTTTCCTGTTACCTGCTCTACACATCCAGGTTGATGTTCACCTCCGTTAGGGTAGAAATCAACATCACCCAATGCTGCCGTGGTACCATAACCTACAATAGAAATCTTATCCCTAAGTTCTAGTCCTAAATAGATGCTAGAGCATTGGAATTGTCTTTAAAATTCCTTTTGCTATTCTGGCGCGGGCCGTTTGATTATGCTGCCGTTGACTGACCCCACCGCCCTACCCCGCGGTTAAAGGCGGCACTAAGCCCGTGCCAGAATAGCAAAGTCTGTGTCTATGCTATCGTGTTTTACGTTCTTATTTACTTATTGGTTTAAGATGGGAAAAGGAGAGAAGAAGAAGAGATCTCGAAAAAGAGAGACATAAAGTTACCGGAGACTAAGTTGAAATGTGACCCGTCTGTATGTATGACGTCAACAAACATGGCGTCCGAGGCATCAAGACGTCTGTCAATAGGTTTACCAGTAAAGCCAGGGTCCGCTGGATCTAGAGCTTAAAAGACGTACAAGATTAAACATTTCATTTCGATAGCTGTGCGCAAAGAATGGAAGATATTTTGAAAAGATTTCCCATAAAAAAAAATAAATCAAGTTCAGATATAAATATTAGAATTCTAGAAATGTAAAAGGTCTTTATCATGAATACCTTTCTGTTCATACACTTTGACGGAATTGCAATAGCAATGTTTTATTTAGTTGAATAAATACCTGAAATTCTGGCAATTTTTCCGCTGAGGAGTTTTCCAGCCTGACCGGCAACTTGTGCACCTAAACTGTGAGCTATAATATGGACATCAGACGGCTGTACATGGGAGTGTCCAAATAGGTACTGGAGGAGGAGGTTTAACTCAGCTCCTACCAGGAAACTGTTACCGGTAGCTTGTTCATACGGCCACCTACTTCCCTTGTTCCAGTCAACTACCAAGACATTAAAATCTTCCTGAAACAAATAGAGTTGAAGTTGCATGTAATGGATTCAATTTCAGAAATGTAGAAGACCTTGAGTTCTTGCTTCCTGTAAGATTTCGTGAAAATCTCGCATCGGATGCAGAGAAGTAAAAAATGTGTCAGCCAATCAGAGCCCTCGGCGATCATATTTGTTGACCGATCGGTACGAAAAATACTAATGAGACATGAACTAATCTACTGTGATTTTCATAACCTTGTTTAGAAGAGCGTCTCGGATTTGAGATATCCAAGCGGTGCTCCCTCTGTCCATGAATCCGTGGATCAGTATCTTAGTAGATTTACTTCCATCGTAATGACCAGCAAAGTCCGGTACCAGGGACATCCAGTTCTTACCTAAAATCAAGATACACTCTATAAGTACTGTATGGAGAGTGCAAAAACTGTAAGAGGAAAGAATCTAGGAACATTCAGTTCTTACCTAAAAACAAGATACACCACTGTATGGAGAGTTGGGAAAAATCTAAAACACACAGAGAGAGAGAGAGAGAGAGAGAGAGAGAGAGAGAGAGAGAGAGAGAGAGAGTTCTGATAAAATCAATTCAATAAACAAATTGTATGGTATTTGGTAACAAGAGCGGATCTAGGGAGGGTAGGACCCTTCAATTAGTCAAAATACTATTATCACCGTTTTACATAACTTTTTGTTTTCAAAATTATAGACGGGGACCCCCTACATGTGCTGGTTCTCCTTAAACTCCTAGATTCGCCTTTGGAACAAACTGAAGAAAATTTATTTCTCGCTTACCACCAATCTCTTTGTACGGAGTGTGACGATGTTTCCGTGTGTATAATTTGAAGTGTGTGTCTATGGTAAGGGGATCCTGAGGAACTCTGACGTCATTCCCATCCGAGGAGAAACATCCAAATGGAGAGTAGCAAACCTGGGTACCTCCAACCAAGGCACACAGACATAGTGTCACCAGGAACGCTCGTACAAATAGAGAGACCTCCATATTAAATTCTGGTCAACCTGAGTGATAAAAGATCCGAACCTTGTGACCCGAAACATCTGCTTAAATTCAAGTTACACTAACTTACTTTATAACATTTCTTTCATTAGTCATTTTCCTTTGTTTATTTTCAGTTTCATTTTTTTATTTTGTGGAGGTGAGGGGGTTGAATAATTGTACATGCATTTGTCTTAGACTGATTATAACCAAAACTCAAATTTCATCTTTTTTCATCTTTACTTCGTTATGCCAAATATAGAGTGTTCCTTATATTTACTTGATTATAAAATCTATCATTCTGAGAATAAGAAATATTTCTTCAAACAGTGTCTCTTGTTATGACGATGAACTTTTTATGCATTCAAAGGGTTAACTCTAGATTGGCCCTCAAGAAAGTTTTAAAAATTCTGCCATGGTGAGAATGGAAAAAAAAGTTTCAAAGCTCGATTTTTATAATTTTCCCTCGTTTCGAATTTTTGAGCCCTAAGGAATGTGACTCCAATTTCAATTTATCTCTAATGTTTAGATTTGATATAGATGAGAAAAAAATTACTTGCAATTTTAAAGTGGAGAACAGAGTACCTGAAATAGGACGCAAGCGTAGGAGATTGACAATTTCTTTCAATGTCATTTTGAAAGTATGTAACGTAGGTCCTACATTTTATCGTAGCGTTCTATTGCCTTAAGCATTTAAGATGACCTGTGCATGGAAAACGTCATATTTATTGCAAATAATTATAATTCGTCAGTTATTTTTTTTTTTACTTTAATTTGAATGCAAAACTAGAAAGTCTTATTTTAAAATATCAAAATGAATTGCAACGTGACTTGTCTGTGCTGGAAATGTACAATAATTAGATTAAGAGAAAGCCAATATGCATATTTGCGTGAGGAGAAGACATACATAAATTAAGAGATAAATACTCATCACAAGAAAACAAGAAACAAGTAAAAATAAAAAGAATATTTTAAGAATTAGGCAAAATATTTGAAAAATAAAGAAAACAAACAAAACAAAACAAAACGAATGAGAAAAACCCCTAACAATCAAAACGAAAAACAACCAAAATGAAACAAAACTAAGAAACAAAACAACATTATTTATCGTAGCGATACATTTTTTAAAAAAATCGTTAACTAT
This sequence comes from Pinctada imbricata, assembly GCA_033119305.1. Lineage (NCBI taxonomy): Eukaryota > Metazoa > Mollusca > Bivalvia > Pterioida > Pteriidae > Pinctada > Pinctada imbricata. Next base: position 52,702,011 of record VSWD01000008.1, on the reverse strand, counting down.
TAGAGCAACTGCCTATCTATAATTGCTATTTTCAAAAAAATGTCCTTAAAATGCAAGCAAAATGTCCACGTCTAAATAGACCAGTGCATTGAAGACTTGTAATCCTTGTGTTTCTTTGTATTATTTATACCTATGTAATAATAATCGTAGTATCTACTCAAACAACAGAAGTCATAATGCATACTCACTGTATAAATACTGACCTTAGATGACAATAATAACGTTACATCATTGGCCTTATAAACTTTGTCATTAAACTTCCCTAATTAATATTAAAAAGAAAACTAAAATTAATCTCCACTTTCATGCCTCTCACATGCATGCATTTCACGATTCTACATAAAGTTTAGATATGTTCAGGTCTACGTGCGTTTGTTTGTGACGAACTGTGTATCGCATAAAGCCCGCAGGGTAGATGTTTACTGCTTGAATGCCATGGGCTATGGACAGTCACAGCAACGGTTACAATATATTGAAGAAGGTTACTTAGACCCTATAAAAAAGCTATTCATTATGTAGAATTTACGAACATACGTAGACGATATAATCCGGGCAGGTCGATAGGCAGGTCGACAATATATTAAACTTAGTATACCTCAGTTTAATATACATTTTCTCAATATCTGAATATGAAATTGATACGTGCAAATTTACGGAATAACGAAATGTAATAGCCACATAAACTTGACTCATCGTCTTGTCATTAATATTCATATAATGATAAAACAAACAATTCCTTTAATACGGGAAAGTGGCTTGTTGTATAATTGTTCTATTTAGTCTCGTTGTCTTTTTGAGAATATTTTCGTTCTTATTATATATTTTTGTCAGTCTTTATACCTCTGTTTACGATCCTTTGTGCTCTCAATTAATAATCCATTTTTTTTTTTCAGATTACCTTAGTACAATCTATCACTGCAGATTTACAGAAGCAAGAGTACAACTTTGCACTGTGACGATACAGTGAAACTATCAAATTTATAGGATACCACTATCCTTCATCTTGAAAGACATCTTAGGTTAGAACCACAAAAGATCGAAATAAACAAATTTGCCGGATATGACTTCCTTTTCTTCACGGCCTTAGTGACGGGTGTTGCTAGCAAACAGGAGATGCTTACTCTCCCCGGGCACCTGATCTCATCTTCATTGGGGATCATTTTTGCATCTTTGCAGAATTGTTATTGATATGCTTACTCTCCCCGGGCACCTGATCTCATCTTCATTGGGGATCATTTTTGCATCTTTGCAGAATTGTTTAATTGATTGTCTTACTTGAATCTCCATAGAAGGTTTTGTAAAATGAAAATCAATTGTTGTTGGCACTGTTAGAATTAAACTGTAAGGCGCCGCACACATGGGAACTACAATGGATCTAACCCCCTTCTGATCAGTCTGAAATTTTGTAGGTTTAGAAATATATGAACAAACAGATATAAGTTGATAGTCAAATTTGTCCTTGAAATATCTTCTAATAATATTTGTGTAATAATAGATGCCATAAGAAATAAACGAAATTGCATTTTTCAATTATAGCGGACACTTAATTTCTTCATCGAATTTATTCAGGGTGGTGCTGCTCATGATTATTTTTGTTAATTATCTTGTTCTAGCTTATCGCGGCCAAGGAGCGAAACTCCTCCCTTATTTTTAAATTACTCTTTATATGAAGATCATCGTCCTGCTTACTTGAACACTTTAACTTGCATCAAATGTATACCATGATTCATGTAATATTTGAATATGTTTGAACTGTACTAATTAGCATGGCACCGCGTTTACAGCGCCACCTACCATACGTTCCGTACTTGCACTAGACTCTGGAGATGGTCCATTATATTTAGCAATCCTTCGTGTTTCTGTGGGGTAATGTTGTTGTCTCCGTCTGTTTGTCCTATTTTCTTTTCTCCTGAGTATATCTATATTTTAAAGAATTGGTAGCCTTTTGATTGTGATTTTTGGATTCTGATTTTGGTTGTTGTGTTTGACGTTCATTCTCTGATTTGTATGTGAAAAACGTAAAAAAACGTGAAAAACGTAATGCTCATTGAAATGTTCTGTTTGTTTTTTGGTACATCAACTTCAAGATACTTCGAAGGAGGTATGTGATATGTATTTTGAAATGTCTTAATGTATTTTGTACGTCTCCACGACACTCTGTATGTGTCATTGTATAGCTAAGGTATATATACGGTATGGTATTTGAAAAAAATTACATTCCGTATCTCTGTATCCTTTTATGAAAGAAACAACTACGGTATGCTAGATGTCTATAGGTATTCTATACGATTTATTAAGCCCCTTTTTCATGTTTTTGTTTTGTTCAAACGTTTTGTAAAACATTCCTCATAAGAGTTTAAGATTACGTTTTTGCGATATGAACCCCATACACAGCCAATTGTGCCTTACATGAAATTCATGTGAAACTTACATGGATTTCACGTTAAAGTCCACATGAAATTTATGTGAATCGAGCACGAACATGAAATTTACATAAAAAAAATTCACATGAAATTCATATGAAGTTTCTGACACGAATTGCATGTAAAGTCAATTTTGCATGAAGGTCACAAAGAAAAACTCATGTAAAATTCATGTGAAATTCATGTGAATTTTTTCACATAAATTTTATGTAAAATTTATATGAATTTCACATGAACTTTCATGTGAAATTTACATAATGATCATTTCATATGAATTTCATGTGAGGCACAATTGGCTGTGTAATTATTATTTTTTTTTACTAAAGGACAATGCCTTGGTTATTTGATTTTGTAAAATATATCAATTATTTTATTTTCTTTTTTCATTTCATTCATTATGTCGGTATAGGCAAACGCATCATCACGTAAATTAGTCATTTCTTTCGTTGATATAATTCATAATTTTCAACAACAAACGTAAAAGTCACGTGTCTACTACATGTAAATGTGTTGACAAACCGACTTTTATGACATTTTTATTTGAATAATTTGTGATTTACTTTCATGCTTTGTTATATGCAAACGTGCAGTTTGTAATTGATCTTGGACTAGGTGAATGTCGTTAACTCCCATTTTTACTTGAATTTTAGGATCGATTCCGGTAGGGTATGTGACTCTTAAATTTATTTTAACGGGACCTTTGACCTTATTTGAATAATTTCAGATTAGCATGGATGATAACGAACATAATTTGCATTTTATTCAGCACATCATACTATGGATTTGTATTTATAGGAAACACGAAGAGTCTGCAATAAACTCTCATGTATGAGTAAATTGAACTGGTTATATACATTGAAAAACTTTGCAAAATCAAGCAGTTTTATTCCTTTCTTCCTAAAAATTACAGGAAAGAGTGTTGGGTTAATAAGGTTGGGTCCACTGGAACATGCATCCGCCCCTCCTTTGGATCAGCATGTGTATAAAATAATTTCTTTTGTGTCACGAAGAGTTAAAAATGTTAATGTAGTACATGAAAGTACTAGTACATGTATGTACAATGGTCCTGAACATGAGCGATAGTTGTTCTTTAATTCGAACCACAGTATGTATGGATAATTGATAAAATAAATAAGAAAAATGGGAAAATCCTTGAATAAATGACTTTTTACATGAACTAATCGAAAGATGAATGTATAAATGAATATAGATGGATCATTAATGTAGACCAATATGATAAATAGATACGATACTAAAGGAAATTTATAAGTTGACTTTTAATATTCCCCAAACATAATATATTATATGAATTGTATTACCAAATTATTCATCATAAACTTTGTCATGTTTCGATTTTTACGTAAACGAATTCGTGCAAAATCAAATTTCGCAAGTATAAATATGAATTTTAAATTCATAAATATAAAAAACGCATTGTCTAATAACAGATTCAGGTTGTTTAATTATGCTTTCACGGCCATAAACAAATTTTATGAATATAAAGCATTTGGCATCTTAAAGAGGTTGAGATCTACCTAATCCACTATCTGAACTGAGAGGGAAACAAAGGGCAGTGAATATGGGGAAGAATCATTACATATTGTTATTTTCTCTATACATATACATGTGTTTACAGAATGTGGACGCTCAGAGAAGAAGACGTAATAGACAACAGGTATAATTTCATCGTTCTAGTTAGAAATGGATATCACCTGACCAGGTATTTTGATGTCAGAATAGGTAATTGTAGAGGTATTTTGGTTATTTGACTAATTCTGTAACAGAAACTTTAAACGTATATTCTATTCATTTCATTTGCATTGCTTTTCATTGATATTTATCAATTAGTAACCTCAACATCTAGAAATGCTTATGGCTTCAGAAACCGCTTAAAACCCATAACAGTGTGTATATTTTTGGATTCAACATGAATTGACGGTGTTGTTCCTTAACTACTGTATCTGTCTCAACTTATCTAGTACGCTAGGACATGGACTAATGTTTCGTGTTTTCACAGTAGACATTTACAAATTACCAAGAAACTTTTAGGTTTCTGCTAGGAAATTCTACAAAACTTAATCTCAGCTTCTTTTGAAAGTATATTGCTTTGGGAATTTCACAACCTTCATTCTATGATGACATAATAAACAAAATAAGGAGGATCATATCCATCGAAAACTCGTCAGAATAAAAAGACGCCTTTTATACTTTGGATATGATCCTGCCATCACTAGAAGGACACTGCATATGGTACTTGACAGCCTTGTGCCAACGCATTCGTAAGAGTTGCACTATGACTGTGACTACCGGACTCCAAGACTGTGACTAGGGGACTCCAAGAAGGGTCCTGTTTAAACCTCTGTAGAGAAGACAGGGCCCCGACCACCTGTCCTCTCTAATGTCAGACTCCTCGGGTGATAACATACATGAACTCACCACAGCCGGCAGAGCACGGACTGTATTACGTACGCCTTCTTTTGATATCCATTTACAAATTTATCTGTGTTGCTTGGGCCCCTGCGTTTTTCGGTGTTGTTTGTGTGCGGTCATCTAACAGTGAGGAGATTGTTTTACACCACGATTGTACGTTCTTCGAGACCTCTGGGTAATGGGATAAGTGAGAGGGTTATGCGCACGTAATCCAGGATAACCACACCATTTGCTATTTGTGTCGGCACCGATTGCCCATTGGTCTCGATGGTTTATATGTAGTCTTTTGTGTTTGATGTTTATATGTCGTTCGTCTCTTTCGTCTCTTACTATGCTCGTCTTTGTGTTTTCGCATCGGGTGTTTTGCTGTTGGTGCTGCAACAGGGTCTAGTTGGAGATCCCCTCCCTTCCATTACATATTCTTGTGTTTTTCTTGGACCCCTGCATATTTCTGTCTTGTTTATGTATTCATCGTACAGTAAGGAGGCTATCATACATAACAATTGTGCGTTCATCGATACCACTGAGTAACCATACAAGTCATAGGGTTGTGTAAACTTACTTCGGATTTGCTACTTATGAGGTAAATGGCCGTCCTAACTCGGCACCGATTGCTCATTGGTCTCATTGGTATATGTGTAGTGGTTTCTGAAAATCTTTCATTTGTGCTTTATTAGAGTCAGGCATTATCATAAGTACCCAGAAAAATGGTAATTTCATACAGACCGCTTTGCGACGAACACATAATATCGAATCAAATAGCAAAGGGTTGTTGGTCGTCTCTATGGCTAGCGTCATCCCCTATTGTTCCATGCTGCAAATTTATTTGTTGTTAAAAGATGCTATGAATTTGAAGACGTGATACATTTATATTACTTGGTGAGTGTCACTGCAGGAACGCCGGAGTCCCGATGCCACATGTAGCTAAGTCCGATCATATTCGGTTGATTGTTTCCTCAAACCCATTCGAAAATTTCTGTTCACGAAATTTTCTCTAAATTTCTGAAAAGTGGGTCCTGAAGTGTTATATTCCACCCATACTTCTATGTCTTTCGTTATATTTTTGGATATAACATCAGTCTTTGGCTATTCGTCTTTCGGTATTTTTTGACGTAACTTTCAGTCTTTGGCTATATTTCATTGTTTAGATTGAGGATCACTGACGAGGGTTAAGTACCCGAAACATGCTTGTCTTGTCCATGCTGCAAATTTATCTGTTCTTAAATGATGCTATGAATTTGAAGATGTGTAACATTTGGACATGTTACATGTAAAAAATAGAATAAAACGAAGAAATAGAATTTTCATGAAATCGTCTTTCATAGGTGATGACAGCGTCATGGGAGACAAAGCTATATGACGAAGGTACTGAGATTACCGAATACGGTGATGCTAGAGAAGTGTACGATCAGAACAACGCGTTTACAGGCAGACTTGTCAACATCTCATCCAGTCAGATGCCTCCTAATTCCAAGTACAGCGACTCTGTAATCAAGTATTATTTCGAAGAATCCAATAAGGTAATAGTAGGGCAGATAGGACAAAGCAAAATCGCGTTAACTTTTGATTTTTTTTAAATCGATCTTCGTCGACTTCAACATGATATGATTTCTGAACACCCATTTGAATGAATTTTTTTCCTCCAAATTCTTTTAAAATGGCTTCTGTATTGTTTATACTACAAATATGCATTGTATTGTAAGTTATCATATCAAGAAAAATATATATTCTTTACAGGAACATGTACCTGGCACATTAATTGTTGTGGTGAATGTCACGATGTCAACAGGCGAGAACAGAGAAATTTGTATGGTACGGGACACAAGTGTTGGCTTTGATAGAGCGATGTATGAGTTGTCCCTTAGAGGCGGATCCGTAAGTTTTTGTCTGATCACCATCTACTTACACTTTCTTTGTTGCAGGTTTTAATCTTACTCGCGCAGCTCACTCTAATGCTACTGTCTCAGCTTCCCCTGATCATATGTGCTTTTGGGCACTTCACTCATTCTTTTAAAACATGATAAATACCGTACTCATTTTAAAGAGTACTCAATAAATAGCAGGTTGTAGGGATTCCAATGGGTACTAATTGTGCGCCTCTTGTTGCAGATTTATTTTTATACACGTATGAAAAGGAATTTATCCAAAATCTTCAAAAACAAAGAAAAAATTATGTGAAATGTTTCATTGGTACTTCTAGGTACCTGGATGATATTCTTACTATCGACAATCCTGTTTTTTAGAAATATAAAAATGTTATTTATCCACAAGAATTGATTCTAAACAAGGCAAACGTTTCAAACACAGAAACACCATTTTTGGACCTAAATATCAAAATTGTTAATGGAGAGATCCATACAAGTGTGTATGACAAAAGAGATGATTTTGGATTTAACAGTAAATTTCCCCTGGCTTGACGGTGATATTCCTAGATTACCGTCCTATGGTATCTATATTACCATATAGCTCATTTCACAAATTCACTTCTGTCCATGTACCTTGGCGTCACCTTATAATAAGCTGACTATCATTATGTATTTTACTCATTCATTTTGAATAAATGTATGTTACAGTTTTAGGATACTTGTTATTTTTTTATTTGTAATAACGAAATATCAGACTGCGTATTGAAATTAGATATATTGTAAACCTCGCCAACGCTGTTTTGATAGAATTATATGACACTGATTACCATCGCAACATTTGTAATGAAATTCGAACAAAGTTGTTTCAATGTTCTCATTTTTTCTTCCCATTGTCTCGCTGCTTCTTCCTGATATAGTCAGACGTTGTGAATAGAAGTGTAGGTTCAAACATAACATATATCTATATTCGTTTGTTCATGGAGAGACGACAAAAGAGATGATTTTGAATTTAACATAGTAAATTTTCCGTGGCTTGACGGTGATGTTCCTAGATTACCGTCATACGGTATCTTCATTTCACAGCTCATCCGGTATGCTAGAGGATGTACTGATGTTTTGGATTTTCGAAGTAGAAATTTACAAATTACCAAGAAACTTTTAGGACAAGGTTTTCGCTTTCACAAACTGGTAAAGACTTTCTGGAAATTTTACAAAAATTATTGTCAACTTCTTCTGAAATTCGGACCAATACAGGCAACAGAGTATATTACTTTGGGTATTTCACAACCTGCATTTTATGGTGACATTATTAGCAAGATAAGAAGGATCAAAGATAGACATCACTATCGAAAATGCGTCAGAATCATCAAACGCCTTTTATATCGTGGGTATGATCCTAATGTCACCAGACGGACACTAGGCTTGGTACTTGACCAATCTACAGTCTTGTACAAGCGCATTCTTAAGACTTGCACTCTGACTGATTGTGACGACAGGACTCCATGACGGGCCCTGTCCAAACCTCTTTAGAGAAGACAGGGTCCCGACCACCTGTCCTCTCTGAATGTCAATCGGACTCCTCGGGTGATAACATACATGAGCTCGCAGCGGCAGAGCACGGATTGTATTACGTACGCCCTCTTTTTAATCCATTTACATATTCATCTGTGTTGCTTGGGCCCCTGCGTTTTGCGGTCTTGTTTGTGCGTGGTCATCTGACAGTGAAGAGGTTGTTTTACACCACAATTGTACGTTCTTCGAGACCTCTGGGTAATAGGAAAAGTGGGAGGGTTGTGCGCACGTAATCCAGGATAACCATGCCTTCTGCTATTTCCATGGCAGATGGCCGTCCTAAGTCGGCACCGGTTGCCCATTGGTCTCGTTGGTTTATGTGTAGTCCTTTGTGTTTGATGATTCTGTGTTGTGCGTTGACGTTCCTTGTCCCTTACGCGTCTCTTTCTGTGCTTGTCTGCTTTGTGTTTTTTTGCATTGGGTGTTTTGGGGTTTTGCTGTGGATGCTGCAACCTGGTGTTGTTGGAGATCTCCTCCTTTGTTCTAGGACTGTCTGTATCTATTATAAGATAAAGAAAAGTATATATTTACTTATTATGCGTTAAAGAAAGATGCTTGTCATTCAAAATCACAAATTTCTTGTGAATATCCATAAATTCATCGTTTGGTCATATACTAAACTTGGAAGTTTTGAGAATGTATTAGTTTTAATCTCTATTAAATGATTAATTGTTCAAAGTTGGCGCAACAAATCGCGAATATATAGAATGAACCAATCACGGCGATCTCCATGAATTTTTATCTGATATACATCAAGAAAACCATCGAGTTGCTGGTTCCTAAACACTGCATTTCCTAGATCTTCCTTCCACCCTTACTGAAATACTCAAACATATGTATACTGATGATATCTCCACAAAGACCGCTTTCCGTTGATCTCGGTGGAAAAACACGCACACTTTTTCAGCAACTAAGACACATAACGTAAAATAGCAAGCAAAAGAGAACGTCCATACCAAGGTCACACATGAATATTATGGTATCTGATAGTAGAATGGACTATTGCCGTACATATGGACTAGGCGGTGGATTTACAGTCACTTTATCACTCATTAATCACAACGTTTGGCTTTATAATAGTACCTAGTCAGACGGATGTTAGTTTCTCTGCCTTGTGTCTGAAAAAAAAAACCAACCGTGTTCATCATAATATTTGAACTGTAACAGATGCAGCTAATTTTTCTTGCATAATTATGATAGTATGTATTTCTTTCAGAATTTAGGATTTATATAGTTCCATATTTGTTTCAGCCTTTCCCAATCCTTGGTGTAGAAGGGGGTCACTTTACAGTAACTATACCTAATCCAAGAGTACCGACTCATATTTCACGTTTATGCCAGTTAATGAGAAGACGAAGAGGGAGACGAGGACAAGGACGTATCAGACTGTTACTGACGCCAAGTAAATTACTTATTTAATGTTTATTTAGAAACTAAAATATGTAAACTTTCACATTGAAACGTATAAATTATTGAGTAACCAAGTCAGACACATGGTATAACAGAATTTGACGATATTTTCATTTTGATAAAATTTATTACAACAGAAAACAGTCAATCAATTTCACTATATAAGCGTACATGTAAAGGAGCGATTACTCTTGGAAGAAAATGCAATCAAATGGAAAAAAGAAACAAAATAATATTTTAAACATACAAGCTTTAGCATTAAGTACGAAAGAAGAATTACATTTACAAATATACTACCATATGATATCAACAATTTACAAATATACCACCATGTGATATCAACAATTTACAAATATACTACCAAGTAATATCAACAATTTACAAATATACCACCATGTGATATCAACAATTTACAAATATACTACCATGTGATATCAACAATTTACAAATATACTACCATGTGATATCAACAATTTATAAATCTACTACCATGTTATATCAACAATTTATAAATATACCACCATGTTATATCAACAATTTACAAATATACTACCATGTGCAATCAAATGGAAAAAAGAAATAAAATAATATTTTAAATATACAAGCTTTATCATTAAGACGAAAGGGGAATTACATTTACAAATATACTACTATATGATATCAACAATTTACAAATATACCACCATGTGCTATCAACAATTTACAAATTACTATCAACAATGTACAAATATACCACCATGTGATATCAACAATTTACAAATATACTACCATGTGATATCAACAATTTACAAATATACTACCATGTGATATCAACAATTTACAATATACTACCATGTGATATCAACAATTTATAAATATACTACCATGTGATATCAACAATTTACAAATATCCTACCATGTGATATCAACAATTTACAAATATACCACCATGTGATATCAACAATTTATAAATATACTACCATGTAATATCAACAATTTACAAATATACCACCATGTGATATCAACAATTTACAAATATACTACCATGTAATATCAACAATTTACAAATATACTACCACCACACTAACTAGTGCTAGAGATGGAAGATTGTGACGGGCTCACAATAAATGATAAAGAACTTTTGATATCTTTTCCATAAAGTCGATATTGTGACTTATGATAAGGATGATATATAGGTGTATAATTTACCTTGGATTCAACTTTTTCTAATTTTGCATAAGGCTGCTCCAGCCAGTGAATATTAGACTTTTCTGTTGATCTAATAGTTGGATAATAATAATAATTTAAAATTCAAGTTTATCAAAAAAAAAAAAAAGATAATGGTTTGATTACTCAGATGATAAACGTAAAGATTTCCCCAAACATTCGTGTAAGAACTTCTATGCATAAATGTCCTCAGTAACATGAGATTTGCCGATGTAAAAATGATGCTCAATTTTTGAGTCATATCAACCTAATATTTTTATATCTATAGCCACTGATGCACCAAAAGCTGATGACATAAGAATTTCGGGACTCATTGCTGAGAACCATCATGTTCCAATAGGCAATCATTGGCCAATGTATGTTCAAGTACAACATGAAAGGTCCGCTTCTATAACCATAGATAAAGCTGCGATAGAACCCCTTGTGAAAGAACTGGATACAAGAAGGTCGGGTTGATATGCAAATAATGTGAAGAGCTCATTTCACAACTTCACTTCTGTCCATGTACCTTGGCCATGTTGGCGTCATCTTATAATAAGCTGACTATCATTATGTATTTTACTCATTCATTTTGAATAAATGTATGTTACAGTTTTAGGATACTTGTTATTTTTTTATTTGTAATAACGAAATATCAGACTGCGTATTGAAATTAGATGTATTGTAAACCTCGCCAACGCTGTTTTGATAGAATTATATGACACTGATTACCATCGCAACATTTGTAATGAAATTCGAAAAAAGTTGTTTCAATGTTCTCATTTTTTCTTCCCATTGTCTCGCTGCTTCTTCCTGATATAGTCAGACGTTGTGAATAGAAGTGTAGGTTCAAACATAACATATATCTATATTCGTTTGTTCATGGAGAGACGACAAAAGAGATGATTTTGAATTTAACATAGTAAATTTTCCGTGGCTTGACGGTGATGTTCCTAGATTACCGTCATACGGTATCTTCATTTCACAGCTCATCCGGTATGCTAGAGCATGTACTGATGTTTTGGATTTTCGAAGTAGAAATTTACAAATTACCAAGAAACTTTTAGGTCAAGGTTTTCGCTTTCACAAACTAGTAAAGACTTTCTGGAAATTTTACAACAATTATTACCAATCTTCTTTTGAAATTCGGACCCATAAAACAACAGAGTATATTACTTTGGGTATTTCACAGACCTGCATTTTATGGTGACATAAATAACAAAATAAGAAAGATCAAAGGTAGACAGCATAACCATCGAATATGCGTCAGAATCATCAAACGCCTTTTGTACCGTGGATATTATCCTATTGTCACCAGAAGGACACTAAGCTTGGTACTTGACAAATCTACAGTCTTGTACCAGCGCATTCTTCAAACTTTCACCCTCACTGACTGTGACGACGGGACCCCATGACGGGCCGTGTCCAAACCTCTTTAGAGAAGTCAGGGCCCTGACCATTTGTTCTCTCCGAATGTCAGTCGGACACCTCGGGTGATAACATACACGAGCGCTTTACAGCCGACAGAGCACGGACTATATTACGTATGCCCTCTTTCATATCTATTTTCATATTCATCTGTGTTGCTTGGGCGCCTGCGTTTTGCGGTCTTGTTTGTGTGTGGTCATCTAAGAGTGAGGAGGTTATTTTACACCAAAATTGTACGTTCTTCGAGACCCCTGGGTAATCGGAACAGTGGGAGGGTTGTGTGCACGTAATTTAGAATAACCACAACGTCTGCTACTGACAAGGCAGATGACCGTCCCGAAGTCGGCACCGATTGCCCATTGGTCTCGTTGGTTTATGCGTAGTCATTTATGTTTGATGTTTCTATATGATTTGGCGTTCAATGTATCATTTCCGTCGCATTCTATGCGTGTCGGCTTTGTGTTTTTGTAGTGGGTGTTCTGGGGTTTTGCTGTTGGTGCTGCAACCGAGTGTTGTTGGAGATCCCCTCCTTTCTTTCATCAGAGATTTGTATGATCAATTTTGTTATCAAAAGATAACCTAATAAGGTAATAGGTAATTCTAATCCCATTTAACAAAATATTGTAAAAGTGTGCGGTTTCGGGCCAGGCTACAATTTTGTAGCCGTATATTTTCCAGTATTGCATCTGGACCAGCCAGGGCGACATACTAGGCTGATATCAGGCTTCGTACCCGATTGTTGGTCGAACTCCTCGTGAAATAATGACAATTAGCTCTTTAAAGCCAGCAGGGTACTACAGTTGTTAAACGTCTTCAAATCCATAGGCATAATTTTAGAGCAGATAAATTTACAGCATGGACCACACATGCACGTTTCGGGTATTTAACCCTCGTCAGTGATCCTCAATCTGAACAATGTAATATGACCAAAGACTGTGAAAAGACTTGCCATTACTTTATTATTTCTTTACTATTCATCTTAATATTAATTTGTATGTAAATACACCTTACAAAATATACTGTAACTTTGCCTTCTGCCCTGCCTCATCAGTGAGAGGTTAGTTGGTACTGTGTTAACAGTATGTCTACCTCGTGTGTATCCCTTCATATTTCGGTGTACAATTAGTTTGTTTGTTTCTGAATCCTCTTGAACTTTCATAAACTTGTAAAGACTTTTTGGAAATTTTACAAAAATTACAGTCAGCTTATTTTAATGTTCGGACCTATACATGCAACAGAATATATTACTTTGGGTATTTCACAGCCTGCATTTTATGGTGACACAATAAACAAAGTTAGAAGGATCAAAGGCAGACAGCATAGCCATCGAAAATGCGTCAGAATAATCAAACGCCTTTTGATACCGTGGATATGATCCTAATGACACTAGACGGACAATCGGCATGGTATTCGACCAATCTACAGTCTTGTACCAGCGCATCCTTAAGACTTGCACACTGACCGACTGTGACGACGGGACTCCATGACGGACCCTGTCCAAACCTCTTTAGAGAAGACAGGGTCCCGACCACCTGTCCTCTCTGAATGTCGGTCGGACTCTTCGGGTGATAACATGCATGAGCTCGCTACAGCCGGCAGAGCATTTCGTTTGCCCCTACCCTATTTTTATATATATTTACATATTCATCTGTGTTCCTTGGGCCCCTGCGTTGTGCTGTCTTATTTGTATAGTCATGTTACAGTGAGGAGGTTATTTTACACAACAATTGTGCGTTCTTCGAGACTTTTGGGTAAACAGAAAAGTGGTTGTTGAACGCACGTAATCCAGGATAACCACGCCATCTGTTACAAACGTGGCTGATGACCGTCCTAAGTCGGCACCGATTGTCCATGGGTTCGTTGGTTTATGTGTTGTCTTTTATGTTCGATGTTTGATGTCTCGTTTGCTGTTCCTTGTCTCTTGCTGTATGTGTCTTCTCTGTGTTTTCACTTGGGGTGTTTGTAATGTTGCTGTTGGTGCTGCAACCGAGTTTTGTTGGAGATCCCCTCCTTTCTTGATATAAGATGTTAACAAATAATACACATCGAAACACCATCAAGCAGGGCACTAGAAAGATCACTAACTTCCATTGCATGTACTGCGGGTATTTGAACAGAATTTATCATACATGTAGATAACGCAATATGAAATAGGCGACTTAAAAAGGATTTAAACAGATTGAAACAAAGAAAGAAGTTGTTTGCTTTCGATGATGGATTCTGGAGATTGTTCATTAGATACGTTGTCTTTCATGTTGCTATGGAGTTGTGTCATTGTCTCCGTCTGATTGTCCAATTGTTTTTCTCGCAAGAGAAGTTCTGTTTTATACCCTATTTTCAGAATTGTAAGCCTTTCGATTGTGCTTGTTTGGAATTTCTTAATTCGCCTTTTGTGTTTGACTGATGTACAATGCTTGCCAACATTGACGATAGAAGCTTGAAAATGGATACTGAAATCTTGAGACTATCGACTCAAAAACATAGCAACAAATAATGGGCAACCAACCACATTGACAAACATTTAAAGACAAAATAAAATATCAAACTTACTATAGACAAGAACAAAACACAAACCTTACTGTTTTACATGAAAGGCAGAACACCATGCTGCATCCGATAGATATAGGGAACGTTTTGAAAATTAACACTCTTATTAAGTCAAAGTATTTTGAATGCGTCCTATTTAAAAAAAGACAACGGATATCTACATAAAGAAAAACAAAGCATCGATGCTTCTCTACTTTCCAAGAGCAGCAATCTGTGCAGAAATCTCTATATGCGGTGCTCCAGACATGTTTATTCTTATAAAGATTCCTGATCAATGTTACTTGGCCCAAAAGAATCAGAGTTAAAAATAAAGAGCTTGTAGTGTTGCACCTCTTATTCAATTCCTTATTTTCAGCTATCCATTTCTTTAAGAGTGAGTGGAATCCTAACTTCCTATAGGGTCTATTAAAAACCTTTAATTGAATGACATTGCTAAATGATCAATGTGGCCAAAGTTATTGAAGAAATAATGCAAGGGTGTTAACCTCCTACGTTTCAGTGATTAGTGAATGAAAGTAAAATCCAAAACACAAAGTCAGAATCAAAAACACAAAGTCAGAATCGAAAATCCCAATCAATAGGCATACAAATTCTTGAAAAATATGAAACGGAACAAATTAAGGGAGAGAGGAGATCCCCACGGTGAAAACAGTGGAACATCATCTCACGTAAAAAGAAAAAGGGGACAAACAGCCGGAGACAATATAAGCATGATAGAAACACGAAGGACAACACTATCTAACAATAGTCTAGTGGAAGAACGGAATATGGCTTCAAATTCTGTGAATGACTTTCATTCACTAATTGCATTATGTATGTAACATGATTCACGTGATAATTGAATATGTTTAAATTTAACGAATTATCACGGCACGTTTTAAACAGTGCCACCATAAGTCCCGTACTTGCACTGGACTCTGGAGATTGTTTATTAGATAAATTTGTACTTCGTGTTTATACGAAACAGTGTTATTGTCTCCGTTTGTTTGTCCGATTTCTTTTCTCGCGAGAAAGTTCAGTTTTATATTATTTTTAAGAATTTGTAAGCCTTTTGATTGTGATGTTTGGATTGTGATGTTTGGATTGTGATGTTTGGATTGTGATGTTTTAATTGTGATGTTTGGATTGTGATGTTTGGATTGTGATGTTTGGATTGTGATGTTTGGATTGTGATATGTTTGGATTGTGATGTTTGGATTGTGATGTTTGGATTGTGATGTTTGGATTGTGATGTTTAGATTGTGATGTTTAGATTGTGATGTTTAGATTGTGATGTTTAGATTGTGATGTTTGGATTGTGATGTTTAGATTGTGATGTTTGGATTGTGATGTTTAGATTGTGATGTTTGGATTGTGATGTTTAGATTGTGATGTTTAGATTGTGATGTTTAGATTGTGATGTTTTGATTGTGATGTTTTGATTGTGATGTTTGGATTGTGATGTTTGGATTGTGATGTTTTGATTGTGATGTTTTGATTGTGATGTTTGGATTGTGATGTTTGGATTGTGATGTTTTGATTGTGATGTTTGGATTGTGATGTTTTGATTGTGATGTTTGGATTGTGATGTTTTGATTGTGATGTTTTGATTGTGATGTTTGGATTGTGATGTTTGGATTGTGATGTTTTGATTGTGATGTTTGGATTGTGATGTTTGGATTGTGATGTTTGGATTGTGATGTTTTGATTGTGATGTTTGGATTGTGATGTTTGGATTGTGATGTTTTGATTGTGATGTTTTGATTGTGATGTTTGGATTGTGATGTTTGGATTGTGATGTTTTGATTGTGATGTTTTGATTGTGATGTTTAGATTGTGATGTTTGGATTGTGATGTTTAGATTGTGATGTTTGGATTGTGATGTTTTGATTGTAAATGTCTGATTTCGGGTTTCATGTTTGACTCACTGTCTTTCATTGTATGAATCAACGAACAACATATTTTGAATAGTACTTTAATTCAGATCCATTTATCAAATTTGCACTTAAGTCATGACATGTTGAAAACATAATTATAAACTTTATAATCAAGAGAGTTTTATTTATTCATTCACTAATGTCATATGAGAAAAAGTAAAGAAACTATGATAGATTATAAAGAAACTATGATAGATAATAAAAGAACTATATCACAGAATTGTAGTTTGTTCATGTAGGTGATGACTATTCCAGCAGAGTTTATTCGTAACTAAACGTTGAAAAACATTCTTTAAAAATTCATGGTTCTCGTTTGGACATCTGAAAGAAAAAATTAAAAGAGTAGGTTAGCGACAATTTCAGTTTGTTATAAGGATGGTAAAATAATTTATTCAGAAATGCAAATGTTGCATAGAACTTTAATATTTTAATGATCAATTTAATGATCCTTATAGAAAATTCTGTATTTTCTATCCTTTTGCAAATTGCAATTTCTATCCATTAATCCAATTTCTTCCACGTGTTAGTAAAAGCAAATGTATCTTCGAGAATGAAAGAATAATACAAAACACAAGACACTCGACTATATGCTACGTGCAGGCCAAGGAGCCGAACATTATGTTTGTACCATATTTCATATTTTTTAAGTTTCATTGCACTCTTGTGTGATTCCCCATGTTAAACGCCCATTAGGCAACTAGAATTATTTTCCAATAACTTAGGTTGCTATTGTGACGTCACGTTTAAGTTTTGTATGTAGGGAGAATTTACCAACGTTCAAATACATTTGTCGCTATAACAGGCAAAATATTCAAAGTGCACGCAGATGAAAATGACAGAAATTTAGAATAAATGTAAATATAAGTAATGACAGTCTTACTTTTGGTGTTCATGGGTGTATAATTCTGGTTGGACACGTGCAAATTTCCCGAGAATCGCTTCGCGATTCACGGAATTTGCATGTGACCAACCAGAATTATACAACCATGAACACCAAAAGTAAGACAGTCATTTCATAAATACATCTGTATTATTCTATATTCTGACTTCCCTTACTTCAAAAAGGGTCGAAGGTCATACCATGAACAATTTGAAAATTTGTATATAATGTATGTACATCTGTACTCCATTAAGTTGGATTAACTGAATAAATTTAGCTTGAACTTGACCTTGATCCTAAATAACAATTATATGAAATATTATTGGAATCAATGCAAACGTTATATATGTATGCCCTGTACAAGGTTTTACCTATATAGTCTATGGTGACCCATAGGCTCAAGAAGACAAACTATAGAACGTCATAAGGGACGAATTTACCCCCCCCCCCCCCGGCATAACACATTTGATATATTACTTATTCCACTATTTTGACTTCCCTTTCTTCAAAATAGGAGCAAAGTTCCTAAATAACAATTTATAAAATATTATTTGAATCAATGCAACCGTTACAAATGTATGCCCTGTAA
The DNA here is from genome assembly GCA_033119305.1 of Pinctada imbricata. Taxonomy (NCBI): domain Eukaryota; kingdom Metazoa; phylum Mollusca; class Bivalvia; order Pterioida; family Pteriidae; genus Pinctada; species Pinctada imbricata. The sequence goes on along the minus strand of VSWD01000008.1, from coordinate 52,683,766 downwards.
AAGGTTTTACCTATATAGTCTATGTTGACCTTGATCTTTGACCTTGGTTTTAGGCTATGAGCTATGACATCCTTTGGTCACAAGTAACAATTCTGTGAAATATTATTGAAATCCATGCAAAGGGGAAAAACTTATACCCCGGAGAAGCTTTGGTGGGCAGACAAACGGATAGACAGACAAACAGGGTGATTTCTATTTACCCCAAAACATTGTTTGCGAGGTATAGAAAGGACAGCATGTTAATTAAAACAAACAAGCAGAAACAACGAGAACAAAAACGTCAAACAGATCCCCCCCCCCCAAAAAAACACCCAACAATGATAAATAAGAAGTGTTTGACATGTATCTCATTATGCAAATACCTATCACATCCATAAATCAATAATATCCAAACACTTATTGTAACATGCGGATTTTCATGGAATCGTTTCGACATAATAACTTTCACACTTTTTTGGCTTATTACAATGTTTAGATTTGAGGATCACTGACGAGGGTTACGTACCCGAAACGTGCATGTCTGGTCCATGTTGCCAATTTACCTGTTCTTAAATGATGCTATTCAATATGAAGACGTTTACATTACTTCCCCCTCGGTCGTTAATGTCGATTCCTGCGGTGGCGTCAGATACAATGTTTCAATTTTGTTTTCATGTGTAACTGTCACTAGTCCGTTCTATGTTTGTCATTGGTACAGTGGTATACATTTATGACTTCGAAAAAAAAAAAAAACCAACCCCAACATCCTTTTTTATCCGTCAACCCTCAAACGTCACTGCCAATATCAATTTTGTCAAATCTCTTCCACCCTCAAACATCACAGTCTGTATGTGTTTTCTTTAGTAAATATCTTTTAACATTCTCGTTGCTCATAAGATATCCCTTGATAAAGAATGTTGAAGACATCCTAAATCATAAATATAATTGAGAATCGAGGGAAAATGGGAGGTTTTGATACACCAAATAGAAACGTGTCAAATACAGTAATGTCCAAATAGGTTTTCCAAAAATTCCCATATTCCACATACTCTTAACTTAACAAATATCTCACATCCTTTCGTCTTCAATTTTAATGAATGACTGAAATGAAATATTTCATATCACCTAGGCTAACAAGAACCAGTGATAAAATTTATGAATTACACAAAATTTATCTATTGAATAAGGTTAAAATAAACAATGTTCATATATCCCACCATTCAAATGGTAAAATCTAATAGTACTGGCATTACGATAATTACACCCACAATCTTTACACATTAGTGACTGGAGAAGCAAATCCATTATCACTGCTTTTCCAAAAAATGTGGGAGGATTTTATAAGATCCGAAACATAACATACGACGATAAATTTTGATTGAAATAGATGAGGATGTTATTTAAAAAAAATTCTTGTAATTATGTATCGATCTTAACACTATATATATATATATATATATATTGAACAATAAGATTCCAATGCTAGTTGTCAAATACAGAACTATTTAAATGAGATTGTTTCGAATGAGCAGAAAGATAACAGGTATCCATGCCTCTTCTCATAGCGGAGATATGTAATAACAGTTAAAAATTAAAAATTTTCAGTTACCAAAATTCTTAAAATTTTTAAATCGTGGGTCATGTAGCATCATATCCCACCCATCCTGCTACGTCTTTCGGTACATTTTTGGAAATAATAATTTTCATCCTCTTTGGCCATATTAAAATGTTTCGATTGAGGATCACTGACGAGGGTTGAGTACCCGAAACGTGCATGCCTGGTCCATGCTGCAAAATTTTCTTTTTATAAATGATACTATTGAATTTGAAGACGTTTAACAATTGAGATCATATGAGACATGTAATATAGCGGAGATATGTAATATATGACATTGTCCTCATTGTTTTTCTGTGTCTACCCCCCCCCCCCCTTTTTTTTTCATCATCTTATACGTGTGTGTTCCGCTGTGATAAGTTCCGCTGTGATAACTGCGACGTCATCATGTTTGTTGGGCATCTCATTATTATCGTTTTGAAATATATTTTCTATCGTTATAATCTAGTACACCATATGCGCATTTCAACAAATAATTATCATCAGTGATGCTCGAGGCCGAAAGCGAGGATATCCAAGTAGTGGATATCAGAACAGCGAAATTATAAAGCCGCTATGTCATGAGGGAGATACTTATCTATTCATTGATATCGCATATTTTTATTATATTTTGCCGTTTGTAAAATTATTTATATGCATTTTCGGTATGTAAGTAATTGAGGTAACTATAATCAGTATTTTCTTTTTGATAATATACTTATAATGATGTCTAAGCATTGCACATACCCTTTCAACCGAAAAACGATTATTTATTGAAATATTTATTAAGGACTTGCACATTTATAGTCAGTGTGTAACAAATGTTGGACGTTCTCCTGACAGCAGGTACCTAAAGTAACCTAATTTCTGGAGTATATGAAGACATGATAATGGATAGCAAATCAGATTTATCTGTACAGAGCCAAGTGCTTCAAAGCACCATTAGACGTGATGACACCAGACCCGATAGAAGAGAGTAACTATGACAATATGTAAATGAATTTGGATATGGTAACATTGTTATCCTGAAGAGTTATAGAATCGAATCAGTCACTTCGCCACGTCCAAGGTGTATTTTTTACACAATTCTTTCATCTCCTTTGAAGAGTTGCATACTTTTGCTGGACCATCAATACCGAATTTTCTTCATAACAAGAAAATACGTTGTTTAGTGAAGATGTTTAACAAGATGAGGTCACTAAAAGCAATTTTAAAAACATGGAAAATATTCAATGGACAAACTATTATATTACAACTTATCTATACTAGATATATTTTGATAAGAGCAACAATGAAAATTAAATAAAAAACAAATGACAAAATTAGAGAGAGCGCTTTAGCTTTCAAGATAAAAGCACTATCTTATAACTATTCATTGTCGGAACCCTCAACATATTGTACTGGAGAGCTTTAAATAGGCCGTGCTCCCCTGCAAATTTTGTACCAGATCTTTAAAAAGTTTTCCCTACCCCAAACCTTTTTTAAATGTGCATCTAGTGCACTATTTTTTTTACATATATATCACATATATTTCAACTTTGCCAATTGCATAGTTCAGTCGATGAATTTGCTGTTGGTTTCAGTGATGTTTTTTTTTACCTTTATTTATTCCAACGAACTTAGGACATCGTTGTCCCCGTCGAATTTTCTTAGGAAATCATCAGATTCGTCTTCTTTTCCATATCTGAGACTTTTGAGAAATTTAGAAAGAATTGTCCTTTTCCTAACATTTCCGCATCCCCAAGGATTACAGTAGAGTCGTTTGGGTTTAGATGGTTCCTCTTCTTTGAATGAGACAGGTTCACTTAGTGTGTTTCTCTTTACTGAGTTGGGATCGGATCTTTTGCCACAGTTACCGCATCCACAGAATGTGTTACAGAAGATGCGCTTGCTTCTCTGTCTCGGATGAGGTGGCTCTATGTAACCTTTCAAAATGTCTATTAACTTATTTAGTTTTCTGTCTCCTTCTTCTGTTGCTGGTAATGCAGATCTTAATTGGTCGCTTTGTGTTAATATCTGAAATAATTTAAAGAAGCAATTGCTAAAATAAAGGATCAAAGATTCATCACTAACAATAAATAGATCTATTAACTAAAATATTTTTGAATACGGTAGTAGATGGAGGTCCCTCGGATAAGCATAAAGAGGGAGTTTTTTAAGCATATGGTATTGAAAATGGAAGTCTATATCTTCTGTTGATATGTTTCGTTAATTTCAAAAGTCACTGTAAGCTTTTATGTCGTACCAGGATTCTAAACGCTTATCTTTTAAGCTTTTGTAACTTAACATAGAGGGCATATAACAATGATTTCTATAAAAAAAAAACAACCAAATATTAGAGGATCTGAATATCTTTAGAAAAGACAGGAAACACACGGGTTGCATGGCCCTCTTGTAATTACGTCATATTGCATAAAAAGAAGCTTCGTTGCTACATAAAAAACGCAATAGAATGCTTCTTCGTATATCATGTTGCTGTGTTCCAACTCTATAACCTTCTTGAAGAAAATTTCAAACCAATTTATTTTGCACCAGACACATGTTTCGGATATTAAATCCTCATCAGTGATGCTTCCAGCAAAAGTGAGTTTCCTAAGCCGCCAAAATTCATTTCAGTAGCGCCCTCTGGTTTTATTTTTTGAATTTAAACATGTGCATTAACTTTACAGAGAGTGCGCGGCTACAAATCCTGTAGGGTCGATTCAGTAGCATATCACAAAAAAAAAGGGGGGGGGGTTCTATTTCCAAAATAGCATTCAATTATAGTCAAAGTCAACTTTGAGAGTACCAGATAGAGGTAGAAGTGTATCCAACAGGATTACGTTGGAATAACCTACAAGGCTATAAAGTTGCAAAACAATAGAAATGGTTTTAAAAATTTACGCCATGTACAAACAAGTTATTGAAGTGGTAAATGGTAAATATACTTTAATGTGTTAACACCATGCATCCCTAGAAGTACATAGTCGATTTTGGGAAGGTCATGCATAAACTATAAATACTGTGGAAAACTGTAAAGAAACGGAGGAAGAGATGCTGAAATATATTCTCAAAGCAATATTTGATTTCGATATCCTTATAACCCCTAGCGGAACTATAACAATATCAATTATGTTCATGGTTCGGTTGACAATGTTTTTCCCAATGGTATTGGAGAAGATTTGTCGCCGTATTAAACTTCCTATCCGCTTCTCAGTGCGGAACTGCAGTCATGAGTATTTCATCCATTAAATATTCATTAAAATGTACTCCAAGAGCAGCACAAAATACTAAGTAACCTCACAGACTACGGGGAACAACTCATACAACAAATACAGCTGGGTACAACTCATACCATACCTTATATCCAACGATTCAATACACGGGTATAAAGTTTATGTTCATATGTCTTTATTCGTCTGTCATTAGAAGTAACTTTAGCGTTTAGTGTTACTTTTGAATGGTAGCATCCCGACGTCTTTCTCTTGACAATGGGTGTGAAGTTCATGTTTTAGGTAATTCATCTGTATCTCCTTTTCTTTTCAGCATGTTTAACATTTGATGTACAAGTACATATGCTATAGCTGATTTTCAACAGATGAATGAAAGTCAAAAACAAAACCCAAAATCAGAATTCTAATGCAATGTCGCTAAAACGTCGATTTTCATTGGTGGTTTGCTCCTCCTAACGCGTCCCAGAAGAAAACTCGGTTTGCGACCGTAAAATCAGCATTTAGTACCGTCCGCAAACATAACGTCAGAAACTAGTTATTCCCTAATCAAAATGCGCAGTCAATAGGCAATTAAGTGTATTAACAGTATAAAACAACATGCTCAGTAACACATCACCATAGACACATAAAGAACAATTTCCAGAGTCCAGTGCAAGAACTGAATTTATTGTAGGTGGCGCTGTTAAATACAGGTACTGTTATTTATTTCATTATGAAATGTGCAAATGTAATGATGTGTATCGTTTTCAACAAGAAAGGCATAAAAAATGAAAACTATAAGAAAGTATAGAGTATGAGACTTTCCCTTATAATTGAAACAATTGTCAAGTCCAAGTTTTTGTGGTTATGAGTCAGAATTCTTGACATAGTTCTTCTATAGCATTCAAAAGTACGTTATAATGTCCGCCTCATATACGTACACTACGCAATTTTGAAAATGACTTATAATATTGAAGGTAATAAACGACATTTCGTGTAGAATTGATTTGTCATTGGACTTCAGAAAATATTGGTCTTTTTCTCGGAATTTGAATTTGAGACAGAACCATTTTGATTGCAAAATTGTACATATCGCATTGACGTCGTTAATAATTAATGTTATTCACGTGCATTTACATTTTGTAATATTTGTAACATTTTATCATTTTGTAAATGAAGTACATGTTAGAATTAAAAATTTTATAAAAGAGTAATTTTTTGGGGGTATAATTTAGATGCTTATTATTTCGTGAATTAAAAAAACGAATCGATTTTACAATCAGTTTGATTAGCGTTTCATGATCTGTATAAACTATGTAGTAAATCATGTGTTTGATCACTATGATTGTTTACTATAACTTTTCACATGACAAATTAACGACAAAATATCGAAGCTCATAAACATAACACAAAATCACCTTCGTGATTCTAACTACACACACACAGTAAAGAAATACGTTGAAGGTGGCGCCACCAGAACGGAATTGAGGGGAATTGGCAGAGGGTGTCTGAATGGACCTGGATTAATCAAGGAAATCTGAAAGTACCATGACAAGACAAAGAGGAGAATGATCGTCTCGTTTAAGATGTGGATATCAAACAATCCACTCCAAAACTCGCCTAATAGATTAGTCCAGTTTTGTCTCGATTATTTGATAAATCGAACAATTTGATCATCGTGTGCACAGTAGCATAGAATGCCCTTCGCTGTATATCCTCTTAATACCACCATTTCTGACCAGAATAGATTAGCACTACCTGAACGATAATGATGTCAATATGAGAGTCCTGATTTAGTATATTTAGACAGTGCCAACCTATTTTAAATAATCTGAAACGATCGGCAGAGGGGATCCTAGTACATATCATTTTAGGAGAGAATATTTTGTTCAAAAATAAATATTAGAAAAAAAATCGGATGAATTTCAAATGTACATTTGTAGTCTATATTCAGTACTTTCTGTAGCATTTATGTTTATAAATATTTCCCAATTACGGAAGCGTGATCACCCCACCCCCTTCCCCTTCCTAGCTCAAAATGTGGATAGTCAAAAATAGGGGCATATCACTAATTGTCATTAAAGCATATGCGTGGATTGTCTTACACTTGTGACTTGATTATGACCAGAATAAACCTCCGCCATTATTCATACTTCATTACAGAACAAACGATAACGATCTGTACCCTTATAAGTTTTCAATAAAGCAATTACGATTCGTTATCAGATATATCAGATAGGTCACTTAATTAATTATTAATAGTTAGTAATTCATTGACTGGAGATCTAGAAGTCTACAGTAAAAGCAATTTTATGACGGCCATCTTGAGGTACCAAATTACGCTGGGATTTATAGATGGGAATTCCCTTTCCCTGTGAGTTCAAACATTATTGGATTCCAAGGAAATATAAAATTCACAGCTGGGATGAAAATTCATAATGCCGAAGTTCAAAACCTTTGAAAATAAAATTGCAATTAGTCGCCTCCGATCTATAATTTGAATGAACTTTTGAAAAGTTGAATGACATTTTCGAATGTTATATATTGATAGAGAACTTCGTGATATGAAGCTTTGTGGAATCTTTAATTTATTCAAAGAGAGTACCAAATCTCAAAAAGTTCAAATTAATCTTTTAGTATGTATTTTACCATTTTTATTCTATATCGACAAGGAAAGCAAAAATGCACAGGTAAGAATATTGGAAAACGTCTACTGAACGAGCCAAAACATTTCCCTCAACCAACCGTAAAATCCGTAACAGTCACGCGTGTCACATGATGTTTGGACACAACGAAAACGATACCTCCAAAACAATGTGATACGTTATCTTTTAAACAGCTCTCTGTTTTCAGCAGTCAGACTCCTGTTATGGAGATTTAAAGTTTTCCTGGGAACAATATGCATTCGTGAGTAGGTGCGTATCATTTCATATGGGTTATCAATTAATGACGACATTGATTTTAGTCTACAAGTGTCAAATACTAAACTGATACTCTGGTTTCTCTCCAATTATATTATTTTGTAATGCCCGTTATAAATTTGAAAGGAGCGTCGTTTCGATCAGGAAACATACCCTGTTTGAAATCCAACAATTTTATGGGGAAGGAGCTATCGCCTATTTTTGAATCATGTTTTGCTCTTTTTCCTTTAATTTTCAAAACTTGCTCATTAAATTTTGACAGCACAAACTTAAACCATTAACTTCTTTGTCCACATTTTTTTTTTATAAAATCTTATCACTTGTACTCGTTTTATAAGCAGCTAAATGGGCTAGTTTTAAGCCCCCTTTAAAGAGGTTGGAGAAGAAATTATCGCCGCATGGTATTATTCTTGGCTAACGTCCACCATACTTCAACTAAAATTACACCATCAGATTCCTATTTTTTTTTCAATCAGTTGTAATGAGAATTATTGAAAATAGTTTAAAATAGCTTCATTGATAAAGAAGACGGTAAGGTGCACCACTCTCGCCCCCAAGGAGCTCGGAAAAATACCCCCAATTTTATGAAAGTTAGGTGCTAAAATCCTAACTGTTACCGCATGGATTAATCTGAAATTTATATACTGTTTGATATACATAAGAAGTGTTTGTGATTTCATTTCATATTGGTTTGTCCAGCATATAGAACTTTAAGAGTAAAATATATTCAGAAAAAAACTACCTGAGACCTAGTGTTATTAAACTTATACATTCATTCAGTACAAGTAATGTATCTGATTTATGTAAACTTGAAAAAATTCTGTTTGAAGCTTACAAACTACGGAATGATTCTTAACGTAATAATGAGTAATTCTATATGTATTGCACTTTCTACCACATATAAGTAGTTTATTTATCTTTGAAACATGTTTTTCATTATCTTTTCTTGTTTATTGTATGTACATGTATCTTCCACCCTCCTGAACTCTCACTCTGTCTTGTAAATATTGTACATATGTAATGCTTATGGGCCGTATGGCTCATAGTAAATAAAGAATCTGAATCTGAAAGAATCAAGTCTCTGTCATTCGTAGAACCAAAGATATTTAAAAACGGCGATAATTTCTACTCGATGATAATTACTGCTCGGCGATAACTTCTTCCCAACCAATAAGCAATGTAGAATCACAAAAAGCATGATCCACAATAAAATTTGATTTAATCCTCGCACAAGAAGTTGTACACATTGCATCAAAACAAGACTGAAGCAAATTCAAGAGATCCACTCAAACTTATGAAGAAAGTCGACAGTAATTGAAAACAGCTCAACAGCAAGTAAGTATATTAGTTCAAGGAAATTGTTAAAGTCTATCTTTAAACAATTATCTCCGACTTCTTTCATTGCCTTTCCGTTTGGGTGCATCTTTTTAATAAGAGCCACTCTTCTCTGAAATGCATATTGAATTGGTAGCTTGAAGCAAAAGTCAAATTTTGTGTCCAACATTGAAAAGTTCATAAGTTTATTTATTTACCCTTGTAAGTATATTTTGTAATGTTACAGATCTATTTCAATTCATTTTTTTTTTGCATGAGTACATTGCTTTCGACAGTTGACCCGATTCGTTCGAATAAAAACAGGCTTCAGTTTCTTCATAGCTTAAAAAAAAAATGATACGATGTCTAGTCGATTTATGCATATTTTGCTATATATTCAAAACATGTATAAATATAATAATTCCATTTTGGTGTCACTGCAGACGAAATATACTGAGGGAGACAAAATTGGTTTGATACAAAAAATCCCTGATATGATTTTATCATACAGACAATGACTTGCTGTGGGGTCTTCATGAAAACCCCTATATTTATTTTCGATAAATTATCTAGGTCCTATACCAGTCTATAAACCACTGTTGCTGTTGCTCATCAAAATCAAGATGTTAATTTTAAATACACCTGATCTGAGATGAGGTCAGATGTTAAAACAAGGAGAAAAAGGGGATAATTTCGACATGTTAGAGGTTATTTTCTTAATCATTTTCATAAAGTATGAAAAAATAATGTATTAAATTATCCTTATAACTATGCTAGCCTTGAAATCTATTTGTAACGTTTGATCATTTTTAGAAATTATTTCCGGTAATTAAGCCCGAATTGCCTTTGGTGGTCTTTGATATGGTACATACAGACGACGTATAGACGTAAACTTAGTATCCAATAAATACCGCCAATATACCCAGATGGCTACGCCCAAGTATTATTAATATCAAGAGAGACCCCAGGGTAGCAACGTGTAATGTTGAACCAAAATTGAAATCTATTTATGCTTGCTTACACGTCAAGCAAAGAATAAAAAGGCCCCAAATCTTACAAAATAAATAAACGATTTATAATTAACAAAAATCCTCGAAAATCATAGTGTAGCTACTTTTTATCATATCATATTTTTCTTATGAATTGACATACATCATTTACGACGAAATCCTATATTTTTAATACCCCTGGAACTGTGAACTAAGATAAAAGAAAATTGAATTATGTTTTTTTTCAATAATGCTTTTGTCTTATGTATATTGTCAGTAAAATTACAATTTCATCTAAGATGTATGTGCAATTTTTTTGCAGTCTTCATACATTAAGTAGCTTTCTATGAACTTAACTTATGTCAGTTATATATATGCTTGGTTTCAAATGCAAGAATATAAATTCTCAACATAGCACACTTTCATCGTTTAAATATTCGCATAATTTTATAGTTTCTTTCCTGTATGAAATATAAATTTAAAAAAAAATCACAGTCTTTAAAAACATTAAGAACAAATGTGTGCATAGAAAAATGAAATAAATAACAATTATAACAGACAATAAATAAAGAAGATATTCAAATTTCAAAATATTTCCCCGTCATATCTCAAAATCAAAATAACTTACATCGTCCAAAAGTTGCATATCGTCTCTAGCCTGGCAATAGGAGACCAAAGCTACGGCCACATATAACAGAAGTCCGCTCTGGATATATCTGTTCATTGCTATACACTTCCTAATACGAAGAACAAAGTCTAGGTGAGAGAGAACAGAACGCCTTTTTCCTGTATATAATCCCGGATCTGATCAACACAGTACCTGAAACAAAGTGACAGATAAGTGAACACCTAACCCACATTTAAATCCCAGTGTTTCCTGTCTCATCATGCACAGAGAATTGATAGTGATATAATATTAATATGTACAAATATAGAAACCACACAAACGTCAATATTCATTATAAATTATTCTTTCATTAAAACTGACACTATCTTTTTTCAACATATTGTCAATACCGCACGTCACATACTTTCTGGAAAAGATTAAATTGTGAAAAATTGTTTTTGATACATCGAGGGAAAGAAACATTTTTCTTTTTTTTTTAATTTCATTTGTTTTTACTATATGCTTTGGTATGCATTCAGACTTCTTCCGCATTCATAAAAATCCCCTTTACAAAGTGTTTTTTTTCCTTGCAATTGCTCAAGTGAGGTACTTCTACTGTCAGTTAATCTCTCTATCTGTGAAATTCCGTGTAGCGGTTGCGAAGAAGATGAAAATGTTTCAGCTATACCAACCCATTGGCGCACATCGGGTCGTAAAAACAAGATTTGAGTAGTTGCTTCGAAATGCAAAGTACAAAGCTGAAAATGCTTCCACAAGTCAGATCCATTGGAGGCAATCTTGTTTAAAGGATCATTAAAAAGCCAAAACATTTTGGAGGAGTACTTTGTTAACTAGATCCTGCAAGGCTTTGTGAAATGATGAGCAGATATCGCGAAGGAAAAAAAAGTTAACTAATCAGATCGATTAGCAGCTATCTTACCTGGTGAATCGGGTTGAAAAACACAAAATTAGTAGAGGACAAGTAATGCTTCAGTTAGGTTTCGTAAAATTTTGTGCAGTAAATTGGAAGAAGTGAAGAACACTGCACAGCGAATCAGACGATTGACGTCACGGCTATTCTTTTTTTGTTTTGTTTTTTGCTTTGATGTTTCGGAATAGTTTGGGGCCGTAGAGAAGTCGAAAATTGGTTGGGCACGGCCCATTTGATATTTTGGTTGGGGCTTGGGTTTTTTATTCGAAAAAAATAATTTAGCTCTGAATATTGATGAAAAAATAAATTTGCTTATGATGAGACAGAAAAAAGTAATCTTGCCTATACAAGTAATCTGAATTTGAAGAATTATCATAAAATTTCGCCTAAAATTCCTGAAAATTCAGTTTTCAATTTATACCAAAAATGTTTGCCTTGCTTCGCTCGCCATAGTTTTCTATTGAAACATTATTTCTTTAATGGCAAAGTTCATATTTGAAAATATCAAAAGAATACATGACGAGGGTTAAATTTCCGAAACGTGCATGTCTGGTCCATGCTGTAAATTTATCTGCTCTTAAAATGATGCTATTGAAATTGAAGACGTTAAACATGTTAATGTAAAAATGGCTTCCTTAAAGGCTTAAATACTTTATCAACTGTTAATAGATGTATGTTAATCACCAAAGAGTACAATTTTATACAAGCTTTGAAGGAGAACTTCAGTTTAAATTAAAAAATTGTCTAGAAGACCCTCTCCTCAGACAATTTTACATGTACGTTCTATAAAGGATACCGGGCCTTAAGGCCCCTTTTTTATCACTTATAAATCGAAGAATTCTATGTCATTTGTATTACTTTTTACATGTAATTAAAAATTGACCATTCGTGTATTAAATAACTATTAAAGTTTCGCTTGTATTCAAAGATGTTACTATGTGTGATGTCTGTGTTGTGACAGGGGTATTTTGCAAGTCCGGATAAATCGCCATCGATTCCGGCCTTGAATATTGTTTTCTCAATACATGAGAGAGATCGAAGAAATTGTTACATGATGACATATTTTAAGAACACGACCAATCAGGTAAAAATCAATATATGCTAATGAATCGATACTGTGGGTTGCGTGATATTAGAGGTGTTGCTTTATGTTAATCTTTATACTTTTGATGCTACTTTTTTCGTGGGTTTTCTCTGATTTGAACATGAAGGCAAATTAGAATGACTAATTCCCTCTCAGGTAGACTTTGTCAAATAAGCATCTGTCTGTGATTTTTCTGAATTAGCCATTCTAAAAGAAGGGAGGGGATCTCCAACAAGACCCTGTTGCAGCACCAACAGCAAAACACCCGATGCAAAAACACAAAAGACGAGCATAGTATGAAACGAAAAAGAGACATACGACATGTAAACATCAAACACAAAAGACTACACATAAATCTAACATGCGTCCATGCCTAATTTTGAAAAAAAAAATCTCTCAGACTACCTGGGCTTTTTGTGCATAGTTCAACCAAAGCTGGCGAAGGTTAGGTAGATTTAAGCTGACTCTGCCACCGTTTTGGGCAATATCTTAACAGAAAGGGATAAGCAACTTGTTGTTTGTACATAGTTAAAACAATTTATAGGGTCAGTTCAATGAATTGTTAAAACTTTTGAAACCAATTTTCATAGCCTTTCCTTCCGGGATCCTTTTGTTAACTGCGGATTATATTGTAAAATTCTTTTAATTCTCTGTTGAGAAGCAAATTAAATTAAAAACACCCCCCCCCCCCCGAATATCAAATGGATTGTGCCTAAGCGCATTAAATCATTGTGCGTACATCATGTTTGACGATTCGAGTAAAAAAGAGTACGATTTTGTTCGAGACCTATTAGTACTTGCTTCCTTTATGGTTTCATGAAATTCTGTTTAAGGGAAAATTTTGAAATCTTATACTTAGAAATATCTTTATGGTAATAAAGAGGCATGATTAGTTTATTCTAACATTTTGTTTTAGTTTCAAGAACTCCTTGTACTTGGAAGAATACTGCGATTGATGAGAAAACAAAGTATGTCCGTACTACTAGTATTTATTGTTTTATTTATCTCTATGGCCAACAATTCAGTATCATAAATATTTATTTGATAGTTGAATTTCAAATTGCAGCTTTTCATTTCATGCTTAATGGAGGTGTGATCTAACGTAATTGTCTTGGGTCCCACAAAACGTTACTCGTCATGACATATTGTTCCTAACATTAAATATTCACGTGTTACTGTATGAATTGAATGGGCTGTTGTATAAAGCCATTTGATTTGATACCAAGAAATGCCATTTTCATATCGTTAAATTATATATAGAATTTCAGATTAGCTTGAAAGTTAAGTGCTCACTCCCGGCACATTAGAAAAATACAGAAACTTAATTGTTGCTGGAATATCATTGTCTCATTAGTAATATCACACCACTTATTACTACTTCAAAATTTTAGGTCCCTCATGTATATGATATTTCATTATTTTAACTCAGAAACAAAGAATGGGCGATGGGAAAGCCTAATGTGTGGTTGTATAGGAACGGCGATTCATCAACCACTCAATTTAAAATTTATTAACTCAAACATTTTATTTATTTCGATTTTTTGGGCTCAAAAATCATTCTCGCCTTGTCATTGCAAACAAAGAGTACTGTAAAAGAAGCATATAACAAAACTATAAAAAAAAAAAAATTCCAACCAAACGGTATCTTCACATGAAAGGTACATTTGACATACATTAGAACATTTATTTGAATCTTGTTTACTGAACAGATAGGTAATACAATGAAGTTCTCATTCCGACTATGGTATCAAACAAGGCAAAAATAGAAAACAAATCAATCAAAGGCAATATAACCATAGCGTCCAATAACAAAATCATGTCCTTCATGAAATTCACAAGGTGAACAAGCTTTATGTCCATATTGAATATTGAAATCACTTAAAATAATGTTTAAAATAACGTTTACACTTGACCCACTACCTTGAGAATAATATGCTTCATACTATCCCTACTTTTAAACCGATCCCATAGGATCCTTACCTTTGACCCTAGGCCTTAAAGATCAATTTGGTTTATCCTCCCCCTTTGTAGAACATTTACAGAAAGAATGATTGCTGTGTCTCATAATGTTCATAATGTTTTGAAGCCCAAGTCGACCTTGACCTTTGACCTTGAAAATCAATGGGGTTCATATTCTCCCTATAAGAAACATATGAAGAAGCTCTGATTATTCTACATTGATTGATTTGCCTTTTATGTTGTTCATAGTGGCCTTGATCTTTGACCTTAAAATTAATAGGGTTTATATTTATCAAAGGTTTGATGGTTTTAAGATGATCTCTTTGTCTTCCATACCGAATCCATAGTGACCTTAGACCCGTGACCTAAAAAATCAATAGGGATTTTCCTGTTGGAACCAATGATGGATATTTTTGTAAGGTTTGGTTATAGTAGCAATTTTATCAGCTTCAGTCACTAGTTACTTACCTTTACCCCTAACAATAAAAATCAATAGGTTTTATCCTCTATATTTAGAACAATTTCACACAGCAACAATACTATATCTCCTTCGAGTTGCAAAGGGGACAACGAAACAAATCAGCCAGCCGTGTGGGCAGGAATGAGCTCCATAACTAGGAGTGAGATATGGTGTTGCATGAAGTCAGGAGACGCTCACTCCCCCGTGCACCTGGTCTCACTTCAGAATGTTGTTCATTCCGGGTTTTCGCAACCGTTCCGATGGGAATGATCACACGATTTGGCCTTGCCTTCTCGACTTTGCGACTGAATAACTGTTAGATACTTCTTTGATGTTTATCATATACCGGTATCTGGTGCCAAGGAACAGCAACTTCTTTTAAGGCACCCGTCTTTTCGGTTTCATTGAAAATAATCAATCATAATCAGCCTTTTTTATTTTAGATTAAGCCAGCACGGAAATCAAATAGTCCGGTTCTCATAATCTAGAACATAATCAAACATTCTAGTCAACTAGATGTCAATATTACTGATTTATATGATCACCTCATTTCTTTCATATCTACACGTATTTACAATTCTCCGCATCTCAATGTTTCAAGTGTTTTTATTCAATTGCGTTCTCCATACTCACGTGACAGATGGTCGTCCAAAGTAAACACTGATTGCTCATTGGTATCGTTGGTTTATGTGTAGTCTTTTGTGTTGATTGTTTTGATATCGTGTTTTGTTGGAGATCCCCTCCTTTCTTGTGTTCCTTGTCCAGTTTGCGTCTCTATTTGTTCTTGTCTGTTCTGTTTTCGCATACGAGTGTTTCGGGTTTATTTTTTGCTGTTGATGCATTGTTGCTTTATATCTGTATGTCAAGTTGAAGCAAAGATCTAAAAGTCGCCCCTTGAATCTCCACAAGGGCTTCTTCCTGGACCCATTTGTGGTCTCAAAACAATCCCCATCCCCCTGACTGAAAGTGATTCCCATTGAAAAATAATCTGGCTACGCGCCTGTTGACTGGATGTTTAAGTTATAATAATTACTTCTTTCCAGCTCTGTCGCATGAAAGAAGCTTTGTTTTGGTACTTTATCAATTTGATATCATATATATGATTTTGCTTTCTGAAAACTTTTATTAATTTATCCAACCATATAATCGAAATTAATATAAACATTTAAGAAGTTATTCAGTCTCAAAATAGAGAAGGCAAGGCAAAATCATTAGAATTTCCATAGGAACGGTTGCGAACATGGGAATGAATAACATGCCGAAGAGAGACCAGGTGCCCGGGAAGAGTCAGCGTCTCCTGATTGCAGGCAACACCCGTCGCAACAGCTCCATGGAAACTTGTCAAATTCGGTGATTGTCTCGATGTACATATTGATTAAGTATTTCTTGTTAGGTGATGATGACAGTCATTTAATCACAATCCAGAATATCACTGATCATTCTGGAAAGGGGATCTGATCTGCTTTCATTATATCCCCGTAGCGACAGAAGAACTTCCTTGAAGATGACTTCAGCAGTTGTGCAATATAACCATGAACAGTAGCTTACTTGCAAGCCGTCTGGTTCTAACGATGAAATCTTCATATTTGGAAGATGCAATGGCGTACCGTATGAGCTGGGAAACAAAAACGCCATAAGCAGAAGACGGAATGTTGCTACTCATGAAAGGAAAGTTAGTTATTTGGAAGCTGAAATAATCACGCTTGTCATACAATGAGGTGTTCAAATGGCCGTTTGCGTCGAAAGATAGAAGTATATCCAAGTACGAAGCGGATCTGTCGCTCTCGGTTGTTAAAGGAGGTTAACATCTTAGCACCATACCTCCAATGTTATAAGGGTCATAGATTTCATTTAAGTATGCTACTGAATCGACTCGACAAGAAATTTGGAGCCTCGCACTCTTTACAAAGTAAATGCACAAAGGACTTGGTGCGCCAACCCCTCATATCGGCCCTATAATTTCGACGAAAAATGCTTTTGATAAACGAATTATTAATTATCACTTCTTGCAATGTTGAATGTTTGAGAAAATACCGCGTCATAATTTTGAGTCCTCTTAACGTCACGCGCGTATGACTTCATGTTTTGACATCATTTACCCTGAATGACACAAAACTAAAGAAGAACATAGTATTTTACACACAAATCTTCAAAATTCATCTACGCTTCATGCCTCGCCCACGATTTTTTTAATGCAAATTAAAAGGTCGATCAGAAATCCATCGATTGATACAAAATTATTCACTGGAGTGCTACTTGATTTCATAGTTTTGTTTCGAAATATCGCTGTTATATTGATATTTTCAATGATTTCAACGTTTTTAGACGTTTTGAGCGACGTTTTATTCAGTATAGGATAGTGAAATAAAAAAAGGCTTTCCTGATTTGGATTCACCATACATTTGACGTTATTATATTTAAAAGTTGTTTATATATTATGGATATATAAACAACTTTAAAAATAGAGCTGAAATTGCAGGTTACCGCACCTACTCCTTTGAATTGAAATAAATAAACCCAGAGGGCGCTAATGAAATGTATTTGGGCTGTGTATACATAAGTATACATAAGTGTTTAGAAGTTTGCTTTTCATGTATTCACTTTTGGATTTCCTCTCTTTGGGCCTCGAGTATCACTGATGATACATAATTTGTTAAAATGCGAATAATGTGCACTAATTTTTCACGATTATCTTTGTTGGTTAGCCCCCGTTAATACCCATGTGCTTCTGCACCGACTTGACAAATTTGTAAATTGTCTGATACTAAATTCGACACTAGGGGGTATCTCCCTGATGGCATAGCTCTATCCCCAGCTAGCTCTTCGGCATACATAATGGTTAGTGCTTAGAATTTTGTTTTTGTAGTCACTTTGGATCTCCCCACTTTCGGACTGGAGTGATGCTCCATAAGTTTTGAATGCACATATGGTGAACTTAGTTCTTACGATAGAACATATGTTTCAATATTGATAATCGAAAAGTTTCGATTTGTTTTTCTTTTATGCAACGGAGAAAATTATTCTGACATTATTTAAAATGAAACATGACGTGGGTCCTGTGGCATCATATCCCACCCATTCTGCTACGTCTTTTGGTACATTTTTGGACATCATAATTGTCATACCTTTTGGCCATATTACACTTTTTAGACTGAGGATCACTGACGAGGGTTTAGTACCCGAAACGTGCATGTCTGGTCCATGCTGTAAATTTATCAGGTTTTAAATGATGCTATTGAATTTAAAGACTTTTAACATGGTTAAATTTCTCTCTTTCTTCAATGTTGTCAGACCTAAACAAATAGGGGGAACATAATTGCAACTTCCCTATCTTTCTTGCTTCAAAAGCTTTTGATAATCTCTTTTGGTTTCTTTCAATTTAATGTATGATAGACTTTTGTAGCAGCACAATGTACAATATTAATTTTGTCAGTTAACTTAATAAATTCTTAATTGGTACCATAGTAAGAACCCCATTGTTTTTCTTTAATATTGCTTCCTTTTCAATCCGGCTTTATTTTAAAATACTATGACTTGCGTTGCTTTACATTTTGATGAAAAGTTCAGACTAAACTAATGAATATACAGCGCATTTAAAAGTGCCAGCTTTAATTAATACATTCCGGTCTTGTACTGGACTTGACCTTTGTATTTCTATGACGATATGTTATTGTCTCCGTCTGTTAGATTCAACTTTGTCCGCTTGTTCTTTTCTCGCGAGAAAACGTTCCTTTTGGGGATCTCTATCTTTGTTTTGTTTTTGTTTTTATTTTCCCAAGAATCATGCCTATAGATTGTGATTTTAGGATTCTTATTTTGATTCTGGGTTTTGTGTTTGACTTTATTCACTGATTTTCAATATCTACAATACGATAGTTATTGGATGCCATTTAAAATACAGCAGTATGTATGTATGTATGTATGTATGTATGTATGTATGTATGTATGTATGTATGTATGTATGACTGTATGTATGTATGTATGTATGTATGTATGTATGTATGTATGTATGTATGTATGTATGTATATATGAAGGATATCTACAAGTTCTCTTATCTGCTACATTGTAGGGCATACATAGTTATTTTTTTACATTCAGAATGTCTTGAGTTTGAGGATGCATCTTCCGATTTCATTAGCAATCAATAAAGTTTGACACACGTATAAACACCTGCATTCGAAATGCATAATACCAGATAAAGATAACCTTTGTAAATTAATATAACATACAACAATGAGAGTAGAAGATTTTCCTTCTGCGTTTAATGAATTTTCATTGCGAATGAAAAGGAAGCAAAAACAAAGAATTAAGCAAAAAGCCATTCATTTCACATTCGTCTCATACCTTTTACACTTCCATTGTTATCTGACAGTTGCCATCATATTATTAACAAAAATTCAGAAAATAAAACTCGTCTCAAAGTACTAATGAAAAGAGCAAAAAGTCGTAATAGGCGCCTTGTATCATCAAAGTGCCAGAGTAACAAAAGAGGAATTCAAGAAATTTGCTGTCAGTCTGTTTATTATTAAAGATCATAAATTCTAGATATATCCAGGTACTTGTAAAATTACGTAAGGTGTCCGTGCAATTAAAAACATTTAAAAAAGATGTTTAAATAATAAGCAAAGTAACTTACATTATGGTTGTTATGTTAAAACAATGATACAAAATCTTCATTTTTTCAGCATTTCGAAAAAAAAAAAGATCTGCTTTCGATTTTCAAATATAAAAGATGTATAAAAGAAAAAAAGCATATATTTTAGCAAGGTGTCAAAAGGTCAAATTTCACAGAAATGCAAAGAAATCAAAATTGTTTACATATAATAATATTAATTATGAATTTGCTGCAAAAAACCGTACATACCTTACACACTTTCCCTTGTATGTCCAAATATATGATCTGTGATGTCACAAATTATTTTTCGCTCATGATTCAAGTACTTTGCATTCAAAACGAGGCAGTGCCATTGATAGCAATTTAATTTGATTCGATTCTAATTGAGATGACGCATGCGTGTGTTCTAAAGAATGGACTGCAGTCCAAGAAAGTATTTATATGGATCAAGTCTTAAAAAGACCTCTTCACAACCCACTGTCGATTACCTGTCAATGTTCACTTATATCTCTGCCATAAAATAATGGCCTCAAAATGGGAGAAGGCTAAATTAGATTTTATCTGGTACTTCGATGCGATTCAGAAATGTGATAAATAACGTAGGGTGGATATATTCTAAACAATACTGATTGAATTTATCATAGATAATAGGACAGTCATGATACAAGAGGGTACAGAATAAAACCAATGACATTTCGTCTGGTAAAATTAGCTCAATGTGACACTGTTTGCTCACATTGCCATAGAGGTGATAATGGTGAGGATGCGACGTGCACTTGAAAAAGTCCTAGGCACTCTACAGACTCCTTGTTGATGTAAGTTAATCTGCTTAAGATGTGTAGAGAAGAAAGGACGACAGGATATTCAATTACCAGTAATACAGAAGATCTTATAGATAAAAAGACACTACTTGTGGGAGTAGTTAATACATTACAAAGACAATAAGCCCTCTGGTAGGTAAAAAATGGAGAGCCGAATTAAAGATCACTTTAATTAGTTTTCTCATCAAATAAAGAATGATGGATCAAATCAACATCTTTCAGAAAATTACCATAATCATCGCTATTAAGCGTTGTCTAACAGTGAAATACATTTAAAGCACGGGAAAAACAACCCGAATGTTTTGGTGAGATGTTGACCTCACCAATACCAAAGCGATAGTCCCTTTATATCCGAAAAGGCATAGCCTAAATCAATTCTTGCTTTGTGATCATGTTTTTCTTGAAAAATATGAAACTATCATTATAGTGATCATTTTTCATCATTATCCATATCTATTGCATGAACATTTTCATCGAAAGAAGAATAACTTCATCCATAGCTAGCTCTGTTACACAGTTGCTTTACTTGCAAGATAGTTGTCAGTGGTCTGATTGGATTATATTAGTACTGATTTTTGTTTCACTAACTCCCTATTCGCATAGCTCTTTTAATAAATGACAAGAGGCATACACATTCTTTTAAAAATTTCCAACTGAACTTTTTTTTAATCTTAATGTTTTTGTGTATAATAAATATTGATAGGTGAAACGTATACAACAGATTATTTCTTAAAAAGCATGGTAACGTTTAGTACAACAAATTCAAATTTCAATCAACCCCCCTTACACAGGGCAGAATTTTATATCAAACGAAAGAATATAACATAGATCACAGATTTGACCTGTCGTAAAAAATCGTATGGTCAGAATTTGTTATTTCAGAGAAAAGCGGAAAATTTGCAAAATTCAAAATTATACATTTTTGAACAAAAACTAACTTCCTTTCTATTGATGACAAATATGGATAATGACCATATCCCTGTATACAGCACAAAATCGATAATTCAGAAAATCAGAAACCGAAGGCATACAAAATGAGGATAAAATAGGAACCAAAGCAAACAAACAAAAACCTCCACCATATAAAAAGAAGCGAACTCCCGATATGGGAGTGAGACCAGGTGCCCAGGAAGAGTAATCATCTCCTGCTTGCATGCAACACCCGCCGCTTCAATTCGGTAGAACTGTCACATCCGGTAACTTCCATTTTGGAAGACATAGAGTACAATCTTCGGTTGGATGGTACAAATGGTCTATGACAGAATATCATCCACCATTCTGGAGAGTGGGACATCATAGTGTATGACGAGTTCCCCTTATCGACCGTAGAACTGCCTCAGTGACGATGTTAGTCGGTCACAAACATATCCCTGACTGAGAAGCTTATTTGAAAGACGCCTAGCTTTCAGAACATACTTCTGCCTCGTACATGTGAGATATTATTCTTTAGAATCTGTCGACATGCGACATACTTATGTTAACATGCAACTTATTTATGTCTACATGCAACTTTATTATGTCAACATGCAACTTATTTATGTCAACATGCAACTTATTTTGTCAACATGCGACATAATTATCCTTTGGGTAATAGAGATAACAGAAATAAATGCCATAATGCTTATTGAAGTCGAATGAATTTTCTTGGATTATGTTGATTTTTCTAATTTCAACCT
The DNA here is from genome assembly GCA_033119305.1 of Pinctada imbricata. NCBI lineage: Eukaryota > Metazoa > Mollusca > Bivalvia > Pterioida > Pteriidae > Pinctada > Pinctada imbricata. The sequence continues at coordinate 52,661,624 of VSWD01000008.1, read as the reverse complement.
CATGGATGGATGAACACAAATTCTTAGATAAATGGGTAAAATGGCAAAATGAAATTCTTCTACTTGAATTTTGAAAATGTTCATTCAAACATAAGAATTAATGAAATGAAACGATATTTGATATATTAATGTGTTTTTTTTTCGGAAAGATTGATAGAGATAAATTGAAAAAACGTGGGAGTTACAGGCAATGAAACTGCACCTCCTAACTTTGTTATTGGCAATTCACGGAAATATATTTTCTTTGAAATGTTTCCACGATACTGCGGAGTTAAACACCATAGAATTACAGCTAAAACAAAGGAGGGGATCTCTAACAACACCAGATTGCAGCACCCACAGCAAAACCCCAAAACACCCAATGCAAAAACACAAAGCAGACAAGCACAGAAAGAGACGCATAAGGGACAAGGAACGTCAACGCACAACAAAGAAACATGAAACACAAACCAACGAGACCAATGGGCAACCGGTGCCGACTTAGGACGTCCATCTGCCACGGAAATAGCAGAAGGTGTGGTTATCTTGGATTACGTGAACACACCCCTCCCACTTTTCCGATTACCCAGAGGTCTCGAAGAACGTACAATTGTGTTGTAAAACAACCTCCTCACTGTCAGATGACCACACACAAAGAAGACCGCAAAATGCAGGGGCCCAAGCAACACAGATACAGTCCGTGCTCTGCCGGCAGCTAAGTCAAATTTGGACTTATATATATGAAACAAAAGCAGTGTTTTATTTTGAAGACGACGACAAATTTACATAATTTATTTTTGAAAATAATACCGTTTTCTTTCTATACGACACCTGTTCTTAATATATCAAAACAGGTAATATGAAAGTATTTTGTCCTCTTAGATTGAAAAAAAAAACCCCACCGAAAGAACGATTCTGTTATAAACAGAATATGGAAATATGCTTTCACAAGCTTCAGATTGCTAGCTGCCTATACGGTTCCATCACATGTACATGTTAAACGTCTTCAAATTCAAAAGCATCATTTCAAATTAAATCAAACTTCATTTATTTTACAACGTTTAACAAACAAGTTACATAACTTATATTAATGTCTCACGTTGGCTCAGATGTTGGCGTGAGGGGGTCTAAGGAGCAGAAAGAAACCGGAGTACCCGGAGAAAAAACCCCTGCAGAGGCCTGGGTGGGGGACCATCTACCCATCCACATAAGACCCTTTGCCGAATATAAGATTCGATCCCGGGACCTTAGAGGTGAGAAGCGAGCGCGTTGCCACTGCGCTAACCCGGCCTTGTATCATTTAAGAACAGATACAATTGCATCATTAAAGAACAGATACAATTTCATCATGGACAAGACATGCACGTTTCGGTTACTTCACGTTCTCTCTTCAATGATCCTCATTCTAAACAATGTAATATGAGTGTGAAATTTAGTATGTCTAAAAATGTACCGAAAGACGTAGCAGGATGGGTGGGATATGATGCTACAGGACCCACGTTTTAGAAATTTCATGAAATTTTGATAACAGAAATTTATGAATGCGTTGAAGAGACAGACGATCAACGCAGTTGATCGAACTTGGCTACATGTGCCCTTGGGGACTCCTGGTCCACCAGCAGTGACACTCATCAAGTGGTTCAAATGTTAAACGTCTTCAAATTCAATTGCATCATTTAAGAACAGATACAATTTCAGCATGAACCAGACATGCACGTTTCGGGTACTTAACCCTCGTCAGTGATCCTCAATCTAAACAATGAAATATGACCAAAGAGTGTAAAAGTATACTAAAATGTACTGAAATTATACTAAAATGTACCGAAAGACGTTGCACAATGGGTGGGATATGATGCTACAGGACCCACGTTTTAGAAATTTCATGAAATTTTGATAACAAAATTTTCGAATGCGTTGAAGAGACAGACGATCAACCGAAGTTGATCGAACTTGGTTACATGTGCCCTCAGGGACTCCTGGTCCACCAGCAATGACACTCACCAAGTGGTTCAAATCATGACCCTCGATGCATGCAACCCTTGCATTTTCTTTTGACGGTTTGACAACACTTGTCGCTTACAAGTTAGTTAAAGAGGTTGTACAATGTATATGATAATAGGAATTATAGCTTCTGATTTCTAGTTCTAGATCTCTATTTAGTTTCTGATCGGCTGTTCACTGATGGTTATTATACGATATTGATCTATCGATTAAAATATTCTTAATGTAGTCGGTCGCCTTCTTTTGTGTTTGTTGTTTTGAAGTTTTAGTGTTTCTTATCCCTTTTGCTTCTCTTGTGGTGTATTTCTAATCTGTGTTTCGTATAGTGATGTTTCGGGGTTTTGCTGTGGGTATTGCGACCGAACCTGAGATACCCTCCTATCTTTCAACTGTTGCCTGAAGTTGTTTTAAGTAAAGTGGAATTTTCTTCATGAAGGTATAGAATTGGAACGCTTCCGTATTATTATTATAAACACTTATTTCATGTTGCAGTGTGGAGTAGTTAAAATCGTTCCCCGTGACCTTATGTTTAGATGTGTATCAAATAATTCTTTCCAGCTCTGTCGTCTGAAAGAAGCTTTGTTTTGGCCCTTTATCGATTTGACATCATAGGTAATATTTTGCTATTTCAAACACTTGTCATTCCATTAAAACTATCACCGAAATTAAAGGAGTTTAACATCTTAGCAGCATCTCTACTATGCTATTTTGAACATATATTTTATTTGGATATGCTACCGAATCGACCCTACAGGAAATTTGGAACCGTGCACTTATACAAATCTAAATTTAAAACATTAAAGAGGGCGCTACTGAAATGATTTTGGTGGCTCCTTGGAAGCTTCACTGATGAGAATTTGATATTCGAAACACTTGTCTGGTGCAGGAAAAAATGGTTTTGAATATTCTTCATGAAGGTATAGAGTTGGAACACTTCCGTATTATTTTATTTCTGACAAACAGGATAATCATACCATGATTGAAAGATTATTATTATTTCAATTTAGTTAAAACAAATTACGTCACATACGATGATCATGCATTATTTACATGGCACCTACAGTAAATTTGTATCAGCTTATTTTTCATAATTGATGTATGAAATTTTGTAATAAAAATAGGGACGGTTCTCTAAAGTTCAATGTCTTCAAATATAATAGCATCAAATAAGAACAGATAAATTTGCGGCATGGACCAGCCATGCACGATTCGGGTTAGTGATCCTCAATTTAAAGAATGTAACATTGCCAAAGAATGTAAAAGTCATTATGTCCAAAATGTACCGTACGACGGAGCAGGATGGGTGGGATATGATGCTACAGGACCCGTGGTTTAGAAATTTCAAGAAATTTGATAACAGATATTTTCGAATGCTTTGAAGAAACGATCAATCGAGGTTGATCGAACTTGGTTACATGTGCCCACCAGCATTGATATGACACTCGCCAAGTGGTTCAAACTTTTTTCCCCATTTTGAATCATTTTAGCTTGATATAACATTGATGAGGATTCATTATCCGAAACACGCATGTCTGATGCACTCCACTTCGAAATGTTAGTTTTGAAGACTGCTCTCGTGAATTAGAATTGAACACTTCGTTTTTCTTGGAAATTCACACTTGTTCTTTGTTGCAGTGTTGAGCTTGTAAGAATGCTCCCCGCGACTTGCTCTTTGAAGCGCATGTTCAATTCTCTCATCACTGGTGCCAAAGAGAAGCTTTTCTTAGGCGAAAAACCAATGTAATATTTTGAATAATCATACATTCATAAAAACAATTTCATTGTAAATTATCATACAGATATAGGAGATTTTTACCCATGCACCATCCCTCTGATGCTTTTTGTTACATTTTTGCAACGCCTCTGAATAGATCCTACACAAAGTTAAGACCCGTTTACTTTTTGCATTATGTGCATTAGATGTACAGGATACGCTGACTTTCCACGGGCACCTGGTCTCGCTTCGGAATGTTGTTCTTTCCGAGGTTCGCAAATATACCAATGGAAATTCTAATAATTTTGTCTTACCTTCTCGACTTTGAGACTGAATAATTGATAGATACTTCTTTCCTTGTTTATGTATTAATTTTGAAATTAAACCAGGGGCGCTTCATTAAACTATATTTCCCTTTTGAATCATTTTGGCTTATAAGTACCGCTAATCAACGAGGATTCGTAATCCGAAACATGTATGTCCGGTGCACAATATTTAGACATCTCTGTCTATAAGACTGCTTCCTGGATGCAGAGTTGGACACTTTTTATCTTTACATTCATTTTTAGCTCGCCTTGACGAAAAAGTCCGGAGAGCTATTGCCATACCCTCGGCGTCGTTGTCGTCGTCGTCGTCGTCGTCCGTAGACAAAACTTTAACCTGGGCTATATCTCTTGAACTATAAGGGGTAAGGCTTTGAAATTTCACATGTAGATACCTTTTGACGAGACCTTTCATTTGAGACCATGACCTTTGACCTAGTGACCTTGGACTTTGACCTACTTTTCAGAAACTTTAACCTGGTTTCTGACAAACACCTGTATAGGCGAGCTATGGAATCTTTGATTACCCTATGTTATATTAGTATAGTAGTGTATTACTTCAAACTCTTGAAGGTCATAAATACAAATATATGACAAATAAAGATGTAGAATTTATTTATCATTTCGTGAGACTGAATACTGAATTCTATACCATCAATATTTTTTCTTTTAATATAGAACAAATTGCAAGTCAAATTAGTTTCAATTTTTTTATAAAACGAGCAAATTACTTTTATTTTCTTGAAAACTGCTTGACGACTGCAGTTGCTTGTTAAAATATGCAACATACAATGGTTAAAAGTAGTGCAAAGTTATCTTTAAATAACAAAAAATAGATAATAAAAACATGGAGAAACATCATAAATCTATATATTTGTGGGAGTGGGATTTATAAGTAATTGATAGGAAAAGCTAGAATATATGTAGTGACCTTTGCGTAGCCAGTAAGTGCAATGACATCAATAAATTAACGTACGTTTAGTAAAATCATTCAAAGCACAAATTCCAGTGCGTCTAATATTGTCAAGTCAGCTTAACAGATAGGTCATAATAAGTCTAATTCGTTCATTTTTTCTGAAGACAATGTTAGGGTTAGGGTTATTTGCAATTATATGAATATATTATTATGGCTAAAATACGAATTTGTTGCATGATACAGAAGATAGATAATTCGTCTCAATCAAGAATGCATTTTTAATTTTCTTAAGATATTAGGCAATTAAAAAAATCATTAAGCTTTTTTAAATGAGTGAACGAAAGTGAAATGTTTAACGCCTTTAAATTCGATAGCATTATTTAAGAACAGATAAATCTGCAGCATAGACCAGACATGCACGTTTCGGGAACTTAGCCCTCGTCAATGATCCTAAATGTAATATGACCAAAGTATGTTAGAATTATTATGTCCACAAATGTACCGAAAGACGACGCAGGATTGGTTGGATTGATGCTACATGGCCCACATTTTTTTAATTTCAAAGAAAGGAGGGGATCTACAAAAACACCAGGTTGAAGCACCCACAGCAAAACCCCAAATGCTAATCCACAGAGCAGACAAGCACAGAAAGAGACGCAAAAGGGACAGGAACGTCAACGCACAACACAGAAACATCAAACACAAAGGACTACACATAAAACAACGAGACCAATGGGCAACCGGTGCAGACTTAGGACGGCCATCTGCCACGAAAATAGCAGTAGGTGTGGTATCCTGGATTACGTGCGCACAACCCTCCCACTTTTCCGATTTTCTAGAGGTCTCAAAGAACGTACAATCGTGATGTAAAACAACCTCCTCACTGTTTGATGACAACACAAAAACAAGACCGCAAAACGAAGGGGCCCAAGCAACATAGATGAATATGAAATGGATATGAAAAGAGGGCGTACGTAATACAATACGTGCTCTGCCGACGCGAGCTCATGTATGTTATCACCCGAGGAGTTCGACTTACATTCAGAGAGGACAGGTGGTCGGGGTCATGTCTTCTCTAAAGAGGTTTGGACAGGGCCCGTCATGGAGTCCCGTCGTTACAGTCAGCTAGAGTGCAAGTTTTAAGAATGCGGTAGTACAAGACTGTAGATGGGTCAAGTACCAAGCCTAGAGCCCGTTTGTTGACACTAAGATCATATCCACGGTATAAAAGGCGTTTTATGATTCTGACGCAGTTTGTTTGGTAATTCTGTCTACTTTTTATCCTTATTTTGTTGATCATGTCACCAAAAACGTAGGTTGCGAAATACCCAAAGGAATATACTCTGTTGCTTGTATGGGTACGAATTTTAAAAGAAGTTGACAACATTTTTTGTAAATGTTACTAGTTTGTGAAAGCGAAAACCTTGATCTAAAAGTTTCTTGGTAATTTATTAATTTCTACTATGAAAATCCCAAACATCAGTACATGCTCTAGCATACCGGATGAGCTGCACGTAGATACCACATGAAGGTAATCTAGGAACATCACAGTCAAACCAGGAAAAATTTAATATGTTGATTCAAAAATCATATCTTTTGTCATAAACACGTGTATGAATCTCTCCATTACGAATTTTGATATTTAGGTCCGAAAATGGTTAATTTTGATAACAGAAATTTTCGAATGCGTTGAAGAGACGATCAACCGAAATCCAAAAATCACGATCAACAGGGCTATCAATTCTTGAAAAAAAACAAAGTTTCTCACGAGAAAAGTTATATCGGTCATACAGTCGAAGACAAATACGCAGCATTAGAAACACCCAGGACAGTTTATTACATAACATGAAAATCTGTCCTTATGGAATGATAACAAGCATGAGCTCGCTTAATTCGTATGCGCTTTGTTTTTTATCTATAGTTTATATTTCGTATACCCTTTGTTTTTTATATATTTATTTTCAAATTCATCTTTGTCTTGCTTGGGCCCCTGTACTGCGTTTCGCTGTCTTGTTTGTGTGGTAAACAATTGTGCGTTCTTCAAGACTTCTGGATAACCGGAAAATTGGGAGATTTGTATGCATATAATCAGGATAACTACACAATTTGCTACTTACGTAGCAGATGACCGTCTTAAGTCCTCACCGATTGCCCATTGGTATCAATGGTTTAAATGAGGTTGTTTGTGTTTGATGTTGTGTCTATTTTTGTCCATTTTGCGTCTCTTGCTTTGTATCTCTTCTCTTTGTTTTCTCTAGGGATGTTTTGATATGGGTCCTGGGTATTCTTGTAGATCCCCGCCTTTTGATAGCATTTTACTTTGAACTACTGAAAGAGATATGGTAAAAAAAGATACATTATCTTTTCACTTCTATGGATACTGAAAACTGTAACCTAATATTTTGAACTTTTGAAAAATTGCATGAGAAGCACTTTCAGTTGCTGACCTTTGCTAAATTATAAAACAAAGTAAAAGTCATCTTGCAAAAAATAATGATCAAAAAATAAAGAAGTATTATAAAGCATTATAAATCTAAATATGTAGGAGTGGAATTTATTAGTAATTGATCACATCAGCAAGAATAGACTGACTTTTACAAATTTTTAATATTGAAATTCATGTCCTATCATAATAATTGTGCACCAGCCTGTTAATATAATGAAATCAATAAATTTTAAAAGGTTATAATCATTTAAAAGTCAGTAAAAATGGCATTATTGCCTGTTTTGAGCATCAAAATTCAGAATAATTTTAAAATATCTTGTCATGTCGTATTGACTGAGAGAAAAACGAATTGTCAAAAAAACAACCTTCTGGATAGAAATGTCTAATCGCGATGTGCAGGGCATAAATTTTTCTGATATAAAATCTTCGTTTGTAGCACTTTAAGCAAAAATGATTCAAAATTGAAGACAAAATTAGTGTAGCGTCCTTTCCTTATCTCAAACTTTTATACATTTCATTTTGTTAAGAGTGGGAATCAAAATATTGTTACGATGTCTACTTTAGAGGGGTAATTTGCGTCTCTTTCTGTGGGTGTCTGTTCTGTGTTTTTTGCATGGGTGTTTTGTGATTTTGCTGTGGGTGCTGCAACCTAGTGTTGTTGGAGATCCCCTCCTTTCTTTTCGATTAAAAAATTGGAGGGAGAGTATAATGGCTTACTAATCCTCAATTTTGATAATAACATATAATGAAATGTCGTTACATTGAAGCGGCATTTAAAAGTGCGAAATAAAAAAAAAAAATTCATATAAGTATTAAGGAACATTTTTTTATCAGCTTCACACTTAAGTCGGGGCTAAGACAGGCAGATCGATCGTAGCTCTGTCTTCATCAGCCATAGTAAGGTCGGGGCGACTAGTGGTAAAGTCGGGGCTTAGTCTTGGTGAATCGGGGCTAACTCGGGATGAATCGTAGCTCAGTCGAAAAGACGGTCTGTCTCGATTTACCTCGACAGAGCTACGATTTACCCTTTCTTAGCTCCAAATTCTCCGACCTTGGTTAGTCGAGGCTGAGCCCTAAAAAGTATTCAGCCCAAGTCACAATGTGCCGACATAGCTCCCCGAGTTGTGAAGTCGATGTGAATCTGGGCTATGTCGGAGTCGTAGTTTGGTCAGGGCGAGTCGGAGTGGGTCATAGCGAAGTCGGGAAGGTAGGGGAGACACCCCGACAAATGTATACATGTAATACTTTGTCGAGGCTCAGTCCCGACTTATTTAGGTCGTAGCAAGGGGCTAAGTCGGGGTAAATCGTAGCACAGTCGAGGTTAATTGGGAACAGACCTTCTTCGCGACTGAGGTACGATTCACCCTGACTTAGCTCCGACTCACCAAGACTTAGTCCCGACTTTACCACGAGTCTCTGTTGACACAGATCTAACTACGACTGATGAAGACAGAGAACGATCTGCTCAACTTAGCTCAGAACTGATACTATAAAAGAATCGTATATCTACATATGTAAGTAAATTTGCAACGCACGTAGTAGTAATGTCGGTAGAAGTCGTAGTTTAATCGTAGTAGGGCTGTTTGCATGACAGTTGAAGATTCTTCATATTATGTAAAAAAAATTACATTTACAGCATCATAGTTTAATATTTCCGCCATTTTTGTGCGAAACCGGGACGTTTAGTTTCGTTCCCCCTCCCTCCCAAGAATACCAACCTGTATCCAAACCTTTTACTATTGTGCAATACGTTTTCGTTGATTTCAAATCACGGAGCAGATAATACGAAAACCTTACTAGAAAATCATGCGCCTTATAAAACAAACGTTCTTTATTAATACTCAAGTCTTTCGAAAAGGGGGTTGATACAGGCACATGTTTTCACTTAAATATAGATGGTTAATGTAATCTCTTAATGAAAATTGGTTTCGTATTTTTCTATTTTCAAACTTGGATTCTATGCTGGTTATCTGTATATCTACACAGCTTATCATTATGTGGACAATTTATCACTTAATTTGTTTTTAATTTTAAACGAATTTGCTCAGTTAAATGGTTTTTCGCTTGTACAACAAATGTTAAATTACTGTAAAAATATATCAGGTTCAATTCTCTCACCATAGAAAAGAGTCGCTATACCCGGAAAAAAAGTGTTGCTATTACCGTAAAAAAGTGTCGCCTGAATGTATCTTATTTCTATTTTTCTGGCAGAAAGCATAACCAAACGAAATTCAAACTATTGTGTTTCTTTTAACCTATCAAACCGAACCGGTCAGCTCCGAAAAAGAATGTCAGGACACCGGTCAAAAATAAATAATAAAGGAACTCAACTCCTTTATTGCCATTTTGACCAGGCGGATCATTCTGTTTTATCTATGAGAGTCAGAATCCTGGAGAAAATATATCACCCCACAAACAATCCCAATTTGAGCACACCTTTCCGTCGCAACAGAGAAGAGTTCTGGATAAAAAATCTTAACACTGCAGCGCCCTATGGGTGCAACGATAACATCAGCACTATAGGAAACTTAACAAGTCCCGGTTGTCAATCGGTAAATGTGACTAGCTTATTCAACAGACCACAAAGAAGACCTCGAAGTCATGGCATTCGAAAATATAATAGGCCTGAGATACATAATTTCTTCTTCGATGACTTGGTTCCGTTTTTGAATGAGCCTCTAGGACTGCATTATATTCGTACCAAATTATACTCTGTACCTTTACGGAAGTTACACGAAATCTACGAATATACGAAGGACCTCACATATACCGATACACGTTCCCCAGAATACAGACTACAAGGAGTCATCTTGGACATTTCTACTTTTCGTTTATTTCAAGCAGTTAGATCAGATAAATCAGAGGAGAAAACAAACCGCCCTTTCATTAAAGTAAGATTTGCAAACAAAGGTATTGATAAATTTAATCTTGGTCAAATTTTGAATCACAAAACTGTCACAGAAAAAATCCCACCATATTTCAAAAGAAAAGAAACTCCTTGTATTTCCTATGGCTACACACCAACAGTTGCATATAAAATTTACAATTACAAACGATTCCTGCAGTGTATTGATTTAAGTAATCCCTCACTACATCCACTTCCTTGCGAATGTTCTTCATCGGATTTCAACTACTCTCCTTGTGGACACGTTATTACTGGTGACCTTAGTATAGTCAAGAACGACAAGTTGAGAGAATTGTTAAAAAAGGGTCCCAAATACAGAGAAAGTATGTCCTTAACATGGAACCAAAATTTGAAAATTATCATGGACTCTTGTGAGGAATATGCAAGACGTTGGGCAAAGAAAGAGGATGTACAGCTCGACACTCTTTCCGAATGGATAAAATCCATCAGAGGGTTACTTTTATCTAGAATTAACCGATTAAAATCAACTGTGAACACCAGATTCGAGTCTATATTTAAAGACCCTGATGTTATCACAGAGCTCACCTACCTCCAAGAATATTATGTCATCACACCAGCGGACAAAGCCTCAAATAATTACACATTTACTTGCAAAAAGTACTATTTCGACAGTCTAGTTAAAGAGTTGGGTTTAAATTCGACACCTGGAAATCCCACTTACACCCCTACAAACCTTTCTGCCTCTGAAATAATAGATAACCACAAATCAGCTCTTGCTTCCTTTGGCTTCCAAACTAACAATTTAGATTTACCATACTTATACTGCATACCTAAAATGCATAAGAATCCGTACAAACAACGTTTCATCGCTGGTTCCTCAAAATGTTCTACCAAATCTGTATCGATCTTACTCACCAAAGTTTTATCTGAAATCAAATCTGGGCTTCAAAAATATTGTTCGACAGTATATTCTCGCAGTGGTATCAACCAGATGTGGATTTTAAAGAATTCGAAGGAACTTTTAGAACATCTGAAATCCACTCATTTTAGTAAAGTTCATTCGATCAAAGCCTTTGATTTTTCGACACTTTACACTACAATTCCACATTCTAAATTGAAAGAAAGACTCGCAAAAATTATAAGTAATGCGTTTACAAGTAAGAACGGTAATCGCAAATACAAATTTATTGTTGTGAACTATGACAAAACCTACTTTGTAAAAGAAAAGTCCGATTCTGAAAATAAGTACACTGAAACAGATATTATTCAGATGTTAAACTTTTTGATCGACAACATTTTTGTGGTGTTTGGAGGAAAGGTCTTCCAGCAAATTGTCGGAATTCCAATGGGGACCAATTGTGCCCCACTCCTTGCCGACATTTTTCTTTACTCGTACGAAGCTGAATTCATTCAATCTCTGGTCTCTGAAGGGAAAAGATACTTAGCTTCTGACTTCAACTTCACTTACAGATACATAGACGATGTGTTGTCCATCAATAATCCAAAATTCGCGGATTTCCTGAGCAGTATCTATCCTTCAGAGCTTGAAGTCAGAGAAACTACAGAGACAAATAATTCAGCATCCTATTTGGACATAATGTTGTCCTACGACACTGATGGTCACATGAACACCTCACTCTATGACAAACGTGACGACTTCAATTTCAGCATTACAAACTTTCCTTTTCTGAGTAGCAACATTCCTTCATCGCCTGCTTATGGCGTGTTCATATCTCAGTTGATACGCTATGCCAGAGCAAGTACCAAATATACGGATTTTGTTCTGAGAGCTAGGCGTCTTTCAGATAAGCTTCTCAGTCAGGGATATGCTTGTGACCGACTAACATCGTCACTGAGGAAGTTCTACGGTCGATATGGGGAACTCGTCATACACTATGATGTCCCACTCTCCAGAATGACGGGTGATATTCTGTCGTAGACCATTTGAACCATCCATCCCAAGATTGTACTCTATGTCTTCCGAAATGGAAGTTACCGAATGTGACAGTTCTACCGATCGAAGCGGCGGGTGTTGCATGCAAGCAGGAGATGCTTACTCTTCCTGGGCACCTGGTCTCACTCTCATATCGGGACTTCGCTTCTTTTCATATGGTGGAGGTTTTTGTTTGTTTGCTTTTGTTCCTGTTTTATCCTGATTTCGTATGCCTGGGTTTCTGATTTTCTGAATTATCGATTTTGTGCTGTAAACAGGGATATGGTCATTATCCATATTTGTCATACACATGTCTGAATCATCGAAAATGTGTTCGATTTACGTTTGAAAATGCCAAAAAGGCATAAAAAGGAAACTCTTGCAAAAAATCTGTGCTTACTCATCTTTTTGATTTTTAGCTATAGATGTAGATATTATAAACACATATTGGTACTCACTGTTATAAAAGAACTAAAACGGATAGAGTTCTTGGGAAAAAAAAACTCTAGATACACAGTAAATTATCCTTAATGCATAAAAAACCAGAGGAAAATAGTCGCGATTACCAAAAAAAAAATATCATTCCATAAGCAGTATACAGAGAGGTTACTATCGGGCAACAGGGTATTTCTCTCTTTATCCAACAGTGGCGATGTAAACATAATGGACGTTATAAATATGAGATCATTTTACCTTGATGATTCTCGTAGATGAAAATAGAAAATCTTTAGTAAGAGATTCAGATTGTTCATGGGCACCTGGTCCCACCTTTAGCTTGCTAGGGGTCCGTCGATGCTCAATTTGGTGCTCTTTTGTGAGTGCTATTGAGATTATCGTCTGGATATTCTTTAACTCATGGATAGCAGGTGTTTTATCGAACAGTATCAATGCAAACATACTGGGGACAAGACAATAAATAGGGATCTTTATAAAAAAAAGTTAAGTGAGGTGAATATTTTGGAGCCTTCTTATTCAAGAAGTTAGTCAACTGAGCTATTAGAGAGGTTTAGAAACCGTTACGTGTACGGGTACGTGTACGTGTAGACGCAATAATTGTGTATGACGTCATTATTTATTGTGCACGGGATATCGCTACAAGTTGTCAATAACGTGTAAATCGCGAGCTACACGTATGTACAAACGTGTAGACATTTATGTTAATATAACAGATGTATTTCACGAATACTTGTACCGAACATATTTTATAAGTTTTAATTCAACATTTTATCTATGTAATAGTCTCGTATATTTTTGGATGTCTATATTTTACGTCATCGCTAAGGGCACCAGTACACGTACTCGTCAATTTTATAAACCTCTGCTACTTTTTACGTGTAGATGTACTTGTAGATTACACGTACGCGTACCCGTACACGTTAGCCTTCTAAACCTCTGTCATAGCATACCGTACGTCGTTCGTGTTTTCATTGTTCCTCGACAATCCGTCTTTGAAACGTGATCTTGCTAAAGATCTTTTCATTATTTTCCAGGGACGAATGTGGTAAAATGGTAGCAATATTGTTAACTTGAGAACTTGACTCCTTCAACAAGAATGTATCAATCTCAATAGCAATTATTTGATACGCACATTTATCTCCTGTACTTCTGATAGTGCATTTGCCGTTTGGAAAAAAATGATTTTGCTTAGAGCCGTGATATTTCAACGAAATAATGTCTTTAATGTCTTGAATGGTTGAACAATTGCTCTAAACAAAATTGCTCTAAACAGAGACTTTTTCTCGTTATTTTAATGCTTAATATCTATTTACAGGCAGTGTTTTTAAATAACTAATTAGACCCATTGCGTCCCATTGTTTGATTGAAAGGTAATATTACCATGAGAGGGCTTTTAGATTACACAATCACCTAGGAAAATATCAATGCATATATGTCGACGACAGGTACATACGACGTAATTGTTTCCACCTTTTTATAATGTCCTGTCTGATTCCACTTCAAATGGCGTTATGTTTGCTCATCGAAGAGTTGCGATTGTCTTTGGTAAGTTTGTTACATTCGGTTTGTTGTCATCTTGACGTAATTATTCTCATTCGTCTCGCAACAAGTAGCAAATAGTGTGGTTATCCTGGATTAAGTGCACACAGTCCTCTCACTTTCTGATTACTCAGAGGTCTCGAAGAACGTCTAATTGTGGTGTAAAACAACCTTCTCACTGTTTGATGACCACACACCAACAAGACCGCAAATCACAGGGGCCCAAGCAACACAGATGAATATGTAAATGGATATAAAAAGAGGGCGTGCCTAATACTGTCCGAGCTCTACCGGCTGTAGCGAGCTTATGTATGTTGTCACTCAAGGAGTCCGACTGATATTCAGAGAGGACAGGTGGTCGGGGCCCTGTCTTTTCTAAAGAGGTTTGGACAGGGCCCGTCATGGAGTCCCGTCGTAACAGTCAGTCAGAGTGCAAGTCTTAAGAATGCGCTGGTACAAGACTGTAGATTGCTCAAGTACCAAACCTACTGTCCGTCTGGTGACAATAGGATCATATCCACGGTATAAAAGGCGTTTGATGATTCTGACGCATTCTCGATGGTTATGCTGTCTACCTTTGATCTTTCTAATTTTGTTTATAATATCACCATAAATGGCAGGTTGTGTAATACCCAAAGTAATCTTCTCTGTTGCTTGTATAGATCCGAATTTTAACAGAAGATGACTGCATTTTTTGTAAAATTTCCAGAAAGTCTTATCTAGTTTATGAAAGCGGAAGCCTTGACCTAAAAGTTTCTTGGTAATTTGTAAATTTCTACTGTGAAAATCCAAAATATAAGTACATGCCCTAGCGTTCCGGATGAGCTGTGATATGTAAAGTAATGAAGTATTTCCGAATTCCTAATTCCAAAAGTATTAGCTAATCCAGAGTTTTAATTTCCTTTATTGAGATTTTTTCTGTCCCAACTGGGCAGAATTCCCTATCAATTTGTTTCGTAGGAGCTCCATTTGTTTTGTGCTCCTTTTTATGGTTTTCATTTTGGCGATTTTGATTGTTGTTGCTATTGTTGTTTGGCTTGTTCCAAATTTGCAAATTTATTATCTAGTTACTTATGCCTTATAAAATAACGTGCAATACATGAGGTCTTATAAAAGAATGAATGACAATTTCATGTCCTAGGTGTATTACATCGATTAAAAGAAAATCAAAGAATCAGTCGTGTTTTTATTTAAAAAAAGCAAACAAACTAACAAACAAAAAATCTTAAGTGTCCTTGGATATGACATAATAAATATTATCATGCCATTTCGAAAACTTGTCATTTCATCCAAATCTTACATCGAAATTAAAGGATGTTAACATCTGAGCGCCCTCCTTCCAATGCTATTTAGGTAATCGATTTCATTTAACTGTGCTACTGAATCGACCTTACAAGAAATTAAGTGCCGCACACTCTGCAAAGGTATTGCAAAATTTAAATTCAAAAATATTAAACCAAAGGGCGCTATTGAATTAATTTTGGCTGTCTGAAAATTACTTTGGCTGGAAGCATTACTGATGAGGATTTAAGATCCGAAACACGTGTCTGGTGCATTTGAAATTTTCTTCAAGAAAGTAAAGTGTTGGAACTTTTTCCGTATTATTGATTAACGACCCTCTAATAACAATTTTCATACATGACTGGCGAGCAATAGCGATCTAATTAAATTCTGTTGAAGTTGGAATAAATGTCAAACAAAATAGTGCGTACAGAGGTAAAGCTCAATTATTTAGAATTAATAATGAAAGTAACCAAAGCTTGTGAGCGGTAGCTAGCCTGCAAAAATTGTCATAAAAATTTGTCAAAAAAGACAATCAAAATAAAGTATTTCCTTTGTAAATTGAATTCATTAAAGAAACTATTAAACGTAAAAAGAATTCCTCCAACCCTCTCTCCCTCTAGACCCGCCAGTGTATATTTCATTATATGGAAATCGCACGTTTCCCCTTATTGTTTTAAGGAATTCAATGGGTAATGAAAAGTAATTGGGCCACATAATTATAGAATCCTGATATCTCAAATCACAGCATAGCAAAAATAGGTCACTTTAAGAGTCCCTTAGAAGTTGCATTGAACTCAAGGTTTTTGCTTTCACCAACTAGTTAAGACATTCTGGCAATTAAAAAAAATCATTGTCAGCTTCTTTTGAAATTCGGGCCCATACAAGAAGCAGTGTATATAACTACGCCTTTATGGTGATTAAATCAAAATAATAAAATGTGTGTTTGTGAAACATGAATGCATCTTTGTCGGTATTAACACTTTACTGTTCAGTGGGCCAAAGTTCAAGGTTATGAGGTCAAACATTTTTAGAATCAATGGAAAGGTTTTGCCATAAAGAATACACATGTACATGTAATATGAAAATCATGTGACTCGCGATTCAAAAAATATGCCCAAGGTTAAAGTTTTTGAAAAGATAGTCAAGGTCACGAGTTCAAAATATTTTGTATCAATGTAAAGGTCTTGTTATAAGGAATTTACCTGTGAAGTATGAAAGACCTATTATTCAAGTGCGTAAGTAATGCCCGATGTTAAAGTTTTTAAAAAAGTAGATCAAAGACCAAGGTCACGAGGTAAAATATTGTGGTATCAATGAAAAGGTCTTATCACAAGAAATACAAATCAGAAATATGAATGTTTTATCACTTACTATTCAAAAGTTATGTCCAATGTTAAAGTTTTTGCCTCGGACAAACAAACAGATAGACAGACAAACAGAAAGACAAACAGAAGGACATGCAAAATCCTATATGCCCAAGAAACTTTGACTCCGGGGTCATATAGCCATCGAAATTGCGTCAGAATGTTCAAACGTCTTTTAGACTGTGGATAAAATCCTGCTGTCATAAGACGGAGACTTGGTTTGGTACTTGACCTATTTACAGTCTTGTTTCAGTGTATTGCACTCTAACTTACTGTGACGACAGGACTTCATGACAGGCCCTGTCCTAACCTCATTAGAGAAAACAGGACCCCGATCTCTGAGAGTCGGTCGGACTCCTCATGTGATCACATGCATGAGCTTGTTTTAGCCGGTAGAGCACGGGCTGTATTTCGTATGCCGTCTATTTTTATATCCATTTACATATATTTACATCTGTGTGTTGCTCGGGCACCTGCGTCATACTGTCTTGTCTGTATGGTAATCGTCAGTTAGGAGATTATTTTACGCCACTTTTGTGCGTTTATTGAGACCTCTTGGTAACCGGAATATGGGAGGGTTAATTCGGATAACCACACCATTTACAACGTCGGCACCGATTGTACATTGGTCTTTTTGGTTTATGTGTGGTCATTGTATTTGATCTTTCTGTGTTTTTTTTTTGTTCCTAGTTTCTTTGGCGTGTCTTGCTGTGCATGTCAACTAGAGTTGTTTTTGATTTTCTGCTGTGGGTTCTGCAACCGAGTCTTGTTGGAGATCCCCTCCTTTCTTCTATGGGAAAAATAGCCTTTTTCAAAATAGATCTTATGACAAATATGGATAATGACCATATCCCTGTATACAGCACAAAATCGATAATTCAGAAAATCAGAAACCGAAGGCATACAAAATAAGGATAAAACAGGAACAAAAGCAAACAAACAAAAACCTCCACCACATGAAAAGAAGTTAACTCCCGATATGGGAGTGAGACCAGGTGCCCAGGAAGAGTAAGCATCTCCTGCTTGCATGCAACACCCGCCGCAATATCTATTAGTCTAGTACAAAATATCATATATTATGAAATAGAAAAATATGGGAATGATTTTGGCAAATTAAATTTCTCACATTACCCATTGAATACCTGAAAAGAGTTAACCCTGAATTTATATGTACATCAGTTTTTTTTATGTGAGGACATTGTATTATCAATGGTATTATCTATCATCATAAACAGGTGTCAGAATGGAAAAATATTCCAACAAACTTATATTGTATCGATCTGATTGCATAAAGAAGATTTACGAATGCATAATGACTTACAAAAGTAAAAAGTAAAGGAAATTGTTTGACATTTAAGACGGTTCACGGGTCAATTATGATACGATTCAAACTGATCAATCATTCTAACGTAATCTTGTTGAAGGTCGTCTTTTTATTAATTTATAAAAACAAGAAAATGTTATCATTTTTAATTTCTGGAACATGGCATTTGACGATGTTGTCTTTTTTACCAAATCAATCAGTGAATGAAATGTTAAACGTCTTCAAATCAAAGTGAAAAACAATATCCGAAATTAGAATCCAAAGTCATAAGGGGAAAACAAAACAATTGAAAATATAACACTACACCAAACACCATTCTGTAGAGGAGGAATAGTCTAAAGTCCAAATGGAGACGGGATCAGGTGTTGTCATCTTTTTGACAATTCTGAAAACTTTCAGGAATAACAATATACCAATATGACCATTTTACCAATCCTTTTATAAGACTAAATGTCAAATATTTTTGCATATCTTAAATTGTCTCAAAATTGTCAAGGTAACGTTTTGATCGATTTTATGGCGTCATATGTACATTAATGTAATGGCATCTTCTTCCGAGCTGAAGTCTTCAACGACGATGTCGTCTGAAATAAATAATGATCAATTAATTACTATAAAGAATAACCATAGTTTTAACAAATTAAAGAAGGAATAAGGCTTTAAACAAAATAGAATAGTAAAATCGATCTACTACAATCTTATCATAATTATCAAGAAACAGTAGCATAATTTTCCAAAATATCATATTTGCAGTGTTAACGGACCATCCCCTTCTTTATAAAAAATGTAATCGAATTGCCGGGTAACATTTGTATCGTCAATATTTTAAAAACATGAAATCATCACACTTTGAACATGAATGTATTAGTTTCTTTTTTTTCATTTGTGCACCGAATGCTTTTTACTATCTCCTTAGAGATTTCGAGTCTTTTAAGGAAATGCAGTTGAATGCAAGTCATATTGAGTTATTAACAGAAAATGAGATATATGAGTTGTAACGGCGTATATTCCCCATAAAATATTAATCGGCAAACATTTGAATTTAATTTTAACAGCGTTGCATTACACTTTATGCCCACAAACTGTTTTGTACTATCTACCATCTACTATCAAAAGTGTACATAAGACTATTATATCAACGCTATATGTCCTGATAATAGATTGCTGTTATAAATAATGCAGCAGTTTCAAATGACATTGCCAAATGCGTTTTTTCACGAAACTATACATGAAAGTACAGTGTCTAAACTCTACAAATAGAGAGCTGCCTTTTGAATAAAAACACACACACAACAGGCATGTTTCTTCATATGAGTATTTATTCGTAGTACTTATATCCATATGATAAAGAGACTAATTTAGCAGTTTCCCCGCTTTTAATTCATAATTTTCAGCTACCTTTTACAATGTGCTGACAGTAGGTGAGTCGAATTTAGAGTTTATCCAAAGGCATAAATATATACAA
Organism: Pinctada imbricata; assembly: GCA_033119305.1. Classification (NCBI taxonomy): domain Eukaryota; kingdom Metazoa; phylum Mollusca; class Bivalvia; order Pterioida; family Pteriidae; genus Pinctada; species Pinctada imbricata. Next base: position 52,642,014 of record VSWD01000008.1, on the reverse strand, counting down.
AATGTTACCACAAATTTAGGGTTTATCCAAAGGCGTAAATATATACGAAATGTTACTAAAAATTTAGGGTATATCCAAAGGCGTAATAAATCAGAAATGTTACCAAAAATTATTGAAATGTTAACCTCGAATGTGTCGATGATACTAGTTATGAACATGTACAATAAAATTGCAGGAACAGGAAGCAAGTACTTCATGTATTATATCAAGTTTATATATTTATGAGCCAACCGATGAACTTATTTGTCCAGCGAGAGCTCATAATGTGAGATTTTTGTTTCCTTTATCAATGTTTGGTCTGCAATGGTTGCACAGAAATCCATGAAAACTAGCAGTAATCAAGTATTCAATTGTTTAACGTTTTCAAATTCAATAGCATCATTAAAGAACAGATAAAGCAGCATCGATCAGACATGCACGTTACGGCTACTTCGTACCCTCGTCAGTGATCCTCAATCTAAACAAGTTCCGTTTTTTATGATCGGACACAATAATTTTTGCTGCTGATAGCTCTCGATGATTGATGCATTTTTATATTCTGTATAATACTTATAACTGTAACCATATGCCAATCGCTTTCAATGTAGCCCAAAGTTTAAAGTTAATACACAAAGTTCAAAACATCAAACTAGACGGCGCTACTAAAATAAATATGGCTGTGTCTGATAAATGAAGAGGATTGACTATCCGAAACACGTGTCTGGTGCATAAAAATTCATTTGAAGTTTTGTTCAAGAAGGTAAGGGGTGGGGACAGTTGCAAATGAGTTTAAAAAGATCCTGACGATAATCTCAAAAGCACTCACAATAGAGCACCAAATTGAGCATCGACGGGCCCCTAGCAAGCTAGAGGTGGGACCAGGTGCCCGGGAGGAGTAAGCATCCCCTGTTGGCTAGCCTCACCCGCCGTCGATGTTCATGCACGAAAATAAAAATAATATATAAAATACATGCATTGCACTGTTATATGTTATATCTATATACAAAGTGCTATGGCGACCATGTCAGGGAAAATATTCAAAACACTTACCGTCAAACCCCTCGCGGGGAACTTTTTTACGAGCTCCACACGGCAAAGGGCATAAGTGTGACACAAGTGAGAACCATCTCTTTTCCTTATTTTATAACGATATACATTAGTAACATATTTTCGATGGTAAAAATCTGTATGCACATAAATCTTCTATCAAGTTGACATACCAGATGATTTCGAGGACCAACTTCGAGAACTGTGTCTCCCTCCTGTTGAGGAAGACAAGTGTGACGACATCGTGTCCTTTTTGTATAGGGTACGTTTGGGTCTGTTCATTCCGCCACTAGCTTCTTCCCATGAAAATGACCGCTGAAATATATAAGAATACATAGAACATAGAATACATAGAAAATAATATTACTATCCTGATATTTACCGCCTGATTTAACTTTCTTATCGGTCTTTATAGAACGACTTAAATAGAGGCTTTTTAAGAAATAAAAAAAGTTATCGTATTTTTTTATGCCCCCGGAATCAAAGATTCGGGGGCATATAGTTTTTGGCCTGTCCGTCTGTTTGTCTGTTTATCTGTTTGTCTGTTTGTCTGTTTGTCCGAAAAACTTTAACATTGGACATAACTTTTGAATGGGAAGTGATAGGGCTTTCATATTTCACATGTGTATTCCTTGTGACAAGACCTTTCCATTGATACCAAAATTTTTGACCTCGTGACCTTGACCTTGACCTTTGACCTACTTTTCAAAAACTTTAACATTGGGCATAACTTTTGAATGGGAAGTGATAGGGCTTTCATATTTCGCATGTGTATTCCTTGTGACAAGACCTTTCCATTGATACCAAAATTTTTGACCTCGTGTCCTTGACCTTGACCTTTGACCTACTTTTCAAAAACTTTAACATTGGGCATAACTTTTGAATGGGAAGTGATAGGGCTTTCATATTTCACATATGTATTCCTTGTGACAAGACCTTTCCATTGATACCAAAATTTTTGACCTTGTGACCTTTAACCTTTGACCTTTTAACCCAGTGACCTCACATACATTTACTTAACAGAAAATAGTGTTCATACTAACAAAGATGCCACCGGGGGCATTCGTGTTTCACAAACACAGGCTTTATTTTCAAATAAAACAAAGGAGGGGATTTCCAACAACACCAGGTTGCAGCACCCACAGCAAAACCAAATGCAGAGTAGACAAGCACAGAAAGAAACGCAAAAGGGACAAGGAGCGTCAACGTACAACACAGAAACATCAAACAAAAAGGACTACATATAAACCATCGAGACCAATGGGCAACCGGTGCTGACTTAGGACGGTTATCTGCCACAAAAATAGCAGAAGGTATGGTTATCCTGGATTACGTGCGCACAACCCTCCCACTTTTCCGATTACCCAGAGGTCTCGAAGAACGTACAATTGTGGTGTAAAACAACCTCCTCACTGTCAGATGACCACAAACAAACAAGACCGCAAAACACAAGGGCCCAAGAAACTCATATTAATATGTCAATGGATATAAAAAATGGGCGTACGTAATCCATCCCTACTCTGCCTGCTGTGCGAGCGCATGAATATTATCACTCGAGGAGTCCGACTAACATTCAGAGATGACAGGTGGTCGGGGCCCTGTCTTCTCTAAATAGGTTTGGACAGTGCCCGTCATGGAGTCCCGTCGTCACAGTCAGTCAGAGTGCAAGAATGCGCTTGTAAAAAAATGCGTAAGTAAGTATCATAATTTTGAGGTCTCAGTTTAGAAGCTTTTTTTGTAGCAAACTTGATGAAGAGAAACTGCAGATCAATTTCAAAGAAAATCAGAGGCTTAGAGTAATATTTCTAGAGAGTCTCATAGCTATTTTATGACAGCAGAAACCCTTGCCTGAAAGTTTCTTGGTAATCTGAAACATGAATAACACAAACTGAGAAGGACAAATTTGCATCCGACGCACAAAAATTAATTGATAGCGAATGTCAATTGTCATGCCTATATGAAGGAGACAGTTTGCTGTAACAGTTTACAAACAGACAACGATCAATTTTGAGGGAATGTCATACAACTAGAATAATAGGGGAAAGATTAAGAAGAGGTTAGGTGAAACACACTCGCAAGCTACAGAATTAATGCATTACAACTGCACCAACAAAGGAGGAAATTCCCATAGAGGACAAATAAACCTAAAACTAAAGGATGGCACCAATGGTCACGGTGGGTAATCTTGCAACGCTGAACAATTTGTTCTTCTTTACTTTTGTGCAAAACAGATAATTTATAACAAAAAAGGGGAATGCGATGCAGTGTTAGAATGCCTTAACTATGAGTTGAATCCAAAATAAGGTGAATACTAGGTTAATATAACACAAAAACACGATTGGCGTTCTACTTTCAATTTTTTCTACACGAATCACTCCGATCGTTTTTCAGCTTTAAAAGAGGATATTACTTCTCTTATTTTAGATAAAACTTATAGCTAAGGTATCCTTACAACTGCATCACATTCCCCTTTTTGTGATGAATTATCTGTATTACACGAAATTTCAGAAAAACTTATGTTCTGCGGTACGAGATTACCCACCGTGATAGTGAAAAACATAATACAAAGGTTATTTCAGATAGCCAACCTCAAAAGGCAAAGTCGATGTAGCGTTTACTTTACGAAAGAACAATCCTCCAAATCATCCGGATAGATAGAGGTTTCCATATGCACACTGTGTTCTAAACATCATAGTTATTTCATTTATGAATGTTCTGAATTCATGTCATTTTCTTTGTGTTTAAGTTATTTTAAAACCTAAGCAAACCATAATGCGTGTGAGATCCTTCCATTTCTCATTATTATATCAATGACAAATATGGATAATGACCATATCCCTGTATACAGCACAAAATCGATAATTCAAAAATCAGAAACCGAAGGCATACAAAATCAGGACAAAACAGGAACCAAAGCAAACAAACAAAAACCTCCACCATATGAAAAGAAGCGAACTCCCGATATGGGAGTGAGACCAGGTGCCCAGGAAGAGTAAGCATCTCCTGCTTGCATGCAACACCCGTCGCTTCAATTCGGTAGAACTGTCACATCCGGTTACTTCCATTTTGGAAGATATAGAGTACAATCTTTGGTTGGATGGTTTAAATGGTCTATGACAGAATATCATCCACCATTCTTGAGAGTGGAACATCATAGTGTATGACGAGTTCCCCATATCGACCGTAGAACTTCCTCAGTGACGATGTTAGTCGGTCACAAACATATCCCTGACTGAGAAGCTTATCTGAAAGACGCCTAGCTCTCAGAACAAAATCCGTATATTTGGTACTTGCTCTGGCATAGCGTATCAACTGAGATATGAACACGCCATAAGCAGGCGATGAAGGGATGTTGCTACTCAGAAAAGGAAAGTTTGTAATGCTGAAATTGAAGTCGTCACGTTTGTCATAGAGTGAGGTGTTCATGTGACCATCAGTGTCGTAGGACAACATTATGTCCAAATAGGATGCTGAATTATTTGTCTCTGTGGTTTCTTTGACTTCAAGCTCTGAAGGATAGATACTGCTCAGGTAATCCGCGAATTTTGGATTATTGATGGACAACACATCATCTATGTATCTGTAAGTGAAGTTAAAGTCAGAAGCTAAGTATCTCTTCCCTTCAGAGACCAAAGATTGAATGAATTCAGCTTCGTACGAGTAAAGGAAAATGTCGGCAAGGAGTGGGGCACAATTGGTCCCCATTGGAATTCCGACAATTTGATGGAAGACCTTTCCTCCAAACACCACAAAAATGTTGTCGAAAATTGACCTAAATATCAAAATTGTTTATGGAGAGATCCATACAAGTGTGTATGACAAAAGAGATGATTTTGGATTTAACATAGTAAATTTCCCCTGGCTTGACGGTGATGTTCCTAGATTATCGTCCTATGGTATCTATATTTCACAGCTCATCCGGTATGCTTGAGCATGAACTGATGTTTTTGATTTTCATAGTAGAAATTTACAAATTACCAAGAAACTTTTAGGACAAGGTTTTCGCTTTCACAAACTAGTAAAGACTTTCTGGAAATTTTACAAAAATTATTGTCAACTTCTTCTGAAATTCGAACCAATACAGGCAACAGAGTATATTACTTTGGGTTTTTCACAACCTGCATTTTATGGTGACATTATTAACAAGATAAGAAGGATCAAAGATAGACAACATCACTATCGAAAATGCGTCAGAATCATCAAACTCCTTTTATGCCGTGGGTATGATCCTAATGCCACCAGACAGACACTAGGCTTGGTACGTGACCAATCTACAGTCTTGTACAAGCGCATTCTTAAAACTTGCACTCTGACTGACTGTGACGACGGGACTCCATGACGGGCCCTGTCCAAACCACTTTAGAGAAGACAGGGCCCCGACCACCTGTCCTCTCTGAATGTCAGTCGGACTCCTCGGGTGATAACATACATGAGCTCGCGGCGGCAGAGGACGGATTGTATTACGTACGCCCTCTTTTTATATCCATTAACATATTCATCTGTGTTGCTTGGGCCCCTGCGTTTTGCGGTCTTGTTTGTGTGAGGTCATCTTACAGTAAGGATGTTGTTTTACACCACAAATTGTACGTTCTTCGAGACCTCTGGGTAATCGGAAAAGTGGGAGGATTGTGCGCACGTAATCCAGGATAACCATACCTTCTGCTATTTCCGTGGCAGATGGCCGTCCTAAGTCGGCACCGGTTGCCCATTGGTCTCGTTGGTTTATGTGTAGTCCTTTGTGTTTGATATTTCTGTGTTGTGTGTTGACGTTCCTTGTCCCTTACGCGTCTCTTTGTGCTCGTCTGCTTTGTGTTTTTGCATTGGGTGTTTTGGGGTTTTGCTGTGGGTGATACAACCTGGTGTTGTTGGAGATCCCCTCCTTCATTATAATGTGGGATGTATAAGGAATTGGTCATTTTTTTGTAATTGAATATATATTTGAAGCACTGACCGTTTTACCGCTACTGTTTGAGTTAAGATCACTTCTCTGGAGGATCTGTCTGTCCCTCATCCTTTGTAGTGCTTGTCTCACCTGTTAGATGAGATTTGTAATGGGTTTTAGTGTAAGTTTAAGATGCATATGAAGGAAAATACATCTAGAATCAAAAAGAAGATCAACAACAGCACTAGAAGGTATCCGGAAGTGGATTAAAGGATAAGTTCGGCGTTGTGGCGATCACGGTGGCACATACCCGTATGAATCAGAAAAAGGAACAAAGAAAAACAGACTTAAGGAAAGGACAACACTATATGTATGAATAATGAAGTCGGCACTCTATACATATTGGCCTCATTGTAAATTTTAGATACGGCGGGGACAAAACGTACAACGAAATTTTTTTTTGGGAATGGGGCTCTAAGAAAATTGTTCACATAAATTATTTCGAGCTAATCATCTTAGTTTCATCCTTCCAGTGCTTTGATATTTTTACATAGATTTTATTTGGATATCCTACTGGAAATATGGAGCCATGCACTCTGCAAAGTAAATACACAAATTCAATTTAAAAATATATATATAACAAGAGGGCGCTGCTGAAATGAATTTTGGTTGTGTCTAAAATTAGTTTGGGTGGTGCATAATAAATTGGTTTGAATTACTACATCTTTTTACTCATTAAATTTGATTGATATTTATTGGAGATAAAGAAGATCCTGACGACAATCTCAACAGCACTCACAATAGAGCACCAAATGGAGCATCGACAGACCCCTAGCAAGCTTGAGGTGGGACCAGGTGCCCGGGAGGAATAAGCATCCCTTTTTTGGCATATGATCATTTGTTGAGGCAATAAAATCAATAAAAGCCCCTTCTGTCTTTTATTGCAAGTTGGCTTGCGCTCGATTTTCTATCAAAATAAATAAACATTACTATCTCTTGGTAGAGGAAAAATATAGAACATACAAATGCGGTTCAAGTACTAACCTCGGTGTTGAATACACAGTGAAAAAGAAATATGAAGAAACCCTGAAAAGATACAGATTATTGTTATTCGTGATCTATTGTCTAATAACGGTTTATGTAAATTCAAATTGATGCAGTAAAACTGATTTGAGTTTAAAAAAAATATTACGAAGGTTGATATTACACTTTCTTTATTATACTGAAGAAATAGATGACTATTGAAATTAGTATTGTGCGTTCATCATAAAAACAAATAGGTTTCTATTAAGTCGTGTTAATTGATGCTCTTATCGACCATTTGAAATGACGAGATGCTGCTTTTCATTAATCATTAGTCCCCGTGATCTGATGTTTAGAAGTGTATTAATTACTTCGTTCCAGCTCTGTCGCCTGAAAGAAGCTCTGTTTTGGCCCTTTATCGATTTGACATCATATATATTATTTTGCTATTTCGAAAACTTGTCATTCCATTCAAAACTATCACCGAAATTAAAGGAGGTTAACATCTAAGCACCATCCCTCCCTCCTATTTTGAACATATATTTTATTTCGATATGCTACTGAATCGACCCTACATGAAATTTGGAGCCGTGCACTCTCTGTAAAGTAAATATACAAATCTAAATTCAAAACATTAAAGAGGGCGCTACTGAAATGAATTTTTTTGGCTCCACTGGAAGCATCACTAATGATAATTTAATATTCAAAACACGTGTCTGGCGCAGGAAAAAATGGTTTAGAATTTTCTTCATGAAGGTATAGAGTTGGAACACCTCTGTATTATCAGAATTTACTCATTTGTTACCCTTCGTATTTCAATTATGTCGTTTTGATGTGGTTGTTCTGTTACCATTTAGGATAAATTCAAGATATACTTCAAAAGATATGCAGCTTTTTAGAAGAAATAGATAAGTCATGGGATGAAAACTCTTTGAGTGTTCAAAGTACCTCGCTATAAGATTTCACATTTTCCTACTGCATCGTATTTCAGTTTTTCCAGGAACAATAATTTTCCATTTTGTGTCATTAAATTTTAATGGTACTATCAAGTTCCTTTCCTTTAACATCTCGTAAAAGTCATGAATGTTACATTAACGGGGGAAGTACGGTATTACTTTTATAATGTTCTCTATTTATGAATTTTAATGATTTTAAAAATGTAGAAATGGACGGGATGAAGTAAACAAAAATGATTTTATCAAATATTTATCAAAATAAAATTCCCCTGATATCACCTACGCAAGAAAGTCAATTGTGAAAACTTAATCGAACCATTTTGCGGAATACATGAATATTAAAGATATATGTAATGCAAATTCCCCCCAAAACAAATTCTTTTATCATACAGCTGATTAATATGTACATATAGATTGCATAAAACATTTCTTTTCTCTGAAAGAAAAGGCCTGAATATTTCATGAATTCATTAACATAGTGACCTGTAAGCTGTTGAAAAGTGCAAACAAATACTGAAACACTACAAGGTCCTCATTCACTGCCATCAGTCCAAATATCCAGGTCAGCCCAAGGAGAGGCAAAAGGAATAAGGCTCCTTTAACACCAGCTCTGTGAAAAATTAAACAAATTTTTTTTATCATAACTGACCGGCTTTATCAAATGAATAAACGGTACATAGCTCTTGGAATCATTTTTTGAAAAAAAAGATTATAGTCTTTGGTTCTTTTACTGTGGCTGGTTCCTTTTTAGTTAAGTTTCTCTGTATTCATTTGTTTGTGCTATAGTCGAGTAAGTCATCTATTGTAGGTTCGTTTTTGTAGTGAATCGTGTACATCTGTGTTTCACTCGGGATATGACAACAACGAAAGAATGTCCATCTATGCCATTGAAAACAATCTCAGTTATAGAGTCTTAAGTAGAATTCTACATTTCATAACATATACCTGATTTGATCATAATCGCTCGTCTTTTCTAATTTTAAAATGATCCTTATAACCATCCATAAAATGACCATATTGACCTGAAATTGTAAGACGTTATGATGTTTTACTAGCTTTTCATTTGTCTTTTGCTCTGTTCTATTGACTGTAACGCAACGCATCAAGTAATATTCTATAAATGCCGTATATATGAAAAAAGGTCTATCAATGGAAAAAAAAAATATGAATATTTGAAGCACTTTAAGTCAGTAATTCATTCGTTTGTGGTCAAAACAGAAATGAAATAACGTACCACTATAATGGCAACCGCGGGACCAACAAATGCCCATATAGTACCATCTTTGGTAGATAACCAGCAGCTTTTGTGAAAAAAAAGAAGTATCATTGTGTGGGTTAAAAAATCAAGGATTTGCATCTAGTCATGATATGCAATCAATGAATTTATCGAGTGAAGTTTTTATTCTGTGTGAAAAAGATGCGCTAAGTGCCTCACCCTGATTTATCGGTTACAATTGTAAACGTCTTCAAATTGATTAGCATCATTTAAGATCAGATAAATTGGCAACGTGGACCAGACATGCACGTTTCGGGTACTTAACCCTCATCAATATGTAATAAAAACATGTGTTTGTGAAACATAAATGCCCCCGTCGAATTCTTAGTCAGTAAATAATCTGTAATGTGAAACGTATGTCATATTCCTGACTTGAGACGTTTTGTACAAACCTTCTTTGAGTTCCATAACCACGCCAATCCGCAGTGGCGGATATAGTGACCAATATCAATGGTACTCCTGGAATAAACACAAATAAACATAAAGACAAAATATGTGTATTTAATCTATGGGCAGAGATAATGAATACCTATTGTAATGTTTTAAATGTTTTAATGATCTATGTACGACCTACCCCATCCGAAGCCACAGTAATAGATTAGTCGTGATTTCTCAGTTCCAAATACTTGTACCACTTTACTGTACAGATGGAGTCCTTCAACCAACATCCACACAAATACAGATGTGTAGAAATAATGTAGGACAAACGCAACGATGGAACATAGTAGTCTGAAATAAATTAAGTTACTTTGAGATTTTGGTATGAATAGAAATCACCAAATAGGTGAAAGAATGATTACACTGATAACGTCACAACATCAAAGATACTTAGGTTACAACCATCCAATAAAAAATAACAATTTACCGGTAAGACTTTTTTCTTCGGCCTAAGTGACGGGTGTTGCTAGCAAACAGGAGATGCTTACACTCACGGGCACCTTAAGAATTCACTATTGCTTCTTTGAAGAATGTTTAAGTTGGTTGTAGTATTAAAACATCCATAGAAGTGTTTGTAGAATCGATATTTATTGAAGGTTGCACTGTAGAAATCAATTTGTGTGCCACCGCCACCCTGTTCAGTCTAAAATTTTGTATTAGTTTAAAACTATTAAGGCGTGCAAAATGTTAAAGGTGGGTTTTTGCTGTGTTTCTATTTTGTTACGGCAGAATTCACAAGGAATGATCATATTTGGCTTGCTTTGGAATCAATGAAAATTACATTAATCATTTTAAGTGCCATCTATTTCTTTATCAAATTTATTCAGGTTGGCGCAACTTACAATTATTTTTTGTCATTACGTGGCCATTCAGTGAAACTGTGGGTGACACTAAGACAGAAATTTTAATCCTACCGGCTTGGATTCTACACTTGCAATTGATGTGGTACACGACTCATATTGTCTATGAAATTATAAGTACGGCACGTATTAACAGCGCCACCTACAATGCATTCTACAATGCCTTCTGCACTTGCAATTGTTATATTTACATTCCTACTGCGTTTCCCTTATATGAAGGTACCAAACCAAATGCACTGCATTTTTCGATAATCCCAAGAGCCTATCACGTGACATTTGAAAAAATACGGATTAATTTCCCATAAAATGCCCATTCTATTCACTGCTTCAACACATATTCAAAATTCCATTATCAATCGATGCCGTCTACCCCCAGTGATTAAATGGGTCAAAATCTAGGTCACCCACATGTACACTTCCAAGAAGTGTGACGTAGTCAGTCGATCACGCGTCACACCAGACGAAATTCAAGGACGACCTGCACTGCCGTCTACAGAATGATGCCATGTATGGATGAGCGAAAATTCAGACATTAGTGGATCGAATATTCAATATTTAGGATGAGGATTTGCTCCACTTGTGTCATTTATCAATTGTGAATATATTTTTGCTTCTTATGGAATAATACAGATCAGAAATATATCATATCAGCGAATGTTGTGCCATGTTGAGGTAGGTCATGGAAACTTCGTGTATTTGTATCGTTTTGCACGGCTGTACTCGAATTGTGCATTATTCTAAATACTTCCAGAAGAAACAGAGTAACTTTACAGAAGTTTGAATAATGGTACCGATTGATTTCAGGTTTATAAACAGTTTAACAGTGTGTTCCAGTCAGTTTTTAAATGTTTTCCTTCCAATATCCGTGACATTTCTCCAGACTAACAATCCGCTTGGTCTTTATCATGTGGGACAAAAATCGCGATTTTGTACGATTCATGTTTTATTCAGTTTTGATAGAAGTGTTCAAAATACAACCATAAACAAAATTCAATTTCTTATATTTCTACAATGTTTCCGCCGTGCAGAAGGTACTACTTCGAAGCTAGCAAAAAACACCATAAGTTCGTTTGTTGTTACGTCAAGTGACGTCCTCCCTCCGCAGTGACATTTCAAATATAAAGAAACAGGATGAATAGGGACAGAAAAAACTTAATTAACACGTAAAACGTAAATATAAGGATTGTTTTTCAGCTTTTGCGCTTTATCGGTGTGTATTGGCAGTAGGGAATGGAAACAAAATTCATGAAAAGCACTTCGTGCTTTACATATTCTGTTTCCATTCCCTACTGCCAATACACACCGACAAAGCGCAAAAGCTGAAAAACAATCCTTAAGGAGGTATGAGTGTGAACCGCATTTTCAGGGAATACATTTTTTTGTAATAGAAATTGAAAATAATTGTCTACATATAAAAGAATATCCCTTCCTTCATCGATTGCAATATTTCATGAAAAAAAAGAGTGTAGCCGTTTGTCCCCTATATACCTACAAAAAGGGAGGTAACTCTGTACATTTTTTTCTAAAACAATGTCCCAACTTCGGACTTTATTTTAAAAATCAACATAACACAGTACGAAGTAAATTTTTATCCATTGACGTTGCAAATAAAGTAAATTTATCATTTTCGGAAAAAATATTTTTGTTGCCATGGTAACCATGCTGGAGAAGTACATTTACATCATCCCATTTTTGACAGTAAAAATTGTATGAAAAGTTTAAAAACATTAATTTTCGAAGTTGTTGGCATAATAGAATTTTGATAAAATGTTTCTTTTATCATTTAGTGATACATGCTAAAGATAAAAAAATAATTTATAGAAAAAAGAGTGTAGCCGTTTTAAAGATATTTAGCTTAGAATTCCTCTGACCAAGCCTCTGGATATAATAAATCCGTAGTTTATGATTGAAAATACATTTTATCTGTGATTTCTTATAATCTGGACTTCAGACTAAAAATTTGAGTCATATTCTGATCAATTTCTTTTTCATTTTCCCCCAACACTTAGCGCTTTTAATCACCAACAACGTAACGTGACGTAGCGCTCATCGTGACGCTCACTTTAGGTAATGCTCGACGATATTGTATACTGTTAATCTCAGTGAATGAGAAAAAATGAATGTTCTAGATTCCTATCTGTATGCTTCTTCTGTATATCATTTCTCTCAAAACTGATTTTGCAGCATCTACACGTGGAGCTTGTGTTATTATCTTTGTCTGTTTGTTCTATTATCTCTTCGCTTGAGAAAATTTAATTGATATTTTTTTTCAAGAATAAGTAAGCCTTTCGATTTTCGTTTTTGGAATATGATTTTGGCTTTTGTTTTTGATTCACTGATGATCATTGTCTCTATCTTGTTTTAAGCTAGAGGAATACCAATTCATATCACTTACTATTCAAGAGTAATGATTGCTCTCCGATTTTTTCCAAAAGTAGATCAAAACTTTCAGTGTCTATAGATAGGTCTCATCAAACGGACACTCAAGTGAAATATCAAAATTCTATAAAAAGCAGTCAAGACTTTCGGCTAAAAATAACTTTTGAAAAAACAGTAGGTCAAGTATCTTGGTAAAGGAGGCAAGGTTAGAGAAATGTTTTCTGTGGTAAGGTCTTGATTCAAGGAATACACAAGTAAAGCTTCATATTAGCCCTATCAACAATAATTAAGAATACTATTAAATGTAAACGTCTTCAAATTGAATAGCATCATTTAAGAACAGATAAATTGGCAACGTGGACCAGACATGCACGTTTCGGGTACTTAACCCTCATCAGTGATCCTAAATATTTAACTTCAGAAAATAAAATCATTTGGTATCTGTCGAGACAAACTGCGATATTGCTTATGTGACAAATTTATCGTTTTCATTAAGTGTGGAATTATTTGAATTTTTCCTTCTTCTTATCTATAAAATAGATTGAAGAAAAACGCAATGTCGAACTCTGCTGCTATAGAACAACCTCACACCTATAGAGAAACTTTTAAACCAAACATGCATGTTCCGGATTATGAATTTTAAGCCAAAATAATTAAATTGGGAAGAATATGCATTTTGTAACTTTGTACAATCGTTTTCGGTCTATTTCCATATATATTTAGTTGAGTATCAGCATACCAAATCCATATACAAGAATAAGGAGATACCTCAAAAACGAAAGCAAGTTGAGCGACAAGGATGGGTCACACAGTGAAAGACTGCAACAATCAATTGATATATCTCAAATAGCCATATCAAAAATATTCGCTGAAAGTAAGTCAAAACAGAACAAACAATAAATGCAGAGACCCAAGATTTATTTCAATTTGCAGCCTCAAAATAACGTCTTACTAATCCACTTGAATACGTTTTGTTAAGATATCTCTTCAACCATATACAATTTGAATTTGCTGGTTAATAACTAACCAAATGCACCATCAAAGGAGTTAGGTTAAAGTAAAGATAGAATATCATTGAAATTACTTTGATCTTGACCGCTTTGATCCCAGCGAGGAAGGTAATTTGTGCAGCCATGATTGACAAACATAGATTCCTATGAATATAAATTCTCTCCGAATTAAGAGTTCTGTAAGAGAAAAAAAACAAGGTATCTTAATAAGGAAGTCAAAAACAGATGATCAAATTTTATTTTGAAATAAAAGCATGATTGCTGACGTCAAAGCTATATCTTTACTTGAATAATGAGATTACAGAATAACATATTTGATGTATTAATGAATGTATATTTTTTTATTTAATAGATTCGGCGAGGAAGAACATGTATACTTATTTATATGTTCATTGATATCTGAATAAAGGCATTCTATACCACTGTTTTTTTAATGTTCAATCATTCTGATTTCCTCTTGACTAGAGGGCAAATTCATCCCGCGGTATGTGATTTGTTTTAGGAGGCTTTATTGTAAGTGTACATTGTTGCTAACTAAAACCAGATCACCATGTTTGGGCGATTTTCTCTTAAAAATGCTGAACATTGCCATCTTAAAAAGAGAACAAGTGTATTAGACTTTGTAATCAGTAATAGAAAATGCCACCTTTTGAATGTACACGTATGTAGCATAATGATGAAATATGATGGAAAATATATAATTGTTAAGGGGTTTTCTATAATTTTGCATACTTTCCTACCAATTCCAAAAGACAGTTATTATATATATTTACATTCCAGTTTTTCACGCTTTAATGACCTTAAAATACGTTTACAACTACGTTGCTAAGGCTCTGTTACTACGTACCGTCAAAGTTCAAATCAAGCCAAATTACTATGACGTCATAGTTCAAACAAAGGAGGGGATCTCCAACAACACCAGATTGTAGCACCCACAGCAAAACCCAAAAACACCCAATGCAAAAACACAAAGCAGACAAGCACAAAGAGACGCGTAAGGGACAAGGAACGTCAACGCACAACACAGAAACATCAAACACAAAGGACTACACATAAACCAACGAGACCAATGGCCAACCGGTGCTGACTAAGGACGGCCATCTGCCACGGAAATAGCAGAAGGTATGGTTATCCTGGATTACGTGCGCACAACCCTCCCACTTTTCCGATTACCCAAATTCAAATCACGCCACTGCGGTTATATTCTCCTATAATCACAGCGTAAATTCTATACAAATGATTGGGCATATGTAAATATAGAGTTTTAATTTCGATTGTGCAAAGTAAAGTGTTTAATGCAAAATAAATTGGTTTGAAATGTTCTTCAAGAAGGTATAGAGTTGGATCCTTTCCGTATCATTAATATAAACACTTATTTCTTGTTGCAGTGTGCAGCAGTTAAAATCATTCCCTGTGACTTGATTTGACTTCATACATTTTATTTGGCTATTCCGGAAACTTGTCATTTCATCCAAAAACATTATTGAAATTAAAGGAGGTTAACATCTTAGCACCATCCATCCAATAATATTTTGAAATATATTTTATTTGAATATGCTACTGAATTGATCCTACAGGGGAGCCGCACATTCTCTGTTAAGTAAATGCACAAATTAGAATTAAAAAATTAAACCAAAGGGTGCTATTGAAATGAATTTTGGTGGCTCCTGAAAATAGCTTTTGCTGGAAGCATCACTGATGAGGATTCAGTATCCGAAACACGTGTCTGGTGCAAAATAAATTGGTTTGAAATTTCCAGAAGAAGGTATATAGTTGGATCATTTCGGTATCAATGAAGATTTATTTCAGAAGGTTGTTGTTTCCTAAATTTAATAGATTTCGCGAGTTTCCAAATCGTTTCTCCAGCCAACAGTATCCAAGGCTGGAAGACAATGCTTAATGTTTGATTTACACAATCATTTCGTAAATCAAGGGTACCAATTCTGGTTTTCTTGTTTCATAAGCAAGGAAAGAAGACTTAGATATTGAGACCATAATAGAATTCTTGACAAATAAAAAATGAAACAAACATTAATATGAACCATTTAGTGTAGGTTTTCCTGGTCGGGGTTTAGTGTTTTTGCCTCACTCTTTGTCGTACCTGGGAGCTTTGTATTTCATCTTTTTCAAAATTAATATTAACATAAATTCCTTCTTTTTATTCTGAAACTTACCCAACACATGTAAACACAGTCACTGCAATAATCTGTGTCAGTAACGATACACTACAACCCACGTACGTAATAATGTTAAGTGCCAAATCATGGATTTCGTCAATCTAAAAATAGAACGGTCTGAATTTAAAACATTTTTTAGGAAATAATAAATAAGATAAATAAGTCACTGTGGATCATATCATGTCTATCTAAGAAATATTTTTTCCTGTCCATTTTTTTCAAGAAAAAGTCTTTTTACATCACAGAAAGATACACATTTGTATTTCTAACGAAATGCATCCTCTGGATGACAAAGTCAGAATATTTTAACAGTTTGATTATCCTTGTTCGATTCCATCACCATAATACGACAACATTTCATTTTATTTGAATATACTTTAATAACTTTGAAATTTATACGGCGCTACATCAATTTGAATAGCGTCAGCTTTGCTAAATTTCGTTTTACACTAGTGCTGTTTTACACACGACGGCTAGTGTACTCTTTTGTGTTTTAATAGTGTCACGGCAGATGCACGTACCATCGGGTACCTACATCCCGCCATGGCGATAGGCGATGCCGATTCGTATGTTTACAACCTTCAAATATCAATAAATAATACAGTTAATGCTTGATTTTTTCACTCGGCGTCAATATCAAATATTGATAAATACTGGAAATTAAGTAATTTCATAATTGATTGTAAAATATACATTGTATGATGAGATTATCAAAATGACAAGGAAGAAGGTACCAGTGTTTGAGTAAAGATTTGTGGTACCAACATAAAAACAAAGGTAATCACAGATTACGAAGCTCACCTCGTGACAGCAAAATTCAATTCAAACATATTTCTTAGTACATGTATATTGGCTTTTAAAGGCAAAACCACTCAAGCAGAAAAAGTAGGTCAAGGTCATTTTATGAAAGTTTGATCAAAGAGACATCCAATATGCAAGTTTGGTACATGTAGCAGTTTTACTTTGCTCAATA
Organism: Pinctada imbricata; assembly: GCA_033119305.1. Lineage (NCBI taxonomy): Eukaryota > Metazoa > Mollusca > Bivalvia > Pterioida > Pteriidae > Pinctada > Pinctada imbricata. Next base: position 52,625,014 of record VSWD01000008.1, on the reverse strand, counting down.
TTGGCTTTATAGAGCAAAATCACTCAAGCGGAAAAAGTAGGTCAAGGTCATTTTATGAAAGATTGATCAAAGATACATCCAATATGCAAGTTTGGTACATGTATCACTTATACTTTGCTCAATATTGGCTTTTAAAGGCAAAATCACTCAAGCGGAAAAAGTAGGTCAAGGTCATTTTATGAAAGATTGATCAAAGATACATCCAATATGCAAGTTTGGTACATGTATCACTTATATTTTGCTCAATATTGGCTTTTAAAGGCAAAATCACTCAAGCGGAAAAAGTAGGTCGAGGTCATTTTATGAAAGTTTGATCAAAGATACATCTAAAATGCAAGTTTGGAACATCTAGCACTTATACTTTGCTCAATATTGGCTTTTAAAAGCGAAATCACTCAAGCGGAAAAATTAGGTCAGATGCTGCATCCGATGCATGGGTCCATCTCGGCATCCAAAGATGAATCACTTGTGCAAGTTTGGTTACTGTAGCATTAGTACTTTGTCAGATACTGAGCTACCCCAAACTTCTTATCCAAATCACTCAAGCGGAAAAAGTAGGTCAGATGCTGCATCCGATGCATGGGTTCACCTCAGAATCCAAAGATGAATCACTTGTGCAAGTTTGGTTACTGTAGCATTAGTACTTTGTCAGATACTGAGCTACCCCAAACTTCTTAACCGGACGCGGACGCGTGGGGTTATAGCATAAGCTCACTCAACTTCGTCGAGGTGAACTAAAAACAAAAAAATATACGAACTTCAACTTCGGTTATCTGCATTAGAATGGCAAAATTGGTTGTGTGGTTACAATGGCATACTGTATTTTCATCTGTAGTGGTGATGACCTCACATCCTGATGTCGACCACATTCTGAATTTCAAGTTGAACATCAAGAAAAGTTATCATATACATCAAAGAAGTACCTAACCGTTATTCAGTCTCGAAGTCGAGAAGGCAAGGCAAAATCGTGAGAATTTCCATCGAAACCGTTGGGAACAATTGAAACGGTTGCAAATATCATTATTACAAGCGTTATATCATTATCATTATTACAAGAGTATCATTATCAATATCATTATTACAAGAATATCATTATTACAATGCGGTTGCGTTCCATCGAAACGGTTGCGAATATCATTATTACCAGCAATTTCAACAAGTTCGATTCTTTTGTTCATCAAAGATTTTGATATAAACTAGAAATGAGGGGATTTCCAACAACACTCGGTTGCAGCACCCACAGCAAAACCCCAAAACACCCAATGCAAAAACACAGAGCAGACATGCACAGGAAGAGACACAAAAGGTACAAGGAACACCAAATCACCAATAGTCTCGAATGTTACACAATACAATCATATAAAACATAGTTTGAAATGAATGAAAAATGTCAATGCTATTGAAATCGAAAGAATTTGTATTCATTATATTACATCACCTTTTCAGAGGGGAAATAAATCCACAATGAGTAAGGTCTTTGTATGTTTTATTATTCATTGAAGACCTTATCTGAAAAGAAATTGAAATATCAATTAGAAACGTTGGTCATAGCATCAATGATATATCTGCATATTAATGCTTTCCCTAAAAAATATGAAAATGAAATCAAGAGAATTTTGTTAAGTAAAGATTAAGAAATTGCTTCAGGTGGATCGGGCAGGATTTTTGTATGTAGAAGAGCTACGTGTACCATGCTGAATTGAATTAATACATTTATACTGAAACTTCTTGGGAAGTTCACCTATTTAAGCTTCATTCAGATTATATCACAAATTGTAAAACAACAATTAATGTTACTGTTTTGAAGCATATAAATAATATACCTTTTCTCTGATGTAGGAATGTTCCAGTGTGAAATGTATTTCAGTGTCGGAAGTATTGGCAACAAACAAGCGAACAGAGAGCAATGGACTTATTACATAAAACGATCCATCCACAATTCGAAGACTGTTCATTTCTAATCTGGAAAATGCGATATGAAAGTAGTAGTAAGATTTCCAGTTTGAAATGATAAACTGAAAAGATAAACTAAAAATCAGAATGTTTAAGATTATTGTATTTATTCATTTAAGTGTTAGCTTGTAGTTGAAGACAACCGATTTTGAACTTTATAGGAGTGCAGTGTATAATGAATTCTTCAAATTCAGTGGCATCATTTAAGAACAGATAAAATTGCAACATGGACCAGACTTGCACGTTTCGGGTTCTAAACTCTGGTCAGTGATTCTCAATCTAAACAATGTAATGTAGCCAAAGAGTGTGAAATTATCATGCAAAAACGTACAGAAACACGTAACAGGATGAGTGGGATATGATGCTACAGGACCCACGTTTTAGAAATTTTAAGAAATTTTGATAACAAATTTTCGAATGCGTTAAAGAAACGAACAGCCGAAATTGATCGAACTTTGCTACATGTGCCCACTAGGACTCCTGGTCCACCATCACAAAGAGAATAAATTTATGAATCGCAAGCGATATAAGTCCCCTACCGGCATTAATCCATGTCCTTCAATGCCTTGACCTGTACTTACGCCAAAAGATGAATCCAACATCAAAATAAGTTCAATATGTGTTTATAAGAAGGTCTGGAAAACAGGAAAATTTACTGAAATTTGCCATGAGGCCATATACCTTTTGTAAAACCAAATAAATCGAACCCAACTTCAACTTATTCTTGATCAGACTATAATGTATCTGCATACCAAAAATCAGCTCAATATCTACAAGAACAGACATGAAAAGACTGGAAACTGATATGTCCAAGGGCCATAACTCTTGTGAAACTAGGTCAATCAAAACCAATCTCGAGCTTGATCTGTGTAACTCTAAGATATAATCACAGATAATGAATTATTTCAATACCTACAACAACAGCCGAGAAAAGTCCGGAAAACTGAGAATTTCATTAAATGTGCTAAGTCCAGGTGTCATAACTCTTGTAAAAATAGGTCAATCGGAACCAAACTCAAACTTGAGCTGTATAACACTAAGATGTAATCACATATAAAAAATATTACAATATCTGCAATACCTTGGAAGAAAAGTCCGGAAAACTGAGAATTTCATGAAATTTGCTTAGTCCAGGGGCCATAACTCTTGTAAGAATAGATCAATCGAAACCAAATTCAAACTTGATCTGTATCACATTGAGATAAACTCACATACCAAAAATGAGATCAATATCTGCAACGAAAGCGAAAAAAAAAGTCTGGAAAACTGAGAATTTCATGAAATTTGCTACGTCCAGGGGTCATAACTCTTGTAAAAATAGGTCAATCGGAACGAAACTATAACTTGAGCTGAATGACACTAAGATGTAATCACATATGAAAAATTATTACAAAATCTGCAATACCTTGGAAGAAAAGTCCGGAAAACTGAGAATTTCATGAAATTTGCTTAGTCCAGGGGCCATAACTCTTGTAAAAATAGGTCAATCGAAACCAAACTCAAACTTGATCTGTATCACATTGAGATAAACTCACATACTAAAAATGAGATCATTATCTGCAATACCTTGGACGGAAAATCCGGAAAACTGAGAATTTCATGAAATTTGCTAAGTCCAGGGGTCATAACTCTTGTAAAAATAGGTCAATCGGAACCAAACTCGAACTTGATCTGTATCACATTGAGATAAACTCACATACCAAAAATGAGATCAATATCTGCATCGACATCGAAAAAAAAAGTCTGGAAAACTGAGAATTTCATGAAATGTGCTACGTCCAGGGGCCATAAATCTTGCAAAAAATAGGTCAATCGAAACCAAACTCAAACTTGATCTGTATCACATTGAGATAAACTCACATACCAAAAATGAGATCAATATCTGCAACGACAGCGAAAAAAGGCTGGAAAACTAAAGTGTGACGGACAGACAGACAAACGGGGTGGAAACTATAAGTCCCCTCCGGCGAGCCGGTGGGGGACTAAAAATATACCGAAACACGTAGCAGGATGGATGGGATATGATGTTACAGAACCCATGTTTTAGAAATTTCAAAAAATATTTGATAACAGAAAGTTTCGAATTCGTTAAAGAAACGATCAACCGAAGTTGATCGAACTTGGCTACATGTGCCTTAGGGGACTCCTAGACCTAGTCCACCAGCAGTGACACTCACCAAGTGGTACAAATGTTTAACGTCTTCAAATTCAATATATTCGATACTCTAAGGATGTACAGCTCGACACCCTTTCCGAATGGATAAAATCCAACAGAGGGTTACTTTTATCTAGAATTTACCGATTAAATTCAACTGTGAACACCAGATTCGAGTCTATCTTTTAAGACCCTGATGTTATCACAGAGCTTACCTACCTCCAAGAACATTATGTCATCACACCAGCGGACAAAGCCTCAAATAATTACACATTTACTTGCAAAAAGTACTATTTCGACAGTTTAGTTAAAGAGTTGGCTTTAAATTCAACGCCTGGAAATCCCACTTACACCCCAATAAACCTTTCTGCCTCTGAAATAATAAATAACCACAAATCAGCTCTTGCTTCCTTTGGCTTCGACACTAACAATTTAGATCTAGATTTAACATACTTATACTGCATACCTAAAATGCATAAGAATCCGTACAAACAACGTTTCATCGCTGGTTCCTCAAAATGTTCTACCAAATCTGTATCGATCTTACTCACCAAAATTTTATCTGAAATCAAATCTGGGCTTCAAAAATATTGTTCGACAGTATATTTTCGCAGTGGTATCAACCAGATGTGGATTTGAAAGAATTCGAAGGAACATTTAGAACATCTGAAATCCACTCATTTAGTAGAGTCCATTCGATCAAAAAGCCTTTGATTTTTCGACACTTTACACAACAAATATACATTTATTGTTGTTAACTATGACAAAACCTACTTCGTAAAATAAAAGTCCGATTCTGAAAATAAGTACACTGAAACAGATATCATTCAGATGTTATACTTTCTGGTCGACAACATTTTTGTGGTGTTTGGAGGAAAGGTCTTCCTGCAAATTGTCGGAATTCCAATGGGGACCAATTGTGCCCCACTACTTGCCGACATTTTCCTGTACTCGTACGAAGCTGAATTCATTCAATCTTTGGTCTCTGAAGGGAAAAGATACTTAGCTTCTGACTTCAACTTCACTTACAGATACATAGACGATGTGTTGTCCATCAATAATCCAAAATTCGCGGATTACCTGAGCAGTATCTATCCTTCGGAGTCAAAGAAACTACAGAGACAAATAATTCAGCATCCTATTTGGTCATAATGTTGTCCTACGACATTGATGGTCACATGAACACCTCACTCTATAAGACGACTTTAATTTCAGCATTACAAATTTTCCTTTTCTGAGTTCCCCTCATCGCCTGCTTATGGTTTGTTCATATCTCAGTTAATACGCTATGCCAGAGCAAGTACCAAATATACGGATTTTGTTCTGAGAACTAGGCGTCTTTCAGATAAGCTTCTCAGTCAGGGATATGTTTGTGACCGACTAACATCGTCACCGAGGAAGTTCTACGGTCGATATGGGGAACTCGTCATACACTATGACGTCCCACTCTCCAGAATGGTGGATGATATTATGTCATAGACAATTTGAACCATCCAACCAAAGATTGTACTCTATGTCTTCCGAAATGGAAGTAACCGGATGTGACAGTTCTACCGAATTGAAGCGGCGGGTGTTGCATGCAAGTAGGAGATGCTTACTCTTCCTGGGGCACCTGGTCTCACTCCCATATCGGGAGTTCGCTTCTTTTCATATGGTGGAGGTTTTTGTTTGTTTGCTTTGGTTCCTGTTTTATCCTGATTTTGTATGCCTTCGGATTCTGATTTTCTGAATTATCCATTTTGTGCTGTATACAGGAATATGGTCATTATCCATATTTGTCATTTTACCTGTTGAAACGTGTCTTGATATCAAAATCCATAAGCATAACATACATAAGGCTTTTCTGTCCTACAAAATATATTAAGATAAAAGTAAATGATACGAAGATTGAAAAAGATGGTAAAAATTAATAGTAAGATAATTATAAAACAAAAATAGAACCAAAGAAATCCTGACAAAAACATAAAACAATATACGAATACTAAACAGTTTAATATCTCAGCTTTGAGCACAAGCAAATTTCTAAATTTGTGTTGACAAGAATGCCCATTAGCATTTCTTTCCTGGGAATTTTAAATTGACCAAATCTTTATCCCTGAGCTTTTGTGACAAATTTTGTCAGGCAAGAGATGCTTAATCCTCCTACGGGACTCTCCCTCGATTTTACTTAAACAAGAAAACAAACTGTACATCACTATATTTCATAGCCTGATGAAATGTCTGCAGGTAACCACACTCTTTGCTAGGGACAATCTGTTTGCCTATTCTGTCTGACATTTGCTAATAACTGCCCGATTCTGTTTGCGCTTCTCCGTCCTTGTGTTTTGGTCGCGTTTGATATCTATGAATGTACCTTGTTTAAAATGATTTCTAGTGTTTAAGCCTCGCACTCAATTTTCATTTCATATACATGTACATGTAATATCAAGTCAAAATTGATTAACACGGAAAACAACTTGATGTTTGAAAAATGAAGAATTTCACCGGCGAATGTTTAAGATATCAAGAATGCATACCTTCTTTTGTTGATACATTTAGTGTAAAGTTTTGCCTAGTCGGGTTTGAATCAGTCGCAAATATATCTGTATTCTGTATCAGTAATGCTGCAAATGAAAGAAGGGAGGAGATCTCCAACAAGACCCCGTTGCAGCATCAACAGCAAAACACCAAACACCCGATGCAAAAACACAAAAGACGAGTACAGCACGAGACGGAAAAGAGACACACTACATGTAAACATCAAACACAAAAGACTACACATAAGCCGACGAGACCTATGGGCAACCGGTGTCGACTTTGGACGGCCATTTGTCACGCAAGTAGTAAATGGTGTGGTTATCCTGGATTACGTGCGCACAACCCTCTCACTTCTCCAATTACCCAGAGGTCTCGAAGAACGTACAATTGTGATGTAAAAATACCTCCTCACTGTAAGATGACCTCACACAAACCAGACCGCGAAACGTAGAGGCCCCAGAAACACAGATGTATATGTAAATGGATATTAAAAGAGGGCATGCGTAATACAGTCCGTGCTCTGTCGGCTGTAGCGAGCTCATGTATGTAATCACCAGAGGAGTCCGACTGACATTCAGAGAGGACAGGTGGTCGGGGCCCTGTCTTCTCTAAAGAGGTTTGGACAGAGCCCGTCATGGAGTCCCTTCGTCACGGTCAGTCGGAGTGCAAGTCTCAAGGATGCGCTTATACAAGACTGTAGATTGGTCAAGTACCAAGCCTAGTGTCCGTCTGGTGACATTAGGATCATATCCACGGTATAAAAGGCGTTTGATGATTCTGACGCATTTTCGATGGTTATGCTGGCTACCTTTGTTCCTTCTAATTTTGTTTATCATATCACCATAACAGACAGGTTGTATAATACCCAAAGTAATGTACTCTGTTGCGTGTAGAGATCCGACTTTTAAAAGAAGTTGACTGTAATTTTTGTAAAATTTCCAGAATGTCTTAACTTGTTTATGAAAGCGGAAACCCTGACCTAAAAGTTTTTGGTAATTTGTAAATTTCTACTGTGAAAATCCAAAATATCAGTACATGCTCTAGCGTACCGGATGAGCTGTGATATGTAAATGCCGTAACATCTCGGAACATCACCGTCAAGCCAGGGGAAATTTACTATGTTGAATCCAAAATCATTCCTTTTGTCACATACACTTGTATGAATCTTTCCGTTCACAATTTTGATATTTAGGTCCAAAAAGTATAGTTTGAATACTGTATATATTTTGTAAATATTTATTTTGATCTATATACCAATGTCAAACATTGTGTTATGGGAATAAATACTTGAACTTGAATAGATAATGCTTTTATGATAAACTTATCTATCTGATTTTTGATTTCGCTGTTGGAGGACTGTTATCCTTTACGTGTTTGTAAATAGATATATTATTCCCTGTATTTAAATTTTTTCACACTTAGGAGCGTTTCCCTCATGCTGTTCAAAAAGAAAGTAGGACAAAGAGATGAGACACCAAGCTCTACAGAAACACAAAGCTTGGGAAGCTTAACTTATAAACCATATCGAGCGCAAATGCGGAAGGCATTGTAGACGCCACTGTTAAAACGCGTCGTACTAATTATTTTCATATATCACATGAATCATGTTACATATTCTATGCAAGTATAGTATCCAAGCAGGTTACTGGCAGGACCAAAAAGGAAACCCAGAGCCCGTCCATTCTCTGTCCCAGTGTTACATTTATACCAACAGTTTCGCTGATTGGCCACGGAATGACTAAAAATAATTGTAAGTTATGCCACCCTGAATAAATTCGATACACATGAATTGATAAATGCTACTGTATGCAAAACATGATAATTTCTTGTGTAATCTACTATAACAAAATGGAAACACAGCCAACACCAAAATAATACAACAATCAACTTCTATGTGTTTAAATATGATGTGGTCAAAACCCGTTATTTGTTGCAGTGATTGCAAGTTCATGAAACTAAAACTTACTTTCTATATAGACATAACGTCAGACAGTGCATGAGTTTTATATATTTTTTTTATTTTCGTGCTTAAACATCGACGGCGCCTGCGGCTAGCCACCAGGTGATGCTTACTCCTCCCGGGCACCTGGTCCCACCTCTAGCTTGCTAGGGGTCCGTCGATGATTCATTTTGTGCTCTATTGTGAGTGCTGTCGAGATTATCGTCAGGATCTTCTTTAACTCATTACAATGTACTGATGTTTTTCATAGTAGGAATTTCATAGCAGAAATTTGAAAATTATCAATGAGTTAAAGAAGATCCTGACGATAATCTCAACAGCAAGTACGTTTAGGTCAAAGTTTTCGCTTTCACAAACTAGAAAAAGACTTTCTGGAAATTTTACAAAGATTATGGTCAACTTCTTTTGAAATTCGGACGCATACAAGCAACAGAGTATATTATTTTTGGTATTTCACAACCTGCCTTTTATGGTAACATAATAAACAAAATAAGAAGGATCAAAGGTTGACAGAATTACCATCGAAATTCAAGATTTCAATTTGATTTGAGATTTTTTCCCATGTACAATAGAACTGGCCTGGTGTAAAATCTCCAACAAATTTCCAGTCTTCTAAGCTCTGCCCATTCACGCGCCTGGTGTAAAACCTCCAACAAACTTCCAGTCCGCTAAGTTCTTCCCATTGTCGTCTGTAGAAGAATATGGGAATAGACATAACAAGTAGCTAGCCGTGGTTGTTGTCCAGTAATTTCCCTCGTCACTTGAACCAATCAAATATCACCTCGCCGCTTCACGGTTCGATGATAATTTGATTGGTTCGTGCGACTCGGGGAATAATTGGACAGTAAACCACGTCTAGCTAGTTGTTATTTCTTAAATCAGCAATTGCCTTTTATACCGTGGATATGATCCCACTGTTACCAGACAAACACTTAGCTTAGAAAAGTTGGAGGGTTGTGCGCACGTTATCCAGGATAACTACACCGTCTGCTATTTTCGTGGCAGATGACCGTCCTTAGTCGGCACCGGTTGGTTTATGTGTGGTCCTTTGTGTTTGATGTTTCTGTGTTGTGCGTTGATGTTCCTTGTCCCTTTTGTGTCTCTTTCTGTGCGCGTTTGTTGTTTTAGTATTGGGTGTTTTGGGGTTTTGCTGTGGGTGCTGCAACCTGGTGTTGTTGGAGATCCCTTCCTTAGTTAGCTTGGTACTTGTCCAATCTACAGCCTGTTCAAGCACATTGTTAGGAATTGCACTCTGACTAACTGTGACAACAGGGCTCCATGACGGGCCCTGTCAAAACTTTTTTAGAGATGACAGGACCCCGAACACCTATCCTCTTTTAATGTCAGTCGGACTCCCTGGGTGATATCATGCATAAGCTTGCTACAGCCGACAGAGCACGGACTGTATTTCTTTCGCATTATTAAGTCTAATACATCCATTTACATATCCATCTGTGTGTTCCTTGGGTCATGCTGTCATTACACCACAATTGTGCGTTCTTCTTGACCTTTTGGGCAATCAGAAAATTGGGAGGGTTGCGCTCACGTATTCCGGATAACCACCACGCCTGCTACTGGTTTGACAGATGGCCGTTCTAAGTCGGCACCGATTGCTTACTGGTCTCGTTGGTTTATGTGTAGTCATTTATGTTTGATGTTTTTATGATGCGATGATTTGGTGTTCCTTGTCCCTTCTGCGTCTCTTTCTGTGCGTGTCTGCTCTGTATTTTTCCCTGGTAATCTATTTTATAAATTCAAAACGTCGGAAGAGTCGACTTCTAAAATGTGTTAATCATAGTCGCAGTTTGATCTGGAACGGAATATAATAATAGTTTCTTCCATTAAAGAACAGTAGAATTGTATTACGGTCCGCAACAAAACATTGGGTAAGAATCTTCGAATTTTCAAATGGTTCTTAAGTGAATCACTCTTGTAGTGTTATGATCGATAATGTTGTGCTATAGATACGTTCTTGATGAATTCAATAGTTTTATTTTGAAACAAAACTTAATACGTTTGTTACTTACATCGCGCACTCTCTGTAATTTAAATGTACAAATCAAAATTTAAAAAAATTAAAAGGGCGCTACTGAAATGATTTTTGGTGGCTCCGCTGGAAGCATCACTGATGAGAATTTAATAATCGAAACACGTGTCTGGTGCATCTTTATGGTATCTTTGCTTTTTTTCAGGTCAAAAGATCTTGAAGTAATGATAAACATGGAAAATCGACAAAACTATACTTACAGGTTCTCTGAAATTTCAGATGTCCCTGATTTATAGATCCTACTCCACTGTCAATGTCCAAAATAAGATTTTCCATATTCAGGAAGAAATCAAAGAATTTCTGCAATGAGACACAAAGGAAACTTTTGAAAACAATTTAATGTTTTAATTGTAATTTTTTTAACATTTTGAATAGACATAAATGAATGATATCACAGCAGAACACATCAGATTAATTTTGACAGCAATCACAAATTGCTTAACACATGCTCTATTCATCAATCTCTAGATAATGTGAGATTAAAAAATAAAATAAATCAAAGTATATTATACTTTATCCATCAAATCTAGTTTAATTCTAAAATTCATGCTATCGTATTTGATGTAATTGAAGCAGGAAAGTATGAACAGATAACTGATTAGTTGTTACATTTGTATCTTGCACAAACTTAGCTGTGCCTTCATAGAAGAATCTTCAGCACATGAATCATGGTAAGTTTATAGAGTAAGGAAAAATAATACATACATCGGTACTTGTCTGGTATACTGATAGAAGTACACTGGTATCCAGTGATACGTCCAGCAAATCCACGTACATCTGAAATTGTTACAAATTGGAATGGACGGAATATTTCTAAAAGAAATATCGACGGTAATCAGTCATCCTTAATAAATTAAACCATGCCTTTTACTGTCTTGATCTGATCTTGGGAAACCTCTATTTATCCGTGTAAGTGAGAGGATTTTGTGCACATAACCTGAATAGTAGGTCAAGGTCATTTTGTGAAAGTTTGATCAAAGATACATCCAATATGTAAGTTTGGTACACGTAGCACTTATACTTTGCTCAATATTGGCTTTTAAAAGCAAAATCACTCAAGTGGAAAAAGTAGGTCACGGTCATTCTGTGAAAGTCTAATCAAAGATACATCCAATATGTAAGTTTGGTACATGTAGGACTTATACTTTGCTCAATATTGGATTTGAAAGGCAAAATCACTCAATCGTAAAAAGTAGGTCAAGGACATTTTATGAAAGTTTGATCAAAAGATACATCCAATATGTAACTTTGGTATATGTAGCACTTAGACTTTGCTCAATATTGGCTTTTAAAGGCAAAATCACTCAAGCGTAAAAAGTAGGTCAAGGTCATTTTATGAAAGTTTGATCAAAGATACATCCAATATGCAAGTTTGGTACATGTAGCACTTATACTTTGCACAATATTGGCTTTAAAAAGCAAAATCACTCAAGTGGAAAAAGTAGGTCAGATGCTGCATCCGATGCATGGGTCCATCTTTGCATCCCAAGATGAATAACTTGTCCAAGCTTGGTTACTGTAGCATCAGTACTTTGTAAGATACTGAGGTAGCCCAAACTTCTTAACCAAGTCACTCTGAGCTACCCCAAATTTCTTAATCAAGTCACTCAAGCGGAAAATGTAGGTCAGATGAAGCATCCAATTCATGGGTTCACTTCAGCATCCAAAGATAAATCACTTGTGCAAGTTTGGTTACTGTAGCATCAGTACATGTACTTTCCAAATACTGAGTTACCCCAAACTCATAAGAAAACTCAACTTCGTCGAGGTAAGCTAAAAAATGTTTGATTTGCTTATGCAATTGGTCAAATAAATGGGAAGAGAGACATGGAATGAAGAAATTCAATCCGTAAAATGACTACATAACTTACATGAAAAGTATCGATAAAACCAGGATATAACCCACAAAATGATGAATCTTTCTATGTAACAAATAATGATGTCATTTTTCTTCCTCTACTTTTTTTTCTATCCTTTTTTAGCTCACCTGAGCAAAGCTCAAGTGAGCTATTGTAATAGCGCACCGTCCGGCGTCCGGCGTCCGTCGTCTGTCCGTCGTCCGTCGTAAACTTTTCAACATTTTCGACTTCTTCTCCAGAACCACTGAACAGATTTGCATGAAACTTGGTAGGAATGAAGTACTAATGGTCCCCTACAAGTGTTGTTGTTTTTCGTCCAGATCCATCAATAGGTGGCGCCACCACAGGCAAAAGTAGGTCACAGGGGGTACCCTCCTTTCACAAATTTCTTCTTCAGAACGGAAGCACGTATCTACAAACCGAAAGCATCAGGATGATCTAGAGAGATGTCTTAAAAAGTGTTGTTATATTTGGTTCCACTCGGAAGTCAAATTTTTGACGCGTTTTTGACGCCTTTTCGGACTTTGTCAGTAATGCACAGTTTTGCTCTATTTCTTTAAATAACTCAATAAGTGTATGATTTTACACATTCATTTACTGCATATCTATCATATTTAAGTTACTAAATGCTTTGATAAGTATTTCATTCTAAAATTTTAATTTTTTGATTTTTAAAAAAAAAATTTCTTATGTGAAAAGGAAGGGGGGGGGGTGATTTTCATACATATTCAACTTCTTCTCCAGAACCACTGAACAGATTTGCATGAAACTTGGTAGGAATGAAGTACTAATGGTCCCCTACAAGTGTAGTTGTTTTTCGTCCGGATCCATCAACAGGTGGCGCCACCAGAGTCAAAAGTAGGTTACGGGGGTACCCTCCTTTGACAAACTTCTTCTTCAGAATGGAAGCACGTATCGACATACCGAAAGCATCAGGATTATCTAGAGAGATGTCTTAAGAAGTGTTGTTAATTTTTGTTCCACTCTGAAGTCTGGTTATTTTCCTCTTACAAACTTTCTTTTTGTTTGATATGCTTAGTTTACATAGTTTTCAGGTGAGCGTTGTGGCCCCTGGGCCTCTTGTTTCTTGTAGAAGGGGGTATGAATTAAGGAAAATATTCCCAGATTAACCATGTCACCGAAGGCTTACTTATAGAATAACTGTCTTTTGGAATGTGATTATACTGTGATAACCTACAATGGATCCAGAAATTATGTTCCATAATGCGCGTTAGCGCATTATGAGAAACATAATTCCTGGATCCATTGTATGTTATCACAGTATAATCACATTCCAAAAGACAGTTATTCTATATATTTTACATTCAAGTTTTTCACGCTTTAATGACGTTAAAATATGGTACAACTACGTTGCTAAGGCTCTGTTACTACGTACCGTCGAAGTTCAAATCAAGCCAACTTACTATGACGTCATAGTTCGAATCACGCCACTGCGGTTATTTAAGAATTGAATGTTTATTTTTGTCATTTTATTGGATGATGAAATGTCAGTTGTCGTATCACAAATTGTGTAAAACCGCGTAGCGTAGCGAAGCGGTTTTACGCAAAATTTGTGATACGACAACTGACATTTCATCATCCAATAAAATGACAAAAATAAACATTCAATACTTATAATTACCAAACATATGAATTTATTCCGAATTCGTACAAATTTTAAGGAAAATAAACGAGTGAGTACGTGGCGTATGAAAATATTAAACTGGTACGAACTAGTTCCATAGCAACAAAAATGTTCGAGAGGAAAAAAAAACAAGCCGACATTTAATCTGGAAAAAAGCATTTCCCCCTTCAGAACCTCGGCATGTTTTACCTATTTGCACTTACTACTGTACTGTTATGACGTAATTGTGACGCGTTGTTTATCGAAGGCAGCAGACATGACAGTTGAACGTAGAACATGAAGCAATTTGTGTTGGGATTTATACGGACTCTCAGACAGCATTTCTTGTACCTGTAGATCTTATGTGTGAAGAAAAAAAAAACATGTTATGATCTACAGGTATCAGAATATCGGCTGTAAATTATTTCTTAGGAATCAGAATGAAATCGGCATGACAAGTTTGGTAAGTCGCGATTGCGTAGCTTTTGCTCAGTACTTTCAAATTTATTCATCCTACATGTTGTATATCCATGTATATTAGATTAATTTCGATGATTTTAGAAAATTAAAGGACAAGATTTTTCATGCATTTCTAATAGGTCAATCAAAATTTCCCTAGAAACACAAGAAATCCGTCAACAAACTGGGCCGTTCATGTTCACTTGTTGCAGTTTTCAAATCATGCGCGTAGCAACCGATGTAATCTCTGCAAACATTCACAGTACTGTGCTGTGAATGTGATGTTAATGAGTTGACACATGGAACTGTCTCTAATTTAAATGGATTATTTGAGACCATTTGTATTGTTTATTTCATGCGTTAGACAATTCTTGATTTCTTTTGCGTAAGTGTGAAAGTAGTTCCGGTCAAATTTGACATTTTATCATCTCATAACGGAAGTCACAATAAATGCGATCGACCAATCAAAATGATTAGAATCAGATAAACAAACACATTTGGTAATTATACTCCTATAATTACAGTGTAAATTCTATACAAATGAATGGGCATATGTAAATATAATGGTTTGTGTCATCCATGTATACTATTATACCTGTAAGAGAGTAAACCTAACAAAAAACACTCAATATCCACTAATTTTCGTCCACTCGGCCTTTATCAAGTGGAAAAGCACGTATATAAAAGAATTCTACGTAATATCCATTACTGCTGGTAAACAAAGCCCAGTGTAAAATGAACAAAGTATGACGTCCCATGTAATTCTACGTGAAATCCATTTCTGCTGGTAAACAAAGACAAGCGTAAAACACGTGACGTCATACAGGTTACGCTGGGCTTTGTTTACCAGCAGCAATGAATATTAGGTAGAATTGTTTTATATTCGTGCTTTTCCACTTGATAAAGGTCAAGTGGCCGAAAGTTTGTGGATATTGAGTGTTTATTGTTATTTATTATATTAATATTTTATATAAACTTCCCTACGGAGGACTTTACTTCATTATGTATATGTATATATATATCCATTCCCGGTATAGTCAATATAATCAAAATCAAAGTGACATAATGACGATTAAATTTGTTTATTGCACTAAACATTTTCGCCTGTTGGCTCTTCAGAGTTGCAATGAATATAAACAATAACAATAACAAAGAACAATAGGTAGGCAGCGTCTATGACGGCATCATAACGTTACAGAACTGTATTCATTGCAACTCTGAAGAGCCAACAGGCGAAAACGTTTAGTGCAATAAACAAATTTAATCGTCATTATGTCACTTTGATTTTGATTGTATATATATATACATGTATATATATATCTGTCTCTAAATAAAGATTACTTACTTACTTCTTTTAATATTAAAGTTATAATATTCTCCCCATAATCGAAATTCACCTTATAAGGAATTCTTAAAGCTCAAGACAAATAGCGTGATATATCTATATGAAATGATAATGCGACTGTGATGACATAAACACATTTAAAACAATTTTCTACTTATTTATCAAAAATCCAAATCACAAGATTTGTGAAGGTTCAATTATACTATTTACCGTTTTGTATTTTGCTGCAAGTTTTCTTTGGAATACCGAACCAGAAATATGAACGATTCGAGAAGATGCCGTTTGAAATGTCACTGTAAGAGAATATTAGATTAAGTATCCTTCATATTTTAACCCTCTTTTTAACTTCCATTAAAAGAAAGTAAGCCTAATGGTTTTACTCTTTGTAGACTAATAAACCTAAGTCTACTTTTTTCTATACCTTTACATCAGGTTTGCGATGAAAAAAAGGCATATGAATTGGCTTTATCACTGTAATCCCTTATATAAAGTTCCATATATTATCATCAGATACGCTTGAGCTAGATCAACTCACAAATCACTTTTCAACTTTAGGGTAAAGGTCATGGAGGTGACCTTTTGCATTAGACTTGGTTTGAAATCTTCAAGAAGGTAAAGAGTTGGAACACTTCCGTATTATTTTTATTCCAAAATTACATTCTGGTCAGGCATAAACCCTTTTAGCCACTGGGCAACTATCTTTAAGTAGCTCTGAACTCATATTTGAGAAAAATGATTTTTTCTTGTACCTTGGGGTGAAGAAAAGATGGCAAGATCAGATGCCATTTGGTCAGTTGAAGGTCGCCAGCTGATAGTTTCAGTGCTCTCTACGGTATGGACAGCATCTGTTCTTGTAGTTTCAGTATAAACAACATCTGTTCTTGTAGTTTCAGTATAGACATTTTCTAACACGATGAAAAAAAAAATCATTCGTCAATTTTGAAATGATATACTATATGGAAGATTTTGAGCACCGTATGCGCAATTCAACAGACAATGTCTCAGCACTAATGGTCTAGATCCATATAGAAAATATCTACATAATAAACACTGGAAGAACTCGGTTGATTTGTCATATGTTATATTCTTCGCAATAGCCGAAGATAAAAATCAAAGTATACTAATGGAATAAAGAAACTATGGGTTGAAACAAACTTACTCGTATTTCATTGTTCAAAATAATGTACATGTACTTTATTTTGTATCTTATTGTCAAATATTATGTATTTCAATTACAATTACAAAAGGAAAGGGGCGAAACAAGTTTCAATGGTCAGGAAATCTGATATGACCATCATTTCAAACTTTAGAACATTCAAATCTGGGGGTGATTTAAACGCTAAGAATTATGTAACAATGGGCTCGAATTGTTCCGTCAAGGTTAAGTTCAACGCACTATGCGAAATGTTTAAATAAAGTGTTTGACGTAAAAACCGACTTAGTTCGTTCCAAAATGACTTATTGAGAAATTGTGACGTCCTCATTTTCGCATTTTGCCGACATGGCGTCATAGGCCTTGTCCGTTTATGTTCCTGAATGTCGCCAAACATCCTATTTAAAAGCATTTACATCAGAATAATTCATTCAAAATTGAGCAAACAGACATGTAACACAGATCAATGAGAACTCAGTATCCAAAACATACACAATCTTGAAGAAAAGTTATATTAAAACGTAATTCCGTTTTCTTCATACTGTATTGATCATCAAAATCAAGTAGAATGACTTGATATGGAACGAACGGAATTATTTCATGCTTTGAACATGCCATAAAAGTGTTTGGTTGATAGATTGGTTCAATTTGTAAAGAATGATGAATATTTCCCAGTTTGGATCTCTGTTTTAGAGGCTTTCGATATGAGGACATGCTGTAAATATTCGTCTGTAAATCAAATGTTTCAAACGACCTTTGACAATACGACACACAGCTTTAACCGTGTAGACAGATATTTACAATAAAACTTCAAACACCAAGATTGGTGATAATATTTTACCAACCTGTTTCTGAATCCGTTGATGAATTAACTTTTAGTGCATAACCCCAAGAAGTCGACTTAATAAAGGTACCTTAAAAATACAGATTTCAAAACAAACATACGAGAATATGATGACACATGGTTATATGAAGCACGCTTTTGTCTGGGCTGTTCACAGAATTCTCCTAATGTCTAATAACAAAATAATAATAATAATAATAAAGAATGAAAATGAAACTTTGATGTTACGTTTGATCTTGAAAAGCCCATTTTCTTTTGAAGACATTGGTACTTTTAAAATACAATCAAACGTCATTTTCATGGGTTGATTAATGTTAAAATCGCTCTAGTACTTAATGTAAGTATCTTTCATTAAAAAAATTCCTGGAAATGAAATCACTATAATATAAATCAGAATAACAGCTTTCTATATATTGCAAAGATAAAAAACTCTTTCGGATTCATACTCAGCACTTTCTTATATTCCACATATCAATCATAATCACGTCTCGTATTAATTTCAGCCAATGATGTCGCAGTATGACGGTCATGTGGTGTACTACCTTGACGCCGAAGTAGGTAACTGTATTTTCAAACGTCAAAATTTCCAAGAAAAACGTTACTAAAAGATTCTCGGCATGATAAATTCGTTATAGGGTTTGTTACTGTCATACTTCCTACTCAAAGTAGGCGTGTAAATATGTAGGGGTTGATGAATGTTGAAATCACTCTAGTACTTTATGTAAATTCCTTTAATTCAAATAATTCCTGGAATGCGATCACCCTAATATAAAACAGAATAACAGTTTTCTAATTTTAAATTGCAAAGATAAAAAACTCTTTCGGATTCATACTCAGCACTTTCTTATATTTCTCATATCAATCATAATCAAGTTTCTTACTAATTTCAGCCAATGAGTTCGCTGTATGACAGTCACGTGGTGTCCTACCTTGACGCCGAAGTAGGTCACGAAATTTTCAAACGTCAAAATGTGCAAGAAAAAACGGTACAAAGGATTCTCGGTTTAATAAATTCGTTATAGGCTTTGTTACTATCATACTTCCTACTCAAATTAGGTATGTAAATATGTCATTATGATAATTTGTTTTTCTTGAGAACTGTATTTATATATATTTTCTAGAAAAAGACTCAATAGATAACAAATAATCATTATGCATCTGAAGGAGAAAATTTTGCATTTCACTACGAAAATTGATTTCTTAAGGAATGGATATTTATTCACCTTTTGATATATTAACACAAATGAATCCTATTTCTTCATCACATGACGTTCTTTGCCAATAGCTCCCATTAACAATAGCTGCACATCGATCGCTTGAGTTGAAATCTGAAACTGAATGAAGAATGTTCGTTCAGAAGTCCAGTAAAAACGTTAATCTTAGTTTAAACATATTTATTCATTCCATATGCAAGTTACATATAATTACAGAACTACAAACAATGTAGGGATCTGAAAAAAAGCGTATCGCTTATTTAAATTCATTTCCCGTATAAATTTTACGTTAATCTTACAGTCGGCACCGATTGCTTATTTTCGTGTTAAGTGTTTTGAAGTCGTATTTGGTGTTTAAAATTGTCCCTTTTGCGTCTCTTGTTGTGTATGTATACTCTGTGTTTTCACTTGGGATGTTTTGATATTTACTGTAGGTGCTGCAGCTGAATCTTGTTGGAGATCCTCTCCTTTCTTTTAAAACCCATGTTATATGCATACTACAAGATAATTTGTCTGCTTTCTTTTTATGTTTTGTCAATCGTGTTTCGATGGTACGTTGAATCTGTTTGTTGATGTTGGGTTTATGAGCTGTCATGTGGTTTTATGCTGTGGTCACTGTGACATAGTATTGTAGGTGGTGCCAATGAATTCGAGTTATCAACTAACTTGATAAAATGAATGATTTCGTCATCAAGAATTGAATTTATGTATTTTCGGTTAAACCTTACACTGCCCTACCTTGACTTTCCTGTATAAAACTTGTGTAGCTGGTTTCCTCACCATTCGTCCAAATCCAGATGGAACCCTACTTATAGAAACAAGAGTTATAACAAATGGTGAATTCCCTTAACAAACCTTCTTTGAAACGAGGAGGCATGAGGTGATACATACAACCAGAAATTAAAAAAAACAAAAACATCATAGTGGATGAAGGGCTCCAACTCTATACCTTCTTGAAGAAAATTTCAAACCAATTTGTTATGCACCAGACACGTGTTTCAAATATTAAATTCCCCTCAGTGATGCTTAAAAAAATAAAATTTCACTAGCGCCCCTGGTTTTATTTTTAGAATTTAAATTTGTGTATTTACTTTACAGAGAGTGCGCGGCAACAAATTTCCTGTAGGGTCAATCCAGTAGCATATCCAAATAAAATCTATGTTCAGAATAGCATTGGAGGGATGGTACTAAGATGTTAACCTCCTTTAATTTCGATGATATTTTTCTGTGAAATGGCAAGTTTCCGAAATAGCAAAAAATGTATATGATGTCTCATTGAAAAAGAGCCAAAACTAAGCTTCTTTCAGATGACAGAGCTGGAAAGAATTAATACAGTTGACAAACATCAAGTCACGGGGAACGATTTTAACTGCTTCACACCACAACAAGAAATAAGTGTTTCATGCTATTTTGAACATAGATTTTGTTTGGATATGCTACTGAATCGACCCTACAGGGAAATTTGGAGCCGCGCACTCTCTGTAATGTAAATGTTAAAATCTAACTTCAAAAAATTAAAGAGGACTCTACTGAAATTATTTTTGGAGGCTCCGCTGAAAGCATCACTGATGAGAATTTAATATTCGAAACACTTGTCTGGTGCATGGAAATTGGTTTTGAATTTTCTTCAAGAAGGTATTGAGTTGGAACCCTTCGACATTATGAAAAAAGACAGTCCGTATTAATGTTATAGCTTTTCTTGTTGTTTTAAAGATTACAACAAGAAAGATGACAGTAGCAAGCAGTGAATGAGAGTCAAGCTCAAAACCCGAGATCAGAATTTTCAATTCACAATCAAAAGGCTTACAAATATTAACAGAACTTTCTCGCTAAAAAAGGAAGATTAAAAAAAACAGATGTAAAGAATGAGACGTCAACACAGCCCCCAGAAACACGAAGGACAACTTTCACCAGTATACAGTATAGAATGTATTGTAGGTGGCGCAGTTAAAAATGCGCAGTGCTAATTAATTAACTTAAAATATATTCAAATAACACATGAATCATATTCATTGACCCATGTATCGGAATTCAGAATAAGGAAAATTACCAAAGATCATTGTAAGTGATGCCACCTTGAATAAATTCAAGGAACAAATTAATTGTCTACTTTAATTCAAAAATGCAATTCAAGAGTACTCACATTTTCGTGTAAACCTATCCAGAGAGGTTCGACTGATGCTTCAAGTTGTACATTAGTTTGCTCCACAGGGCTAGTGAAATATGCCAAATCTCCTAACTCCATTGTTCTACGACAATGTTCTCTGGCTTTCCACCACGATAACTTTTTATCATCATAAACAGTGAAACAACGATTTTCTTCACTTAGGCATTCTACACATATTGCCACTGAAAGATGAAAGCAGAATGATAAAAACAATTGTCTAAAAGAATGTGGATGAAGAAATTCATTGTTATTTTTCTGTGCTTGCATTATGAATACTAGATAGATCGTTCAAATGTTCGTAAGAGCTTGTAAAGTGTGGGTTTTTTGTGCCCATGTTTTGAATAAACAAGAATCTCATTTCGTCTTTGTCGATTCAAAATGCAGTTTTGTATAACTACCAACCTAGAACAACAAACAGTTCGGCTATGGATGTCACTGGCTGAAATGAGATAGAACTATTTAGAACCATTCTTCAAAGATTAGCTTTATTTGTATAATCTACCGTCAATTTTTGTTGACCATAACGCACAATTCCATCACCTCTGTTAATATATCTATGACTCGTACATATTAATAAACAAACTATTTTGATTACGTTCTACGAATGAAGGCAATCTTTGAATAGTTTAATTGAATTCACAAAAAGACAGAATTTAATGACCAGGAAAAAATCTAGTCTAGAATTAACAACATCACAAGTATGATATATCTGAATAGGTATAAAAAAAAATTCTCACGTTGAGTAATGATGTCATCGTTTATACACCTCGCCTATACTCATCCATGCTATGACTGGTGTCCCCATTGGGTTTAACCTAGTGAATACCTCTCAGTGGAAGAAAGTTACAGGTGCATCTGTCGGGCTCCAAGACAAACGTCAATATTGGTCAAACGCCGTATCACAGAAACAAAAACTGATTTCACTGATAACATGATAAATATTTGCAATATGGTAAGGTATCAAGCATACAAAAGATACAAGAAGATTGATGTATTAGAAAAATATTCACTTCATTAGATAACAGCCAGTTTGACCCAGGCCAGAGGGAAAATCCATCTGCAGATGTCATTTCTAGAACATTTCCTTATTTTCAAGTTTTCTTTTTATTGATTAAATATTGCATGATTTTATAGCCTTTTTTAAGCGAAAATGTCATTTTCTGTGAAGTACTTGTAAGTTTCTTTAATCATTTTTAAAAAGATATCTAGAAAGCTGAGCTACCTCACTACTCTGTTATATTATTGAAGAAGACAAAATGGATAAGGCACTTTAAAGGAAGTTTAAGAAATCTCCAGCAAGATTACCCTGCAATGACTACAACAGAACACACACACTCAACAACAACAACAACAACAACAATAGGGCTCGACAAAGGTCCAACCAACAATTAGAGGAGATAGACCAAAACATTAATGAAAATAAAACAAATAAAACTACGGACGGTATATCAAATTGTGTGGTTATCCGGATTATATGCGAACAGCCCTCCCAATTACCCAGATAGGTCTTTCGAGACGGAAATTAGATCTCTTTTATATCTTTTCCTTCCTCTCATGGATACATACTGTTTATTCAATTTTAGGATAGATATCCTTTAGATTTGAATCAGTTTCATCTTATTGTATGTAAAAGTGATGAGTGGTAACACTTGATGTGTAGTTGGCAAGTAGGAGGATCGTTTGTATTGGTCACACCAATTTATGTAATATCATGAGAGTTTAACCGGATTTATTTGACCTCTTGGTGTCAGTACCTTTCAGTCTTTTGAGTACATCTGTTCTCTTGTTGCTTTGCATTGATTTTCACTGATTACATACTGTGCTTTCATTTTTTTTTTCTACTGTGGTCATTGTATGGGCGGTTCTGAAGGGAGTCTTTATCACTCTTCTGTAAAGAAAATCCTCCCACTCTGAATATACTAGATTGAAACATGATATGCCTAGATCAAAAAGTTCATATTGCTCTCGTATATTCTAGTAAAAGTTTTGAAAAATTTAAATTCTGCCGAAAGGATTGTATTTGTACAAATTTACTAATATCATACTAAATCATTCGGAACTAAATACAAAACCATTCGAAAGGAATAGAATGTCCATGCTCATCTTGGAAAACATGACTAAATTAAGATTAAATCCCCATTAATGATGCTTCCAGCAAATGTTATTTTTAGACGCAGCCAACTTTCATTTTAGTAGCGCCCTCTGCATGGTTTTATTTTTTTTTAATTTAAGTTCGTGTATTTACTTTACAGAGAGTGTGCGGCAAGTTTCCGAAATAGTAAAATAATATTTATGTCAAATTGATAAAGGGCCAAAACAAAGCTTCTTTCGGGCGACAGAGCTGGAAAGAAGTAATTTATACACTTATTGTCATTATCATTAAGAAGTAAACGAAAAAGTTCCTCAATTCCACGTACATGTTCTCACAATTCTTTTTAAATTACCTGGTAAAACTATATCAATTGATAGAATAGTACCGCTAGTTTTTTCCTCACGGCGATTACACGTGACCACTGAAGCATTACATATAACGGGTATTCAAACCGTGCTTTACCTAGTGGTAGTTCTGGTTAAATTTAATTGATAAATTAAAGAATCTTTCTTTTGATTACCATGGTGATTATCCAAGGACAGGTTGTAGGGAAATGGGGGTGGGGTGTCAGATTTGCGTATCGGAAGGGGGGGGGATGCACCCCCCCCCCATTCTATCTATGTGAACGTCATAGGAACTATCAAATGTGAATCAATTTTCTCTATTTTCAGACATTTCTTTTATATGTATATATTTTTCAGTAACATACGTACCCCCTTTCCCGATAAACGTACATGTACGAAATCAATACTACACGTACATTCAATAATGAATAAAGTATGGACACGGGAAAATATTTGGATTCTTCTCCAGACCTCCTAGTACCTGTTTCTTACCAAAAAGTGAAAAATTTTGCTAAATAAAGTGTAATTAAGGAAAGCTAAGTGTAGTATAAACAACTGATTGCAATGCTGAGAAAAAAAAACATCGATCGTCTTTTTCCTACTTTGACATTTAAATTTTTTTTACACATTTCAAGTAACAACGAATATTAAACTATTTTTGTAGTCTACTCGTTTGTTTTAAATATTTCAACATTTCTAAAAGTATATAATGCTGATTGGAAATATGTTTTAGGTATAAAAACATGGGCGGATCCAAGAATTTTTTGCTGGGGGGAAGGGGGGGGGTCCTAAAGTCCGAATTTTTTAAAGAGCTTTTGTTAGTTCTGTTTCTAATTATTGATAAAACAGGTAACTGGAGAGCAATGGCGAGCAAAAAAATCTTCTTGAATTTTCACATCATAGTACTTGATTATTGATTGCCAGTTCTAATATGTAAATACAAAAAATGGCGA
The DNA here is from genome assembly GCA_033119305.1 of Pinctada imbricata. NCBI lineage: Eukaryota > Metazoa > Mollusca > Bivalvia > Pterioida > Pteriidae > Pinctada > Pinctada imbricata. The sequence continues at coordinate 52,600,328 of VSWD01000008.1, read as the reverse complement.
GCGATAGCGAGCCAGCGATTTTTTTTTTTCGAGAATTGGAATAAAATCCACTATTCACGCTTTTTCAGTTTCTTTTCGTTTTCTTAGTGCCCTTGTTTATTGACCTAGGTGTAATGTATATGTATTGTATATAGGAAAGTGCAGCATCATTTGAAAATAACGTACACGATGTAATAAATTCTGGCGAGCGATAGCGATCGAGCCAGAGATATTTTTTTAAATGCTGAAGTCAAAATGTTATTGAAATGAAAGAATTCTAATACAAATTTATGATATATTTTTTCAAATATCATGACAACAAAAGGGGAATTTGGACTTAATCTTATTATAATATGAAATATTGTATATTAATACAAAAAGTAGCTATGCTTCGAAAATTCCAAGGGGGGGGGGGGAGTCCGGACCCCCCCCCCCCCCCCCCCCTCTGGATCCGCGCTTGTAAAAATGAGCAGCAAAAGCGTAGAGCGTATCTGTAGGTCAAAAGTTGTAAAATTAGATAGGTCTGCTTCTCAACACCCCCCCCCCCCCCGAAAAAATCGGGTTGCAGTTTTCAATCTTTAAGAATGTTATTTATGATTTTTTATTCAACTAAAGTCATTTCTGTGTTTTAATTCATTTATGTTGAACATGTTGAAGTAACGATTCCAAAACTTTTTTTTTTATATAGGAAAATCACATGACAGAATGCTACTCAGTGAAATCTTAAAACGCTTCAGTTGTCACGTGTAATCGCCGTGAGGAAAAAACTAGCGGTACTATTCTATCAATTGATATAGTTTTACCAGGTAATTTAAAAGGAATTGTGAGAACATGTACGTGGAATTGAGGAACTTTTTCGTTTACTTCTTAATGATAATAACAATAAACTAAATTCGACACCTGGAAATCATTCTTATACCCCAATTAACCTTTCTGCCTTTGAAATAATAGATAACCTCAAATGATCTCTCGCTCCTTTAACTTTGACACAAACAATTTAGATTTAAATTAACCATACTTAAATTGTATACCTAAAACGCATAATGAATCGATCCGTACAAACAACGTTTCATCTCTGGTTCCTCAAAATGTTCTACCAAATCTGTATCGATCTTACTAACCAAATGACAAATATGGATAATGACCATATCCCTGTGTACAGCACAAAATCGATAATTCAGAAAATCAGAAACCATATCAGGATAAAACAGAAACCAAAGCAAACAAACAAAAGCCTCCACCATATGAAAAGAAGCGAACTCCCGATATGGGAGTGAGACCAGGTGTCCAGGAAGAGTAAGCATCTCCTGCATGCATGCAACACCTGCTGCTTCGATTCGGTAGAACTGTCATATCCGGTATACTTCCATTTCGAAAAACATAGAGTACAATCTTTGGTTGGATGGTTCAAATGGTCTATGACATGGGACATCATAGTGTATGACGAGTTCCCCATATCGACCGTAGAACTTCCTCAGTGACGACGTTAGTCGGTCTTTATCTGAAATCAAATCCGGACTTCAAAAATATTATTTGACAGTATGTTCTCGTAGCGGTATTAAGCAGATGTGAATTTTTAAAGAATTCGAGGGACCTTTTAGAACATCTCAAATCTACTCATTTCAGTAGAGTCCATTCGATCAAAGCCTTTGATTTTTCGACAATTTACACTACAATCTCACATTCTAAATTGACTCGCAAAAATTACAAGTAAGGCATTTACAAGCAAGAACGGCAATCGCAAATACAAATTTATTGTTGTTAATTATGACAAAACCTACTTTGTAAAAGAAAAGTCCGATTCTGAAAATGAGTACACTGAAACAGATATTATTCAGATATTAAACTTCCTAATCGACAACATTTTTGTGGTGTTTGGAGGAAAGGTCTTCCAACAAATTAACGGAATTCCAGTGGGAACCAATTGTGCCCCATTCCTTGCCGACATTTACTTTACTCGAAGGAAGCTGAATTCATTCAATCTTTAGTCTCTGAAGGGAAAAGATACTTAGCTTCTGACTTTAACTTCACTTACAGATATATAGACGATGTGCTGTCCATCAACAATCCAAATTCGCGGACTACCTTAGCAGAATCTATCCGTCAGAGCACGAAGTCAAAGAAACTACAGAGACAAATAATTCAGTATCCTATTTAGACATAATGCTGTCATTATGAACACCTCCCACTATGACAAGTGTGACTACTTCAGTTTCAGCATCACAATCTTTTCTTTTCTGAGTAGCAAGATCCCTTCATTGCCAGCTTGTGGCGTGTTCGTATCCCAATTGATACGACTGCCAGAGCAAGTAGCAAATATACAGATTTTGTTCTGAGAGCTAGGCGTCTTTCAGATAAGCTTCTCAGTGAGGGATACATTTGTGATCGACAAACATCACCACTGAGGAAGTTCTATGGTCGATATGGGGAACTCGTCATACACTATGATGCCCCATTGTCCAGAATGGTGGATGATGTTCGTCTTAGACCATTTGAACCACCCAACCACAGACTATACTTGTATCTTCCGAAATTGAAGTAACCAGATGTGATATTTCTGCCAAAGTAAAGCAACAGGTGTTGCATGCAAGCAGGAGATGCCGACTCTTCCTTGGCTCCTAGTCTCACTCCTATATCTGGAGTTCGCTTTTCTTCATGTGGTGGGGGTTTTTGTTTGTTAGCTTTGGTAACTGTTTTATCCACATTTTGCACACCTTCAGTTTGTGATTTCCTGAATTATTGATTTTGTACTGTGTATTGGAATATGGTCATTGTCCATATTTGTCATTATAGTTAAGTGAGTATCATTGAAACAAATATATAGAAACAGATGGAAAGTGGGACAACAAGATCCATGCTGCTGTTTGTTTTCATGCAGCTATATACATGTAAAATCTATCTATTGCAACTCCTTCTGTATGGTAAAACCAAAATGACTGTACGCTTCTCACAAGATTCTAAAATTAAAGAGTAATCTCTTTATAATCTATGTTTTCTATTTCGTTAAATATTAAGTCAATGCATCTTTTTTCTAACATAGTTTAATCAGATCAACATTGGTACTGTTTACATTACAATCATATTGCACATGCCCTTTTGGCTATAAGTAAACCTTAAAAAAAAGACTGAAAAATAAGAAACAAGAAACAAAATCATCATTGGATAATGTGGAGATCAATAAATAAATAACATAAATTTCTATGATACTGTAATTTAAGTAACATGAGAATAAAATCTTACATTTAAAAATGAAGTTAAAGTAAGTCAAAAGTGACTATAGTAAATGCAGTTTTATATTTTCATATATGATTCCAGTGAACAAACAAACAACCTGTAGGAATTTGAAAATGTAAATGACATTTTCACAAGCATAGATCCAAAAAATGAATTCTGAAGGTAAAATTAAAGGTTTTTGGTAACCAGGGAAGTGGAATTCAACTTTAAAGAGGGAAAAAATCATGTTTGTATTCTGCAAAACTGAATTTTAAAGAGCAACAACTTTGACAAAAATAAAGGAATGCTGCAAAAGTAAACATTAGCTGCATAACATTTAATCTATCAAAAATACCAAATTTTTGTTTCTATTTTTAACAGCTGACTGAGAGAATGCCTATAAACTTGGCTTTGCATGAGCCTTTTAAAGGTATTTTTTCATGACTTAAGTTATTCTTCATCTACATATATTAGCCATAATATAGAAGATTCAAGAGAACCACAACACTATTTTTGTACTTTTGCCAGAATTAATTATTTTTACCCAAAAATGCTCTTTGGTTTCATTGGTTAACTTAAATGTAGCGAAATAAGCAAAATTCATTATTTGTTTTTGTGACGAATTTATACTACTATGAAAAATTAAATGTATATGAAAGCTTGTTCTCTGTTTTACAATATAAAGGTAATGATTCTATAATTTGGTCAATATATCATATCCATAAGCAAGAACTTCTGCAACATAGCATGCTTGAAAATGAACATCATAGTTACATGTACATACATAAATGAAATAGAGACACCAGAAAATGAAAAAAAAAATTGTTGTGTAAAACCTAACTGCATTTTAAGCATAATTTCCAATATTTATTACATTAATATATATCAAATTTTGCAATGGAACTCTCTTAAATGCAGATGAGAAAAAGTATTCATCTGTCTCTGAAAGGCTATTAAATAAACATTATGTAAAAATCAAAGGTCAAAGAAAAAGTTGTATATTAATGTATATGAAGGATTTTGATCTTCGGGTCATAAAAGTACTGTTACTATTAAAGCTTAAGGTGGCTCCACACACCTACCCCCCAAAAAAGATCCTCTCGTTTAATTTTTCTGAAACTCTCAGAATTTGATAATTGGTATACAAGATTAAATTTTGCAAAGTATGAACAAAATCGAACCTTTGTAACTATTTTCATGACGCTTTGAATTTTGGCGGTTTTGGGGTTTCTCTGCTATTTTTGCCAACGTTGCCAATTTGAAGAAAGTATGCTTATTTTTAAAATATTTTGCTGAATTTATGAATGTTTCTATGATTTGATATTATATCCAAACTATTTTTTTCATTTTAAACAAAGAAATTGAAATAAACTAAGGAATTATTATTACAAATTTAAGATCATCTAGGAGGTTAATAACTCGTTTTTCGATCGTCATTTTTTGACGGTATATGCCTATTGCATAAAATTCTATCGTTTAATTTTCTTGAAACAAACATCAAATGATAAACTATTGTATATGAAGTATATCTATGCAATATGAACAAAATCAAACCTAGCGAACGGATGTTATGATTATTTTTGTGACCCCACCCCCTTAACTTCTACGTTACAATCCATATTCATTCGACATTATAGTGACGTCAGAGGTAAGAGTTAATCAGCATATGACTACAGGAATTTGTAGGAATTCTGGACCGAAACAGCCTTTACGGAAACCTTACAAAGCTTTCATCGTGTGTGTCCATACATACAAGATCCAACCCCCTCCAGGAAATTTAGGAAAAAAGCTCAAATCTAGAGGGAGAAAGACTCAGTATTAAGTACTAATGCACTCTAATCTTGAGAATTTTTCAATTTGGTGAGGCAGGGGCAGAGTTCTCAATAATCCTTAAAGAAGTGGGCGATTCCGAAAGAGATTTTGCGATTAATCAAAGTGCCTTTACTAAGAAAGCAGGCGTCAGTTTTTCTCATAGTAGGTCGTGACAAATAATCCGGTACTGACTTATAAAAGGGGGGGGGGGGGGGGGGGGGCTAGGCGCTGTTTCGTACACGTTTCAGGACATGGAAGAAATAATTTTCTCTGACTTTTATGAGTCAGAAATGTTTTAAGATCAGGCTATATGTTAAAGTCAGATTAATCTCTATCACATGAACAATTAAGAGGCTTGGATTTGTTTTCTCTTATTTGCTAAAATTCAAAATAGGACGCTCTTATTCTTTTTCCGGCTTTTTTTTTTCAAACAAATTCGGCGATATTCGGCCCCATTCCTCCTCCCTGGAATTTTATATTTTTCCCCTCCTGTCAGGGAAATTTCCCCCCATATAAAAGGTTTTTTTTCTATGGCTGACAATGTTTTAAAATAGTGTGTAAATTTTAACAAAATCAGAGATATACGTCAGTATGAATCTGAGAGAAGGGAAAAAGTAAACGAAAACTTATTTTTATGGACATCATTCACCTCGCTCGTTCTCGATAATGCGTGTAGTTATCTGTATAATGGATACATCTTTGAACAAAGCAGGATTGATACTCAAATTCGTTCGCTTAAAGTTTTCAAATAAAGAAACTTAGTTCGATAACATTTCGCTGCAAAGTGGGAAAGTTGACAAAATTGCAGAAAAATTCTTCTGATCATAGATAATCAGAGATACAATATTTTAAATATCTGATCCATTATATCGCTAAAATCTCCAAGAAATAGCCTGTTAGATAGTTAACTAATATTTTCCTATTCGATTTTATTTCAAAGCAACAAGTTGTTGAATTTCCGATGATGACATTACAAAAAGGAAACTTTTACAGCGATAGCCAGGGGTCTCATTCATGGATATTTTAGTACGTATCTAGATCAAATGATAAATCTAGCTAAAATTAATTACTATCAGATTGTAGACAATAATTCTCTGGTTTCATCGATATCAAACTTTCTGAAATCCGTTCTGAAATAAGCGAGATAGAAGAGTTTGAACGCCGAAAATTCCAAGCGCTGTGGACAATATTCATTCGGCGAGTTCACAATATTTATTTGGCGCGTTATCATGACGTCATAATCATAATGACATCAATATCCTCAGGTAAGAGAGCCTCCGAAAAGACTATGTATTCGGATACTCTGTGGAGCCACCTTAAGGTACAGGTATGACTCTTATGAAATGCAGACAATGGGATTAATCATCTAAAAGAATGGTAAATTATAGCATTTGACATGTTTGATATCAAATCTAATTTTCAAACATCTGACTATGACAATATTAAATACAGAAAGTTTAGAAATAACTTGAGGTGAGATCAATTGTTACAGCCATAGCCTTTCTGAATTACACATAAAAGTACATAAACCATTGCGTCACAACCAAGGTATAAAATACTACTTATGTAAGGGTTTTTATTAAATTATAATTCTTTTCTATAAATCTATGAATAAAACCAAGTAAAAGATCCTCGATTTTTCTTCATCAAACAGCTTTGATAAATAACCAAAAAACTTTGATGAATACTCTGAATGGAAGAGACATTATATATTGTCACCCTTACAGATAAACAAATACTTTGATAAATCTTTGACCTTTAAGTGTAATATTTTCACATAGATTCAATAAGAATTAGAAAAAAAAAACAACAAAAATTTAAGACCAAAGACAAGCAAACCAAAAAGCTTGGACAAGGAATTATACTTCCTTATCTGAACTAATTTCCATGTTTAAATTCACATGTACATAACAACAAAAAGCATATAACAAATTAAAGTGAAAATAATCCAGTAAAAGTATTAAAAGGGAAATTCAGACTAAATAGTTGAAATTCTTCAAAAAATCTTTAATTGAACAAAAAGTGTTTAAGGTTCCCGCACCCTAATAGAGTTACTTCCGGTTAAAATGTTTACACTATTCCTACATTTCCGACAAATACCGATGATTTTATCATCGGGAATATTCGGAGGTAATTGCATGGGTCATTGGTTGACAAGTGGCATCATTTATATAAGCAAAATCAGTGTATAAAGTATTCTATATGATGAAAAAGAAAATCTGTACCTTTGATAATTCTCATTGAAAATGTATTACGGGCTGAATACCTTAAAAGGTTATGGAAATATATGTTGATTCTAATGCCCTGTTCACATGAAGGGTTTATTGCGCATTAAATCAAATTTAATTCGCGTTAGATTTATGATACATTCACATGGAGAATCTATTGTGCATTAGTTTAATTTGCTTCAGATCTAATGCGCATTAGATTTTGCTGTGTGAATGAAAAGAGAATCTAATTTGCATTAAATCTGGTGCATGGGTATATGATAAACTTGGATACAACAGAGCTCGACAATATTTAACATCCTTGGACCTCAAATCATAGAATATGAGGCCAAAATACTTTATTTCATTCAATGTGCACTGCACCGCATCTCTTGACTGAAGTAAAATGACGTCATGCTATGCTACGAATCAACCTATTCTAAAAGCTTCAGTAAGATAAAAAAATTATGAGAAATACAATAATTTGGCATAAATTCTGCCCTTCTCTGTTACAACAAAATATGACTATCAGTGCAAATGTACCAAAATGGAATGCACATTAGAATTTGTAGGGTGAATGCAATGCAAATCTAATTCTATTTAAAATATTGTGCATCAAATCTAATGCGAGTTAAATTTAATGCGTATTCTTGTGAACAGGGTATAAAACAACAAATACAAAAGGATTGCTAAACTTTCCAAGTCCCTCCTCAAAGATAAAATCAATTAATCCAATCAGACAAAATTGTGCCATTTCTAGCTGTAGTCATATCAGGCATATTGTATAAAGTTGACTTATCCACACCAAATTACATAGATAATAAGCACCTTTTCCTTTTACATTACTGTCATCTATGAGTTATTCTAAAGAAACAACAGCATTTCTGAAAGGAAACTTAAAAATGCAATGATCGCTGTGCCATATAAGTCCCCTACCGGTGGCATAAATTTATGTCTTGCATCTCTGTTCATCAGTTCATCATCTGCAACAACAACCAAGAAAAGTCTAGGAAACTGAATTCACGACATTTTCTGAGTCCAAGGGCCATAACTTTTGTGAAAATTAGTCAATCTAAATTAAACTCAAACTTGATCTGCATCACACTATAATGTATTCACGTACAAAAAATCAGTTCATTATCTGCAATAAAAGGCACGAAAAAGTCCGGAAAACTGAAAATTTCATGAAATTTGCTAAGTTCAAGGGCCATAACTCTTGAAAAATTTGGTCAATCAAAAGCAATCTCAAGCTTGATCTGTATCACATTGAGATATATCCACATACCATAAAGAGTTCAATATATGCAACAACAGCGAAAAAAGGCTGGAAAACTGAAATTTTCATAAAATTTGCCAAGACCAAGGGCCATAACTCTTGTAAAATTATGTCAATCAAAAGCAAACTCAAACTTGATCTGTATCACATTGAGATATATCCACATACCAAAAATGAGTTCAATATATGCAACAACAGCAAAAAAAAAGTCCGGAAAACTGAAATTTTAATAAAATTTGCTAAGTCCAAGGGCCATAACTCTTGTAAAATTAGGTCAATCAAAAGCAAACTCAAACTTGATCTGTATCACATTGACATATATCCACATACCAAAAATGAGTTCAATATATGCAACAACAGCGAAAAAAAGTCCGGAAAACTGAAATTTTCATAAAATTTGCCAAGACCAAGGGCCATAACTCTTGTAAAATCATGTCAATCAAGAGCAAACTCAAACTTGATCTGTATTACATTGAGATATATCCACATATCAAAAATGATTTCAATATATGCAACAACAGGGAAAAAAAGTTCGGAAAACTGAAATTTTCGTAAAATTTGCTAAGCCTAAGTTTCCATAACTCTTGTAAAATTAGGTCAATTATAAGCAAACTCGAACTTGATCTGTATCACATTGAGATATATCCACATACCAAGAATGAGTTCAATATATGCAACAACAGCGCAAAAAAGTCCAGAAAACTGAAAATGGGACAGACGGACAGACGGACGGACACACAGACAGACTGAGAGGAAACTAAGAGTCCCCTGCGGCGTTGCCGGTAGGGGACTAATAAATATTAGTTTCAAAATACAATTTTATTACCAAAATTATTTCCAACTTTTCATGTTTTAGGAACACTCCTCTAAAGCAAATTGGTAAATTCTGAATACAAACTTAAAAAATAAAGAATTCAGCGCTTGTATCTCTCCATAAGAAAAAGATTAATGGTTAAACCTTAACAATTCTTTAAGAAAGTATAGAACTGTACATGCCTTATATAGTAATATACAAGTCCATCCGATTCTGCCTGTCAGATTAATTGTCTATGTACTCTACATTTTATCTTTCAATCGAAGAAAACATTATTCATGCTATATGAAGATACATATGTATTTACCTATGCTCCAGTTCATATTTCTCCTGTAGTGATTTTTGTATGATATCACTGTGTGCTGTCTGCATGTGTCGTATCAGAGTGGCCTCCTTGGAATATTGTCTGTTACAGTGACCACACTTCAACAGGGATGCTGACTGATGTAGGCTCCGTATGTGCCGATTCAAATCACCTATAATATTCACATTCATTTTGTATATCTTCGAACAAACTAGAATTGTAGAGTGTGTCGCCTGCAAAACATAACTATACTTACGGATAACTTTTTGTTCTATGTGACATACACCACACAGAAGAACAATGGACACAAACTCAAAAATCTGTGGTTCTTAATCCCCCTATTGTAGTAACAGATGTCTAGAATTTTTTTTAAACCTACTGTGACATAAAATTTACTTGCCAAACCCCAAAAATCACTTGCCAATCAAAATTTATATGTAGAGAAGGAAAGGTAATACTGAAACTTATTTTAAAGGCTATGTTGAAATGTTGCATACCTAGCTATAAATTGAGTGCTTGATTCTTCAGAATAAATCAAAACCCTGTCTTAGAAGTAGGAGAAAGAAAGAAATCTGAATGTAGAGGGAAAAATGTTCAGCTAATCTACTTGCCCACAGACAAGTAAACACCTGCTTTGCACTTCCCCGACCCAATATTTCACTTGCCCCAAGTAACAGGAAATGGGAATTCTAGACCCCTGAGCAAAGATATTCTGTAAGTTGAAGACATAATCAATGTTTTAAGCAATAAAAAGTGGGATAACTCTAAGATTAAGATCACTGAAATAAAATCTATTTTAAGGAAGTACGAACAGGATTAGGAAATCATAGATTGTTTATCTTCAGTGACCTTGACTTTTTCAAGGCTTTTCTCTCTTGAAATAAAAGTAATGAGTTCATTTACTTGTGGTCAGAAAAATCACCTCGACTTGACATTCTGACCTAAAATGTATATGATTGTATCATCTTTAAATTACATCAAAGTCGAACTACCGGTATGTATAGGATGTTGAAGCAAACATTCAGTTACAAAGAAAGTTTTTTTTTCTGAATTAAAGTTGACATTTTTGCAGACAGATAAACAGAAAAACTACTACATGCACCCATACCTATGAGGCTTTGTACGTGGACATAGAAACTTCAAGATAATGAGGACACATACATGTATCTATACAACATGGACTGTGTGTTGTCATACCTAAATACATGTTGTCTTACCAGATTGAAAGAAAGACTTCTGACAGTAGGTACAGGTGAAAGCCCTCTCCTTCTTATGGAATCTCATATGGACAACTAGGTCACTGTTTCTTATGTATCCTGAGGAAAAATTATATCAAATCAAATCTGAATCTTCTAAATTCTTTGGCAAAATGTATTCAAAATATAAAATTTGAAATCAATTAAGTATAGCATTGATATGTATTGATCACTTTTCCACATATAGAGCAGTTACATGGTTATTGGTTTGCATGGTTATTGGGTTTGCATGAGCTGTTCATTTGTTTGAGTTGTTGGTTTATATGGTTGTTGATTTGTATGACTTGTTTGTTTGTATGGTTTTTGTTAGTGTGAAAGTGAATTACATGTACATACCTTTTCCACATACAGAACACTTGTATGGTTGTTGGTTTGTGTGATAGTGTATTACATGTACAAACGTTTACCACATACAGAACACTTGTATGGTTGCTGGTTTGTGTGATAGTGTATTACATGTACATACCTTTACCACATACAGAACACTTGTATGGTTGTTGGTTTGTGCGATAGTGTATTACATGTACATACCTTTACCACATACAGAACACTTGTATGATTGTTGGTTTGTGCGATAGTGTATTACATGTACATACCTTTACCACATACAGAACACTTGTATGGTTGTTGGTTTGTGTGATAGTGTATAACATGTACATACCTTTACCACATATAGAACCCTTGTATGGTTGTTGGTTTGTGTGATAGTGTATAACATGTACATACCTTTACCACATACAGAACACTTGTACGATTGTTGGTTTGTGTGATAGTGTATAACATGTACATACCTTTACCACATACAGAACACATGTATGGTTTGTGTGATAGTGTATTACATGTACATACCTTTACCACATACAGAACACTTGTATGGTTGTTGGTTTGTGCGATAGTGTATTACATGTACATACCTTTTCCACATACAGAACACTTGTATGGTTGCTGGTTTGTGTGATAGTGTATAACATGTACATACCTTTACCACATACAGAACACTTGTATGGTTGTTGGTTTGTGCGATAGTGTATTACATGTACATACCTTTTCCACATACAGAACACTTGTATGGTTGCTGGTTTGTGTGATAGTGTATAACATGTACATACCTTTACCACATACAGAACACTTGTATGGTTGTTGGTTTGTGCGATAGTGTATTACATGTACATACCTTTTCCACATACAGAACACTTGTATGGTTGCTGGTTTGTGTGATAGTGTATAACATGTACATACCTTTACCACATACAGAACACTTGTATGGTTGCTGGTTGTGTGACAGTGTATTACATGTACCATGTGTACATACCTTTACCACATACAGAACACTTGTATGGTTGTTGGTTTGTGTGATAGTGTACAACATGTACATACCTTTACCACATACAGAACACTTGTATGGTTGCTGGTTTGTGTGACAGTGTATTACATGTACCATGTGTACATACCTTTACCACATATAGAACCCTTGTATGGTTGTTGGTTTGTGTGATAGTTTATTACATGTACATACCTTTACCACATACAGAACACTTGTATGGTTGTTGGTTTGTGTGATAGTTTATTACATGTGCATACCTTTACCACATACAGAACACTTGTATGGTTGTTGGGTTGTGCGATAGTGTATTACATGTACCATGTGTACATACCTTTACCACATACAGAACACTTGTATGGTTGTTGGTTTGTGTGATAGTTTATTACATGTGCATACCTTTACCACATACAGAACACTTGTATGGTTGTTGGTTTGTGCGATAGTGTATTACATGTACCATGTGTACATACCTTTACCACATACAGAACACTTGTATGGTTGTTGGTTTGTGTGATAGTTTATTACATGTACATACCTTTACCACATACAGAACACTTGTATGGTTGTTGGTTTGTGTGATAGTGTATTACATGTACATACCTTTACCACATACAGAACACTTGTATGGTTGCTGGTTTGTGTGGATAAGCATATGTCTTTTCATGTCACATCTCTGTAAGAAAGTTCGCTCACACTCTGGACACTTATATCTATGGCTGTCCTGTAAAATAAAAAGATCACTAGAATTAGTAGAAGCACTTTACACTATAATACCCATATTATCAAGAATGTGCATTCATTTTGTCTCATATAGAACATTTCTATGGTTAATAGTTTATATGAGCTGCTTGTTTGTGTGAGAGCTTACTACTTGTATGTATATGAACTTCATTCAATTTCAATAGAAACTATGAATACAGAATGAGAACAATCAAAATCATAAAGTCATATGTAACTTTAAGATAGCAGTTTTCTGTGCCTTGGTGAGAACATTTCTCTTTCACTGAAATTCAGATACAAATACAATCATACATCGTTAGCAGTGGTTCAGTGTGTCACTTAAAGGTGACACAAACGTATGTACCAGCTATCACCATTAATGTTATGATTACTTTAAAATTAACTTGTCATGACTATATGTCATTTTACATGTTGTTATGTGTTGATGTATGCCAGCATGTTTGGTGAAAATAAATAAATTTTGAAATATACCTTGCCCCCAATAGTATGGATCATCCTATGCCTAGTATAGTTTCCTTGTCTGTTAAAGGTAGCGCTACACAGATCACAGCTAAAGGTATAATCTGATCCTTTGTCATTTTCTTCCATCTCAGTGGACTTTGACACGGAAATCACAACATTTTCGTTTTTTTCCTCAGATGATGATGGCGTCAATTTCATCCTCTTGCCAACATGAGGTTCATCATCAGTATTATCTATCTGTGTATGATATGACTGGATGCCCTCCTCCAGACCCGGGCCACTCGATCCTCCATTTGTCACCTTCTCTAGTTTTTGACATGCTATTTCTATCGCTGATTGATTTTCAGTGTTATCATTAATCAAATCAGTAGTTGCACAAGTATCACTTGCTTTGCTTACATCAGGATTCCTAAAGTCTGGATCCATCCAATGAGATTTCATTTACATTACCTACAGTCTTGGAGGTACTGCTGTTCATATTACTTGCACTTGATTCCATTATAGGATGGGAAACCAAGGAATTTGCTGCATTCTTTAATATAGATACATACTTAATATTCTGTAGATTGTTCTCTATGTTCTGTTGCTTATCAGCGTCAACAAAAGAATTTTCAAGTGTTTTAGAAGAAGCTGAAGAGAAAACATCTTCATTATTTCCTATGGACTCATCTTCTACTCCTTCTTTTGTCACAACAGTTGGAGGACTGCTCATGGCTTTTGCAATAGAATTCATGACATTTTTCTGATTTCGGCAATCAAATGTCAAGGCAATATTTTTACCATACACAAGAATTTTGGTATTCTTTTGAGACTGTGTTTCATTTTCAGACACATCAGTTCCTTGTATTCCACTGCTGCAATTATTAATCTGTTGAGCAACAGCGTTTGCATTTAAAGACATCACATTTTCACATGGTATATTATCAGTTGTGAAACTGCTTGTGCTAGACGGTACACCATCCTCATTATCATGGTTATAACTCGTACATGGTGACACTAACCGACCATCTCGGTTCTTCAATATACTGCTAACGGTGGCATCAGGAGAATAAGAAGGTTGAACTTTGACACTTGTTTGAGCTAGTTTTACACGCTGATTAAGCAAGGGAGTAGGACTTGGGAATTGAGAGGTATTATTTTGAGTATTTAGTATCTGCACGATTTGGTTCTGTGGCAGTCTGTCCGTGCCAGCTGAGATGATGTTGCCTCCGTGACAGACTGACACTTGTCTGGGCACTGTCTGTAACAGTAACACATTTCCTAGTAGTACAGCTGAAGGTGTACTTGTATTCACCAGTCCTGGGATGCCCATTTTCATTGAGTCTGCTGTATTCACGGTTTGTATTCTGTTAAAGTTCTGCACTGGCCGAACAGATGATAAAATCTGCATATTTTGTATGGGAATAACTTGCATGGACTGCATCGTGGATAAGTTCACTTGATTCAGTTGAATTGTTTGCACATTGGTCACATTTCCTAAATTCAATGCACATGACACTGGAATAGTATGCTTTGGAACACTTGTCCCTCCTTCTAGGGCTGTGTTAACAATGCTATAGCCCTCACTGCATTCCTCACTGACCGTAGATTCAGAGGATATATCAGACACAGAAGTTTCTAAATGGAAATCTACACTGGATACTAGATCATTAGCAGGTCCCAAGTCTAACTTGAAGTCAGCAGCGGTCAGGTGTTTATCTGACCCATCATGGTCGGCACAAGGTGCGGTCACAGACACTGAATCCAGTAGTTGTCCAGGACCCAAGTCTAACTTATCATGTATTCCTGAAGCAGTCTCACCAAACTCAGGCAAATGGTTAGACACAGGGAACTGGAACTCCATACCACATCCGATATCCATGTTAAGCTGCTTATGTCAAACTACATGTACCACCAACCCATTGGATCTTAAACAATATTGAAAATCTTAAAACACTCAATTTATTTCTATTCTGCAAAAGAAGTCAATTCAATTTAGCATTTATGAGAAGACCTCATTTTTTGGTTAAATTACGTCAAATAGTTCAAAAGTTTGCAAAAAATTTTAAACCTTGTTATTGGATTTCTAAGAAAACATGCTGTTGTAAAAAAAGTAATATATGTATTTTATTGTATTATAGTTTAAATGATACCAAATTAGTTAATAACATCATTGTATTCTTATAACAGATAAGGAGAGCATATGTAATTGAACCAATAATCAAACCAAAGACCTAGCTGTTATCTTGGCAGACACTTTTTCCATCTGAGCTACATGTATCTACCCATTCAGCTTTAAACACCCTGGAAACCTTATACTAAAGTCTATTTCTTTTATTTTATACAAAAATTTCAAGCAATTTCTATGGGCAAAAAGAAGCATGATAAAACATCTATTTTCAAAATTGAAGCAGCAGGTCTTATGTATGAAGATTCTGTTAAACTTTTAGGTATTGATATCGATTTTAAACTCAGTTTTGAAGATCATGTGAGCAACATCTGTAGAATAACAGCTAAATATACTGAGACGCTTGGGCTCAAATCCCTCCAAGCTAAACAATATTACCACCTTCCATAGTTTTATTTTGTCTAATTTTAACTTTTGTCCCATGGCTTGGCATTTCTGCAATATTAGAGAAACACTCAAAAGATGGAGAAAATCCAAGAATGTGCCGTTAGATTTAATAACAATGATTTTACTTGTACTTACAATTTTTAGCTTTAGAGTGTTTTAAAATTATCATTGACCAATGAATCCGATCGGCTCCAAAAAACTTAAACTTTTTAGAGGGCACTGAGTACTTGCTTCCTGTGAAGTTTCCTGAAATTCTATGCAGCGGTTTCAGAGGAGAAGTAAAAAATGTGTCAGCCAATCAGGGCCTGTGGCGGTCATCTTGGATTTCAGATCGACTCGAAAGGGCCACGAAGCCCGATATTGGCCCTAGTTTTGAACATTGTGCTTCATAGAATTTTTAACTGTGATTTGACATTTTGAAACATTCTCTACAGACTCACGAATCTATCTTTTGTCAATACTGCGTTTATCACTAGCTTTTAGCCCTTTGAAATCCCCAATATTGGTCATATTCAGCGAAATTGATACAAAAACTACATATTTCTTTAAAGTTAGCAATGGCGGCATGCATTAACAGAGATGAAAAAATTATATGTGAAAGATTATCATTATATCTTTTTGTCATAAACGTTTTACCTCAGTTAACGCATGCGGCCACATTGAATTCTTCCACAAAAGACAAAATTCTAAACAATTTTCGCCATATTTTGTCAAAAACGTCAATTACAGTTAAATGGCACTTTGTTTGCTGATTTTTTCTATTCATTAAAAGCGGTAAACATTCATGTATTTTCATGAGAGATGTCAAGTATTTCCCATGAAATCTATTTCTAGAGAAAAATCGAGGGCCGATTTCGGGGTCTCGTGGCCCTACCCCTTTGGTAGAGGGCATTGAGTTCTTGCTTCCTGTGAAGTTTCGAGAGATTCTGTGCAGCGGTTTCAGAGGAGCAGTCAAAAATGTGTAAGCCAATCAGAGCTTGTGGCAGCCATCTTGGATTTCCGATCAGCTGAAAAACACAAACTTGGTAGAGGGCATTGAGTACTTGCTTCCTGTGTAGTTTCATAAAATTCTGTGCAGCGGTTTCAGAGGAGAAGTCCAAAATGTGTCAGCCAATCAGAGCCTGTGACGGCCATCTTAGATTTCAGATCGGCTCAAAAAACACAAACTTGGTAGAGGGCATTGAGTGCTTGCTCCCTGTGAAATTTCATGAAATTCTGTGCAGCGGTTTCAGAAAAGAAGTCAAAAATGTGTAAGCCAATCAGAGCTTGTGGAGGCCATCTTGAATTTCAGATCGGCTCAAAAAACACAAACTTGGTAGAGGGCATTGAGTTCTTGCTTCCTGTGAAGTTTCGAGATATTCTGTGAAGCCTTTTCACAGGAGAAGTTGAAAATGTGTCAGCCAATGAGAGCCTTTGGCGGCCATCTTGGATTTCAGATCGGCTCAAAAAACACAAACTTGGTAGAGGGCATTGAGTTCTTGCTTCCTATGAAGTTTCATAAAATTCTGTGCAGCGGTTTCAGAGGAGAAGTCGAAAATGTGTCAGCCAATCAGAGCCTGTGGCGGCCATCTTGGACTTCAGATCGGCTCAAAAAACACAAACTTGGTAGAGGGCATTGAGTTCTTGCTTCCTGTGAAGTTTCATGAAATTCTGTGCAGTGGTTTCAGAGGAGAATTCGAAAAGGTGTCAGCCAATCAGCGCTTGTGGTGGCCATCTTGGATTTCCGATCGGCTCGAAAAATACAAACTTGGTAGAGGGCATTGAGTTCTTGCTTCCTGTGAAGTTTCGAGATATTCTGTGCAGCAGTTTAAGAGGAGAAGTCCAAAATGTGTCAGCCAATCAGAGCCTGTGGCGGCCATCTTGGATTTCCGATCGGCTCGAAAAACACAAACTTGGTAGAGGGCATTGAGTTCTTGCTTCCTGTGAAGTTTCGAGATATTCTGTGAAGTGGTTTCCCAGGAGAAGTCGAAAATCTGTCAGCCAATCAGAGCCTTTGGCGGCCATCTTGGATATCAGATCGATTAAAAAAAAACACAAACTTGGTAGAAGGCATTGAGTTCTTGCTTCCTGTGAAGTTTCGAGAAATTCTGTGCAGCGGTTTCAGAGGAGAAGTCCAAAATGTTTCAGCCAATCAGAGCCTTTGGCGCCCATCTTGGATTACCGATCAGCTGGAAAAACACAAAATTCGTAGAGGGCATTGAGTTCTTGCTTCCTGTGAAGTTTCGAGATATTCTGTGAAGCGGTTTCAGAGGTGAAGTCCAAAATGTGTCAGCCAATCAGAGCCTGTGGCGGCCATCTTGGATTTCCGATCGGCTCAAAAAACACAAACTTGGAAGAGGGCATTGAGTTCTTGCTTCCTGTGAAGTTTCGTGAAATTCTGTGCAGTGGTTGCAGAGGAGATGTCGAAAATGTTAAAAGTTTACACTGGACGGATGACGACAACCACGACGACGGATGGCATGCTATGACAATAGCTCACTTGGGCTTCGCTCAGGTGAGCTAAAAAAGCCTGCCTGGATTACCTCCTGTGGCGATGATGTAAGGTACACCCAAGCCCGCATATCAATGTATATATACACAGCTTAAAAAGAGCGATATATGCGAGTATATATTTCTTTTTTTTTTTAATTCATCAAACATCGAATAGCTTTGCGCTTACTTTGTACATCACATTAACAATCGTTTTGATATCATAAGTTGACGACTGTGCGGTTAGAAGTTTCTCATAGAAAGTGGCTTCACCTGCTTTCAAGATTTTCTACCGGGGCGAAATTTTATGGATTGAATTTTTCGAGCTACCCTCAGTAATGTATATATTTTTGAAAAGGTCTTTCTGAGACGGCGATTTTGAAAATGATTTCAATTAAATCGGGCTTAAAACAAAAAAGTTATTAGCAAAAAGAACTTTGATGGCAAAAAAAATTAATTGTGTGTAGATTTATTTCTATGCGTTTAATTAGACTTAGAGTATTGTGGTCGTGTTTGGTATCAAATGAATTAGAATGAAGTGCTGTATAAGAAGATGATAAGGAAATGCAAATATAATGTTGACACAAACAATTTGTATCTTTACGGCCGAGTTCGTCGGTGCATCAAAGGCTTGGCGTTTTTGTCATTTTAATTTTGTTTTGTTTTGTGACAAATTCTACCAGCACGAGGACACAAAACAGAAAACCAGAAGTCTTTGACGAGACTGTAGCTCTCCTGCTTGTTTTGTTTTATTTACTCATAGACAAGTGAATAAGATACAAATACATAAATAACAATTTCCATTTTATTTTAAACCAAAGACCATAGCGAGCAGGCACTCTAACAAATTATAAGTAGCACAACGAAATAATAAATCCATTAGACTGCAACTAGAATATCACTCATATAATTTTTAATATCCAACATAAAGGATTTCAAAAAATAATGCCATACCCATTTTCCAAGATCCTAGGGGTCAGGGCTTCTAGCTCAAATGAACTATCAATGACATAATAAGACTAAGCTCCATTATATTGCATAAACAACTAAATTTCCATCATTAATAGCTTTATTAGAGTTGAGAGCACAACTATATACGAGAAAATGACCACACCCATTTTCTAAGACCCTGGCGGTTAGGGGCTCAAACAAAGTATCTGAATAATCAGGTGCACAACTAGACCACAGACCCACCACAATTGCAAAAAGAATTAAGTCTCCATCATTTATAGTGTCAGAGGAGTTGTGAGCACAAGATTACATAGAGTTATATAGGAGAAAATGACCACGCCCATTTTCTAAGACCCTGGGGGTCAGGGGCTAAAACAAAATATCAGGTGCACAGCTAGACCACAGACCAATCATATTGCAAAATGAATTAAGTCTCCAATATCATTTATAGTGTCAGAGGAGTTGCGAGCACAAGATTACATAGAGTTTTATAGGAGAAAATGACCACGCCCATTTTCTAAGACCCTGGGGGTTAGGGGTTTAAACAAAATATCACTCAGGTGCATAGCTAGACCACAGACCCATCATATTGCAAAAAGAATTAAGTCTCCATCATTTATAGTGTAAGAGGAGTTGCGAGCACAAGATTACATAGAGTTATATAGGAGAAAATGACCACACCCATTTTCTAAGACCCTGGGGGTCAGGGGCTAAAACAAAATATCAGGTGCACTACTAGACCACAGACCTATCATATTGCAAAAAGAATTAAGTCTCCATCATTTATACAGGTAGTGTTAGAGGAGTTGGGAGCACAAGATTACATAGAGTTATATAAGTCCCAAAATTTTACACATGTGCTGCATTATCATGATTATGCAGTATTACAATTTAAATAAATGCTTTACATGTCTAACAATAAAATGAACTTTATTGACCAGTATTTTTTTGGGGGGGGGGAAATTTTATTTAAAAGTCACGATTTTGTTTCGCGCACTATGACCCTCTTTTTCATTTCCCAAAGAGGGTCATTGACCCTCTTTTGTCTGAAAAAAGAAGACAGGTATGATTATAGACGGGTTGTGAAAATGGGACATATATTGGAAGGAGGAAAGGGTAAGGCAAGTTCTTAATAAAAATAATCGAAAATAAAAAAAAGAAAAAAAAAGAAATCCACTATGCAATTTCAATAGCCAACGTCAAATTCCGTGAAACACCAATTCAAAAAAGAAGGTCTCTTATTTGTTTTTTCCCTACTATACTGTTTTCATCCTTTTTGAAATATTTATTTGATATATGATGGACTATTTTTTTTCCCTAATACATACTGTTGCTTGTACCTGTGTGACAAAAGAACAACAAACGCTTCAATATTAGAGTTGTTACCCTGCCGATAATATAGGCCAACTGTCAGTGCAGCTCACTTCAGAAATCGGAAAATAATTTTAGACGAGGAGATTTCTATTTTAATTTTAGCATGACGTTGTCAACGTTCTCCATAGACTCAGTGGACGTAGCGCTAATATTAACATCATGGCAGTGTAGAGCTGCAACGATTCACCGCGGTGCACCGAGAATCGTGATTCTTAGCTCTGACTCGAATCGCGAGTCGTAGTGGTCAGAAACGATTCGAGTCGAATAGTCTAAATAATGCAGAAAAACGTCCAAATTTCAACTTCAAAGTATTCACAATTCCCACAAATCGCAGGATTCCCAATAAGAATAATTTAAGGTGATGATTTAGAATAAAAAGTGAACCTTTCAATTGCATTTACCTAGCAATTCGTAAGAAAATACAGGGTCAGAGGAAATTCGAAACGGCGACTTTTACCACATTTCAACGAGCGCGCTAGTGCTACCCCAAATTGAAAATTGCCTCTTTTAGAGTATTTTACCTATGCACTTCTTTGTGCAAACTGGATAGTTATCATTTATCTTTTGTACACAGTATTGAATTAATATCCCCAGAAGGCCGTTCTGTGGAAAGGGGGGGGGGGGGTTGAATAGTATTTCCACATGATACATAAACATATATATCATACAGTGCTTTCACATGAACTGGGTATTTTATGCATTTTTATACCCCGACATAAAATGGTGGGGGTATATAGTGATGCACATGGTTTTTTTTAAGATTGAGATTAAATTTTTCAAATAAAAGGAAAAAAAATAAATATCCTTGGAAAATTACAAAAATGTATATTGCAAAAAAATCGAACCGAAAAAAACCGAATCGAGACATAAAAATCGAAATCGAACCGAATCGAGAAGTTCCCGACTCGTTGCAGCTCTATGGCAGTGGCTCCGGATACGAACGTTCGTATCTTTAGACCTATGTCTCGGCGTACGAACACAAATTGTAGTGAGCTACTGCACATATATTTCAATTTGGTTAGTTTTTTTTTATGTTTTTTTTTTAAGGCATCTTAACAATTGCGTTCAAATTGTATTTTTTGTGACATACTCTGAAAAGTTAATTAAGTAAAAAGCACGGAGTTGCATCTACATGAACGTATTTGTTATCGTCTCAAAACTTTCAAAAACTTCAACTTCCACTGGATCAACGGAACTTCAGTACTTGCACACAACAGCCGACAAGTGCACGTCTATTACTGATCAGTGATCACTATAATGATTGAGAGCATAGAAAATAGCCTCTTGTCTCGGTTGCTAAATGACAGATTATGCAGAATAAACTCGTATACCTTGATAAGGTTACAAAAATCAACTTTTTATTTTGTTATGGACACATGACCCGAGTCATGTGACAGTTAAAGACCAATCAGAAACATGTTCGTACGCCGAGACATAGGTCTAAAGATACAAACGTTCGTATCCGGAGCCACTGCCTAACATCATTTTCTTTCACCGAGTGTAGTATTAGTCGTAGGTACATACATACACCATTAGTTATGAGAGTTTGAGATCTATCACCCTACGGTATGTAAATTTTAATCGCAAAAATTGCCGACAAAGTAGAGTAAACTTCAATTTTCCGATTTCTGAAAGGCAGTGGCTCCGGATACGAACGTTCGTATCTTTAGACCTATGTCTCGGCATACGAACACAAATCATAGTGAGCTTCTGCATATATATTTTAATTTGGTTCGTTTAAAAAAAAAGAAAAGTTAATTAAGTATAAAGCACGGAGTTGCATCTACATGTACGTATTTGTTATCGTCTCAAAACTTTCAAATTTTCAACTTCCACTGAAGCGACGGAACGTCAGTACGTGCACACAACAGCCGACAAGTGCGAAGTCTATTATTGATCAGTGATCACTATAATGATTGAGAGCATATACCTTCATATGGTTACAAAAATAAACTTTTTATTTTATGGACTCATGAACCGTGTCACGTGACAGTTGGAGACCAATCAGAAACATGTTTGTACGCCGAGACATAGGTCTAAAGATACGAACGTTCGTATCCGGAGCCACTGCCTTTCTGAAATGAGCTGACAGTACTGTAGACATCAGTGGAAATTCGGTCACGGTGGCGAAAAGGGGTAAACATTCATTACTGTAAGTGAACCGTATTTACTTGTACTTTGATTTAACCATAAGGATTAGAAAATGCTAGAAAATACTAACAAACAAAATTATAAACTCGTTTTTAGCCTTGCTTAGGTTTCTTTTCAATTAACATCTCCGTCGTCGGTTCTCTCCTTTAGATTGACCACAAGCCTTTGGAATTCCCTCTCATAAGGAGCACCCCCTAGAAGGTACGTAAGTTAATCAGAATTTGGAATTTAGACCTGTGCAACGGACCCATCCGAAGCTGATTCGATGTCGGATTTCATTAAAAAAAACTTTTTCGGTTTGTTTGAAATACCTCCATGTAAAAAGCAGTCTTCTGATAATTGTAAAACAGAAGAAAAGTTGTAAATTTGGTTATGAGTAAAAGGGGAACTCCATAGTACACCCTCACACACACCCTCCCTGGCCTCTCTCACACATAACCTCACCCTCACACACATACAACCGTATACATTTCTACCAGAGGAAAAAACTGACTACAAAACACATTTCAAATGAAACTTAAGTATTATATATGTACATGTAGACTGTCACTTGCTCCTCCCCCCCTTTCAGTCTCCCTCTCATCACGTGCCCTCTTCCTCCTCCGTCCGTGCCGTCCTCTCATAAATCACCATTTTCTAACATATCCCAAATCTCTCTGTAAACTGGCTCCTGTTTTTTACTGCCGGTTAATGCCAGTGTTATTTTTTATCGTTGCAGATGTTGCGAAGAAGCATGAATGGAGACCGATATTCTCAGTATATCACATCTAGGTACTGTAGATGGTGAAGCTGTGACTTGACCGATGAAGAGCTGGAACAATAGAAGTCTAGGCTTCCTACCGAATTTTATTTCATTGTCTGAAAAAACCCATAAACTGTCATTGAAAAGGGAATTTAGAATAATAATAATAAAAAAAAAAGAGATCAATTTCGGCTAGATATATGACCCATCAAGCGGTCTTATATCAATTTATGCATGGCAAATATGGATAATGACCATATCGCTGTATACAGCACAAAATCGATAATTCAGAGAATCAGAAACCGAAGGCATGCACACAAAATCATGATAAAACACCAAAGCAAACAAACAAAAACCTCCACCATATGAAAAGAAGCGAACTCCCGATATGGGAGTGAGACCAGGTGCCCAGGAAGAGTAAGCATCTCCTGTTTGCATGCAACACCCGCCGCTTCAATACGGTAGAACTGTCATATCCGGTTACTTTCATTTCGGAAGACATAGAGTACAATCTTTGGTTGGATGGTTCAAATGGTCTATGGCAGATTCTGGAGAGTGGGACATCATAGTGTATAACGAGTTCCCCATATCGACCGTAGAACTTCCTCAGTGACGATATTAGTCGGTCAGGTCATACCAAATTAATCAAATGTTCTTTGGATTTCCCGCACCATATTTTTCAAAATTCAAAAAATAATATTATAAAAATAAAATGTTCGCCCGCAGCAATAAATTTCTGGCTCAAGAATTTCGGTGTCATCCCGATTGTCCCACATTTATATTAAAAAGGTATAAAAGTCATGTGGGACAATCGGGATATGGTGTGCAGGTTAATTAGGTAATTGCGGCAATTATCTCATTCAGAGATCAAAGGGTGAAGGTTAAAGTCTGATTCATGATTTCTAAATTAACGGCATGAATGTTTTGTACTTTCTGGTGTGCTTTTATTTATTTATTTCTTTGACTCATTTTTTCGGACTTTAGGACCATCCCTCTAAAAATCCTGGATCCGCCCATGAAATCTACTAAGAGATGTGGTTTGTAGACCGATTTTTGTGACCCTATATTTTGGCTTTTTTTTTTTCTTTTTTTTTTTTCAAATAACTTGACCATTTTCGGGACACCGAATTTTAAAGCTGTCAATCTATATCAATTTGAGGAAAAACTGAAGGATTTTTGGATTTTAAAAGTCATGAACATAGATTACAAAAGGACGGTTCTCGGCGACTTCCCCTTGTGCGCGACATTGTAGATGGCACCAGGAAAATTCACTTTGGCTTTATTTAAAGTACTACTGACGAGGATTCAATATCCAAAACATGTGTCTAGTACAATAAAATTGTTACTATAGAACATATATTTTAATATTGACAAATTCAAAGGGGCAAAAGGGGTCAAAAGGCGGTATGATTAAGCAACTTAGATGCAAGATTTTTTAAAAATACTTCAAAATTGTCACAGAATTTTGAGAATAAGTTTCTTCAAATTACTTCAAAAGGACGACGTCTGTCCGGAGTCCGTTCTGACACTAGTATAGCTCTTGACCATACTTCTATTTGTATCATGACAGTATCACAACGAAGTTTTTGCGTGTGATTGTTAAAAAATGTGAAAGGATGAAGATGCAATCAGTGACAGTTATGAAATAACATAAAATCGGATATGAAAGTGTCTGACAATTGTCGGAATTGTCACATTCCTATGAAAACTAAGAATTTACGAGGTTTTAGTAATAAATGAAATAACTATCCATATTTATCATACTGATCTATTTGAAAATGAAAATGCCTAAATTGATGCTGGAACTTAAAGTGAAAACTTTTCATTGACATAAAGATCTTTTCGTCACTATATTGCGTACGTTTCGAAACTAATATTCTGTACAGATACAATTTTTAAAGTACAAGTATATGCTCTTTCAGTTGAAATGTGCAATTTCTGAACTATAATTATAAATCTTGATCACGCGTTAAATCTTTGAAATACGGCATACGAAACTAATCCTTTAGAATCCATAAGTCTTAGATTGTATTTATCGATAGTAGATTCATATATTTAATATTTTCAATAGTTATCCCATTCTCTACAATTAATAAAATTCCTTATGCAAAAAAACCCCCTGATTATTATATCCAATAGCTATAAATTGAATAAATAAAAGTGCCAAAAATGAAGATCGACCATCCCTTTGGAGTGAAATATTTTTTTGCAAAAACTACTTATTTTGAGAAAATATTAGGCTTATTGATGAAAATATAAAGAGTAAATGTATGTCCATATAAAAGTGTTCGAGATGGAGAAATACATAAGAACATTTAGCCAGAAAAAAATTAACAATGGGGGGGGGGGGGGGGGTCTCTTATGAGTAATAATAAAGAATGTATCGGTATTTAATCGTATTTAATCATTTTCAAAAGTGTAACAAAAAAACCTACAACAATAAAATAGACTATAACCTGAATGTTTGTATTATCATTATGCATGTGTTTGTTTAAAAATGTAGGACAATCGGGATATGATTTTTTCCAAATGTGGGACAATCGGGATTAAACCAGAATTTCTTAGGGTCGGTTCTGATTTCTGCATATTTTAAAGCTTCTAGAAGTCTCAGATTGTGCAAATTTCGATGAAAATGATACTTTTTGTGTTTGAAAAATTTCGTTGGGAGCAAATTTGTTGTCCCATATACATGGCACTGAAAGTCAAGGAGGGGGAATGTTCGAAAATCTTTTCCGTACTGCTATGTGACAGGCTTCCTAGTCACCAGATTCCTATGGGAATTCCTTTGTGAGTACGGAAAACATCAGAAATATATATATCATTTCACTCGCTCGCACCTTTAAAACTGCAATACTTCAAAAAATAAAATAATTATATTTTCGCTCGCTCGCACCCTTTTTTTCACAAGAAAATCCAAAGAACATTTAATTAATTTGGTATGGCCTCACAAACATATCCCTGACTGAGAAGCTTATCTGAAAGACGCCTAGCTCTCAGAACAAAATCTGTATATTTGGTACTTTCTCTGGCATAGCGTATCAACTGAGATATGAACACGCCATAAGCAGGTGATGAAGGGATGTTGCTACTCAGAAAAGGAAAGTTTGTAATGCTGAAATTGAAGTCGTCACGTTTGTCATAGAGTGAGGTGTTCATGTGACCATCAATGTCGTGGGACAACATTATGTCCAAATAGGATGCTGAATTATTTGTCTCTGTAGTTTCTTTGACTTCAAGCTCCGAAGGATAGATACTGCTGAGGTAATCCGCGAATTTTGGATTATTGATGGACAACACATCGTCTATGTATCTGTAAGTGAAGTTGAAGCCAGAAGCTAAGAATCTTTTCCCTTCAGAGACCAAAGATTGAATGAATTTAGCTTCGTTCGAGTAAAGGAAGATGTCGGCAAGGAGTGGGGCACAATTGGTCCCCATTTGAATTCCGACAATTTGCAGGAAGACCTTTCCTCCAAACACCACAAAAATGTTGTCGATGCTATCACAGAACTAGAACTGCCATAAAGTGGACGAATTACACCCACGGGACTTTTTTTTAATAAATGGCACCATTCTTGACGCAACCTTTAGTTGCTCAAAGGACCTGTAACGATAAGGCGTAAAATCTTCCCAAAATAATGAAATTTCAAAGTATACTTCATTTCTTGAATCAAGTTGGTAAAAAAATCTTTTAAAAAAGATTGTACTTCTTCAAAATCTAGAGAAAAATTTTCATAAAATTTCTCTATTGGAAAGATATTTGAGTATAAATGTGCTTATTTTGTATAGAAATCAATGAAAAAGTTTTTATGAAATGTCGCCCCCCCCCCCCCACCTTAATTGAAACACAATACAACTTCTACCTCAGATGTATTTTAATAATAGAAATTTTCTGTAAAAGCGGAGTTGTGTTTCAAAGGGGTGGAACATTGGTCAATTTACGAAAATGTGATTGGGCGGGTAGGAGTGCAGGAAAGATTTTAAATTAACAGAGAATTATATTTGAATTTATCTAATTGCCTGCTGTGTATGCTAGGCGAAGCCGCCGTACGGAGTTTAGCGACGTTATACATGTATCTTTATTGATAGTTTCGAATTATCAATTTTCAACAAAAAATATTCGTTGTTGTTTACTTTTTCATTAACAAACTCCTTTATTTTACTTTTGGACATTAATTGCTAATTCAACAACCCCTAGCAATAAAAGTAAACATTTAGCGTTGACGATTGTAGTACTACCAACAAATCTTAATCGGGAGAAATGTTCAAAACTTCCTCGGTAACATTCACAAAGCATTTAGAAAATGGTATTTGGCATTAGATACATTGCCGATTATATTATTTCTTTTAGTAAAATATATCCCCTGGTCAGACGTGCTGTAAAACGGGCACCATGCCCGATAAATTGGGATAAGGCCCTGTTCCATAAACAGGTACATATATAAAAAATACACATTTATTTTATCTAACTTGTAATTTTGTGGTATTTTTCAATTACATTACCAATCAATTACATGAATATTGAGAATATATATACTAGTATTCTATTTATTGAACTGTGTATATGAACGAACATTTGTATTTGTATTTATGTTTTGTTATATGTTATTGTAGGGTCTATATGCATATCTTCAACAATAAATTCAGTACCCTATCAGGATCGTATTTCTTCTTTTGATGTCAAAGAGCCCTGGTGTCATTGTTAATATAATAAATGAAAATTTGCGGGACGGGACGAAAATACCCCCGCAGCAATATTTTTGAAAGTTATCTTGGAATCAAGGTCAAGCGACAGTTGTGACCTTGACCTTTGACTTTGTTCAAAGTCATGACACATCTTAGGTCCTAAGGAACACTTCTGTGAAATATTATTGAAATCCATCCACAGGTGAAAGAGTTATGCTCTGGACAAGGTTTTACTAATGATGTCTATTGTGACCTTGATCCTTGACCTTGGTTCAAGGTCATGACACATCCTTAGATCCTAACGAACATTTCTGTGAAATATGATTGATGCTCTGGACAAGGTTTTACTAATGATGTCTATTGTGACCATGACCCTTGACCTATGGCCTTGGTTAAAGGTCATGACACACTCTTAGGTCATAAGGAACATTTCTGTGAAATATTATTAAAATGCATCCACAGGGGTAGGAGTTAATGCTCCGGACAAGGTTTTACTAATGATGTCTATTGTGACCTTGGCCTTTGACCTATGACCTTGGTTCAAGATCATGACATACCCTTAGGACCTAAGGAACATTTCTGAGAAATATTATTGAAATCCATCAACAGGGGATGGAGTTATGCTCCAGACAGGGATTTACTAATGATGTCTATTGTGACCTCGACGTTTGACCTTGGTTCAAGATCATGACACACCCTTAGATCTTAAGGAACATTTCTGTGAAATATTATTGAAATCCATCGACAGGGGAAGGAGTAATGCTCTGGACAAGGATATACTAATGATGTCTATTGTGACCTTGACCTTTGACCTTGGTTCAAGGTCATGACGCACCCTTAGGTCGTAAGGAAAATTTCTGTGAAATATTATTGAAATCCATCCACAGGGGGAGGAGTTATGCTCCGGACAAGGTGTGATGGACAGACAGACTGGACGGACGGACAGACAGGGTGATTCCTTTATACCCCCCAAACTTTGTTTGCGGGGCTATAAAAATACCCCTACCCTCACTTCTACGTAAAAATATAGGTTACTTTCTCATAATAATGTTAACAAAATTAATAATTCTATATGAAAGACATTCTAAATGAAATAATTTCATGTACTAGGACACTTTTTAAATTATACTGGTTGAGCTGGTGTCGCAAGTAAAAATTTGGCAGATTAGGGCTCTTAACGTTACAGGTTGGAACTTTCATTTGGGAATGAATGCTTTGGTGTGAAAATCTAGTACTTAGTACGCTGCTTTCAGAACTTCATAACCAAAATACTATCATTCTGGTAATGAAGTTCAATACTCCTTACAAAGGCCCAAAGTTAAGGTTTATAAGGTCACAATGTCAATACTGACAATAGTCATCATACCAAAATGTAGTTCTCTTTGTGGTAAATATGTCTATGAAATGTCAGACGGCCTACCATATATACATGTAGTATGAACGAAATCTGCTTTCAGAACTGCTTCTTAACCTAAATTGCAACATACACCCAAAGTCAACATCACAAGGTCAAAAGTCATGGTAACAAAATGTAGTACTCCTTATGGCGCATGTGTGTATGAAATATCAAAGGCCCATAGTATGAACGAAATCTGCTTTCAAAACTTCTTAACCTAAATTGCAACATACACCCAAAGTCAAGGTCAAGGTCACAAGGTCAAATGTCATGGTAAGAAAATGTAGTACTACTCATGGCGCATGTATGCATGAAATATCAAAGGCCCACAATTGATAGTATGAAAGAAATCTGCTTTCAAAACTTCTTAACCTAAATTGCAACATACACCCAAAGTCAAGGTCAAGGTCACAAGGTCAAAAGTCATGGTACCAAAATGTAGTACTAAATGTGGCAAATGTGTGTATGAAATATGAAAGGCCTACCACTGATAATATAAAAGAAATATGCTTTCAAAACGTCTTAATCTAGATTGTTACATAGGGTGAAGGTAAAGGTCACAAGGTCAATAGTCGTGGTACCAAAATGTAGTACTCTTTATGGTGATGTGTGTATGAACTATGAAAGGCCTACCACTGATAATATAAATCTGCTATCAAAACTTCTTAATCTAGAATGTTACATAAATTATGGTGAAGGTAAAGGTCACAAGGTCAATAGTCGTGGTACCAAAATGTAGTACTCTTTATGGTGATGTGTGCATGAAATATGAAAGGCCTACCACTGATAATATAAATCTGCTTTCAAAACTTCTTAATCTAGAATGTTACATATGGTGAAGGTAAAGGTCACAAGGTCAATAGTCGTGGTACCAAAATGTAGTACTCTTTATGGTGATATGTGTGTGAAATATGAAAGGCCTACCATTGATAGAATAAAAGAAATCTGCTTTCAAAACTTCTTAACCTATAATGTTATATAGGGTGAAGGTAAAGGTCACAAGGTCAAAAGTCATGGTACCAAAATATGAAAGGCCTACCATTAATAGTATAAAAGAAATCTGCTTTCAAAACTATTTTACCGGACAGGCGGACAGGGTAATTCCTATATAACCCCCCCCCCCCTAAACTTTGTTTGCGGGTGAAGGGGTATAATAACACGAAATGAATAAAAAGGAAATATTATCATTTAGGGGATGCATGCAGGTAGATTTTTTGTATACAATATACTCGCGTATTTCAGAAGAAATGCTCGTTACATGCATGTAATCTGTGTCACTAAAAATGACTAAGAAGTCATTTTTACTAGCTGTGTAAAAAGAAATAGGTTATGTAAGATTTTTTCAGTTGGTAGGTCATCTTTATCGCCTTGAGGTTAATATAAGTCATAATATTATGCATCGCGTTTATCAATAAAATATTTTCCGTTACTTTTTTCTTTTTCATAAATTCTTCCCGAAATCTATATCCTCGTCAAGAAACAAGACGGTCAAATTCATGATTCATGTAACTGATAATATCATTGTCAATATCTTTTTGATCTCAACTGATTATGAAATCTCATCATGTTAAGGAAATTAACATACACTCAATGCGTATTTTTTTTACGTTTGTTTGGCGTGACTGGAAACAAAACAGTTACTAATCGCGGTTAGAGCATGATTCCCATTCATATCTACGTTTTATTGTTATCTTAGTAAAGAGTTTACTAATTATTAGGCTTAAACAGTATGTAACGTAAATGACAAATTCATTTTCCGGATGTGAGTTATCCGGTTGGTTCAGGGTGGCAGTGTTACGTCGCTTCGATACGTCATCTTACGGTAAAGCATCATGCCCATTGGCCTACCAGTCTTCCTTGTAAGCCGGGGGCTAGATTTTTGTACCCTACGTAAACCCGCATGAATAATATACGTTACCAATATTAATTCACTTTACGTCTTAAATCAGACAGAGACGGTGTTTTATAAGGACTTAATATTAGGAAGGTAAGATAACATTTTCAAGTATTTTTGTCAGTTCGAATAACTTACACGGTAAGAATAAAGTATTTTCATTTTTTTTTTTTGCAAAAATTAAAAAAAAAAAAAAATTAAACAGAAAAAAAATCTTAAACTTCTTTGGAAAGTACTTATTAAAATGATTATAAAATAAATGAAAATGAAATGAAAAAACAAATAGGAAACAACAGGGAATTTTAAAATATCACTAGTATACTTGGAAAACAAGTTCAAAGTATCTATATTAAAAGTAAAATTGAGTTTAAGGCTAGGCTCTCGGAGACAAATAACTCATAATCACAAATATGAAATGCATAATACAATGTACCAATTAAATTGTACAGCTTAACACGATTCTAAAATATCTTTTCAACAACTTTTGAAATTTCGGTCGGCAGCAATAGTCTATGTATGCTTATTTTCATTAAAAAAACATTGCAAGTTAATTAATCCTTTTGTAATTAGTGTTAATTTAATTTTGTAGATGCGGTTTATTTTTGGACTTATATTCGTAGCCGTGATAAAATTAATCGCTGCTCAACAAAATGCATTTCGATTTTTCGGGGTTCAATTTCCCCGACCCCGTCGAAGAATCGTCGAATAGTCCAGCACCCGCACAAAATTCTATGAATCAAATGAGCAATACAGGATTTAATGCACAAATGCCCCCAGTTCAAGGACCGCCGATATCAGGTGTGCAGTTTTCCGGGCAAGCTACAAATCCTGCCTCAAACACGCTAACGGGAACTGTAAGCGGTCAGCAACAGCCTGTGAATTCTTTTGCCCAGTCCACAACTGGTTTTGGACAAACGTCAATGTCTGGGTCCAACATGGGCCAACTTCAGCCGGCCAACACATTACCGGGTGCTGCACAGAAGCTGACACCTGAGCAACAATGGCTGACCGTCGGAGGATCAAGAATGCCCCAGAATACCAATCCTACCGTTAACGGTAATCTCAACAACGGTGTACCTTTCAACAGACTGGGATTCAACCCAAATGACCCTACACAGTTCCAGCCAATGAACAGGAATCAAATGAACAACCAGTTCAGAAATGGTCAGTTTTCAAACCAGGCAGTAGGACAGAATCAACCTTTTGGACCCAATAGGCCATTTGGACAAAACCCACCATTTGGACAAAATCAAGGGTTCCCACAGCAAGAATTTAGAGGTCAGGGCCCACAGAACGGAGGATTTACAAATCAGTTTGAAAATTTCGGCACTACTGGCAACGACATGATGTCTTTTAATGTAAACGCCATGGGCCCCATGCCCTCAGATTTTAGTGCCTTCGGAGGACCGGGACCAGAAGGACCAATGGGAGGACAGGGAATGTTTGACGGACCAGGAGGAATGTTTGGGGGTCCACAAGGTGGGTTCGGGGGCTCCACCAGGAGGATTTGGGGGACAAGGAGGGTTCGACTCTATGGGATTACCTCCCTTTATGAGACGATCAATGGGAATGGGGCTGATGGCTGCCCCTGGTCCATTTGAAGGAGGATTTCAGGCCGGTCCAGGCACATTTATAGCTCGTAAGTACATGTATATGTTTTAAATGTTTTTTTTTTCAAGTGAAACATTATCGATCATTCGAGTCTGTTAAAATAATAAACTACATGGTACATACACATCTTAGCAACCGGAAATTCTGCTTATCAAACTGTAACACTATAAGAATGTCAAGGTACTTTACAAAAATGTATTACGAAAGATATTTAGTTAAAATGATTTAACTGAACTAAAAGTCATATTTCTCTTTATTCACAAAATTCTTCCATATCATTTCAGCATTCGGAAAGAAGTAGACATAATCGTATCATGACAGTGTGATGCAAATTGTCATAGTCAGTGGCTGGCCACAGCAGAAGGACAAGAGTCGAGCGGTTTTTTTTTCACATATGTTTCACATAATATAGTCCCTGCACTTGTTAAATTTTTGCACTTGTTGATCATGGGAAAATAAACAAAAAACAATACAAATATCAAATATGTTCCCTTATATTTCACTACCAAAAAATCAAATGCAAATGCAACATCATGTGCCATACATGCAAGTGGTACCGGTGTATAAACTGCTATTCATCTTAAATATACAATATATATATATTCAAATGCTATAAATTTACTACCTTGTATATGGACATAACACGACAAAATGCTATGGAAAAATATGTAATTTCAATAATTACTAAACGTTGGGCTAGAGGCTCTGAGCATTCTTACTTGTACAATAGTGCCTGAAATATTAAGTGCAAGAAATTCAGTTCATCGATATATTTGACATTTTAACCGCAAAATTGCCATTTATTAGTTTTTAGCCAAAATGCAACTAGTTTCTCAGTTTGAAACTTTGCAAACCAAAGTTTCGATAGTTTTACTCATCTTTCTACTGGTGCATAGGGGTATTTAGGAGGAAATGTATTGTCACTGCTGTATGTCGGGGTGTCTGTATGTACAGAAAACTGTGAATACGAAAGAAGAGTCATTTAATCTTCTACTTACCAATAGCCACCAGGGGAAAAGGCTGAACCCTATCAATGTCAAAGGTCTACATCAATGGTCAAGGACAGACAGGACAAAATACCTGTAGTAAAAACCTTGTGTAATAGATAATGGAGAAAATAAACAATGTGGAAGAACCAAACCTACCACAAAAATTGGTCATGGCGAGAAAATGAACCATTTTGGTAAAAAATATTACAAATGTTGGCCATTGAAAGAGGATGAACCCTATTGATTGTAAAGGTCTAGATCTAAGGTCAAGGTCACAGTGCAAAAATAAAGAATGCAGAGTACTAGAATGAACCAAATTGATTTTCAAAGGTCAAGGAAAAAGATGTGTATATTGTGTACATTGCATGTGGACTTGAGGGTGACTCTATGCTTTATATTACCAGACATCATGAATAAAACTTTATACACGAATAGTGTGAAGAGTCAATAGGACAGTCAAACGACAACATGGCACTGCATTCAGCATATTGAGTTCTGTGATCCATCTTTCTTATTATCAATTTCTTTTATCTTGACAAACTTCAGTTCCATGTGACCATCATTATTGACACAACAGGGATGAAACCCCTAAATGGTTTTATTTTTCATTATCACCATTTTTGGCATGAGATGAAATCAACACAAATGTTAATCACCTATATTGTCATGACTATGACATGATCAATTGCAACATACTGGTGTCAGGTCAGTTTCGGACGATTTTGACTTTTTTATGATAGATCCAATTCCTCAATCCTTGAATTGACAACAATGAAATCCTCTCAAATAATGCTGTGTCCTTCCCACATGTAAACATTTTGAAAGACAATAACAGTATGGTATCTGGACCGATTTCACAGCCCTCTCTTTCTGACATTTTCCACAAATTACTGGACCAGTTTCCCGACACTTGATTTAAAAGCTGTCAATTGCAATCAACTTACATGTACTTTGAAATCTGATGATTTAAAAAAATTTTCCTCTTATTATTTTTCTACAAATAACTATGTTAAAATAAGTTTCGAAATAGTACTGAAACCTCAAAGAAGCTAAAGATACATAAAAGAAGCAATGCCTAAAGCCCTCTTCACACTTTCACGGATGGGGCCACGGATAGCTACGGTTCGACAAAAATTCTACATCTGTAGCTATCCGTAGCTCAATCCGGCACTAGTCGTGACAAGTCGTAGCTATCCTTGGCAATCCGTAGCTATCCGGGATGAGACAAAAATTTTTTGAACATGTTCAAAATGTTCCACGACTCCGCTACGGATAGATTTGTCGTAGTGGAGTCGTAGGGGAGTCTTAGCAACCTGTAGTGGAGTCGTAGCTATCCGTAGGGGAGTCGTAGTGACCCGTAGCCTATCCGGGACCATTTTTGTGATAAAAATAGCAATACGACTCTCCTACTAGTCTAGGTGCCATTCATGAAACCCAAAAATTTGTTACGCACAAAATGTTTTTGCATGAAAGTGTTGTCAATACCCTCTTATTTGATAATCCGGCGGATGCCACTCTGGCATCCTTGGGCATTTCGAAATTTTGGGGTAAAATGGTATTTTTCGAAGGAAAACCATTGAAAATAGGAAAAAATCAATTACTTTTTCCATGCTGCAGCTAGATCAACAAAATCGGTACCAAAAGAACGACAATTTAATTGTCTTTAAGTCTCAAGCTCAATTTACCAATCTACTTGTCACTAAAATAGGGAAAACTATGGATTTTCGATTAAAAATCGTTGAAAATTGGGAAAATACAATATCTGTTTTAATTCTATAGCTAAATAAACAATTTTGGTACCAAACGCACAATAAATTTATTGCCTTTCATTTTAAATAATACAGAAGTCAGATTCGCAATTAGCTGGTACGAAAAATTGGGAAAAACAACTACTCCTGGATGTAAAACACTGAAAATGTGCAAAATGCAATGAACTTTTTCAAACTGTAGTTAGTATGAGGTACAGCAATTATGGTACCAAAAGAAATATTTATTTATTATCTTTTATTCTGAATTCGTATTAAGCAACTAGCTCAGATATAAAGTGGGAGAAAACTTTGATTTTTGAAGGGTATTTTCCATTAAAAGTTGGGACTTTGAAAAATGCAAAACGTTTACAAAAAAACTTGAACAAAGATATGTGTATTCAAGTCAACACTTTTTTAAAAACATTTTACTGGTACATGGAGTCTTGCAGCGAGCTTTTGTAAGACGTGGGTGAAATTAGAGACATTGTTCAAAAGAAAGCGGCTACTGTCTATGATACATAACGTGCATGTCTGGTCCACGATGTTAATTAATCTGCTTTTAAATGACGCTAATGAATTTGAAGACGTTTTTAAAACATAGATGATTTCTGCCAGGGTTGTGTAGTTGTTTTCAATTACTGAAGTGGATCTTAATATGGATTCTCTGTAAAAACCTAAAACAGCTGGCCACGGCGTGTCATGGATTTTGATGAAACTTTCTGTAATTATCATACTTAATGTAAAAACAATGAAAACAAACCATATTGTTATATTTGAACAACGGTTGCCACGGTAACGGGGTCAATCTATTTGACACCCCCATAAATATGAGAGATAAGACATATTGTGGCATTCTGTTGCCATGGAAACCATGGTCAAACTTTACTTTATGAACACAAAACCTTTTCTTTGTAAGTTCAACTCTAACAAAAATAACTTTTTCGGGGGAGGGGGTTATCAGGTAGTTGTTGATATTCAGTCAAATTATGTGAAAATTTAGCAAAAATAAGGTCTAATTATAGGGTCATTTTTGGCCTGTTTTTGACTATTTTGAAGGTTAAAAACCATTATTCGGTGAATGTTATGGGTATTTAACATCACCTTGCCAAAATAAATGTCTATAGCTGGAAAAAATCAAGAAATAAAATTTATGGTGAAACTCACCATTTTGTCATGAATGCCAATTAAAGTCCGTTGCTATAGCAACTTGGAATCCATATTACCATATACCGCATATTTAAAAAACATTGTTTTTCCTCATGTTTGAGTCCTATGTTTATGAATTAGCATACATGTATACAAATTATATTAATCATTATCAATTGATCTTCAAATCATTTCAAGGTCACCTGTCCAAATCTCAAGGTCATTTCTAACTTTAGACTAAAATTAAGACAAAAATCAGGATTTCCAATTAATTTAAATTGATTTCTCTTACTTATTTCATTAGATATTTTGATTTTAAATATTTACAGTTGAACAACCGATCAAAAGAAGAAGAATTCATCACAATTTTGTTAGATTGTATTTCACTTCTATGTATGACATACTTTCAAAAGAGCATAAAATTGAGATTTTCTAAAATTTTCTCGTAAAATATGTGACATTTTTTTGGGTCTTCATTGGGCTTTGATAAATGTGATACCCATCCCAACAAATAATACATTTATCATACTTTTACGGATAATTGATTGTTTTGCCAAGGTTCCATACTGTTTACTGTTGACCATGTCTCTTTTTAGTGAAAAACCACAAAATTTGGCCTGAAAATAGTAAATATTTTCAATGACCTTGAAAATTGAGCAAATGACCTTGTCATTTTCTCAAGGTCACGATAGCATCAAATGGTCTTTAATACATCTACATACCAAGTTTTGTAGCGATAGCAGGCATACATCTGTAGAAATTAGCTTTTTACTTATGACAGGTATTTACACCTTCGTATCAAATGTTGCCATGGTAACCTATTTCAAAGGCATGCAAATAGAAAAATCTCACTTCTAGATAAAATTCCTTCGATTCCCATGAAGTCCTAGGATAATTCTCTTGAGGAAATAGTCAACTGTATTTCAAATCTTGTGCAATTGCATTATTACTCTTGTCAAAATTAAGTAAAATATAGGTAAAATAAGGCCTAAATTGGCCGAAAATGGCTCATTTTGAATAAGCATTTTTTCTTGAAATTGAAGCAAATTTACATGACACACAGAAAGAAGGAGCATCGAAAAATCAAATTGTATCAACTTAAGAGGATTTAAATAATCTTTTCGGAAAATTACATATACATTCAACATTTGTTTCCATGGTAACGGGATGCATAAAAATGCCTTGTTTAACGGTGTTTTTATACAAAACCTTGGTTACCATGGCAACGGAACGTCGGAGAAAAAAATGGAAGGTCAATTCGCTCTGAGGACACCATATTTACCTTATACACAAAAAATAACCAAAATCTGAGACATGTCGTGGCCAAACATGTCTGATTTTTTAGGTTTTTACATAGAATCCATATTAAATACCTGCTTAGACATGACGTTCTAGTCTCTACGTCGATGTTGAAAAGATGCCTTCGGTTTTTGCAACTTCCAAACTTTGCAATGTATTTTTTTTTAAAGACAGTGCATGTATTTTATATATTCTTTTCATTTTCGTGCCATCGATGGCGGATGCTGCTAGCCAACAGGGGATGCTTAATCCTCCCGGGCACCTGGTCCCACCTCTAGCTTGCTAGGGGTCCGTCGATTCTCAATTTTGTGCTCTATTGTGAGTGCTGTTGAGATTATCGTCAGGATCTTCTTTAACTCAATCGAAATATGTTCTTAAAATAAGCTCCAGGTTATTCATTCGACAAGAATGCCTGATGATCGATTGATGTATGCAGGACTCTCATTCATACAGAATTAATACCTTGAATGTTTCTGGTCGTGTATTTCTAAAATAACTAAACACTTCAGATGTTGAACAATAAGTGTTCCAACTATTTACATTCTTGAAGAAAGTTTTAAACCAATTTTGATGCACCAGACACGTGTTTCGGATAGAAAAATCCTCATCAGTGATGCTTTCAATTAAAGTGACTTCATGACACAGCCAAAATCCTCTCCAGCAGCGCCCCTGGCCACGTTTTCTGAACTTAAAATTGCTATCGCTTTGCAGAGAGCAAAACTAAATGATATTCAGTTGACCCTACTTAGCATCACAATGACATAAAAGATTCAGTCAGGAAAGCTACGTCTCAGGAAATGAAGTGCAACTAATTAATATTACATGTACTTGCAATCAGTTGATCGAGAAAGCAATCCCATTGATTAAGGACTAACATTCTACACATTCTGAAGATTAAGGTATTGAGAACAGATCATGATGATGGGTATCATCAACATATGATGGTATTAGAGAGACAAAGGTTGTTCTGTGGGAAGTTTTTGAAGTGGTGTTCCGTGTCAAATGTCAGAGAAGTTAATTCAGATATTGAAAAGATGGAGACTGAGGCCATGATATTCATAAAGAATTACTATGGTTTAGAGAATCTAGACAGTATATCTGATGTCAGGTCCAGTATACGATTGAATGAAATGCGCTGTACGAATTCAAAACTCTAAGATGACCATTGTCACTAACAGTTTATTGAATAATTTCGATAACATGTCAAGAACCAGAAGTCTCTAATGAGACTGAAGCTCTACTGGCTGTTTTGTTAAATTCACTGAATTGCACCCATTTTCCAACCCTGGGGACAGGGGCTCACATAAAATATCAGATGCATACCTACACCACAGACAAATAATACAAGTAATGGAAAAAGAATTTACTCTCCATGAATTACCAGTATACTTTCTGGGATCTGGTGTTCACAAGATTACAAAGACTTATATAGGAGAAAATGACCACACCAATTTTCAAAGACAGGTCAGTCTTAAACAGAATCTCAGGCGCACAATTAGACCACAGACTAATGGAAATGGAAAAAGAAATCTCTCTACAGTATCAATTATACATTATGAGAACTGGTGTTCACTAGATTACATAGAGTTAAATAGGAGAACATGACCACACCCCTTTCAAAGACTCTGGAGGTCAGATGCTGAAACAAAATAGCAGGCACACACATAGACAAGCGACTGATTATAATGCAAAAAGAATTATCTCTCTATCAATTATACTTTCTGAGAATTGCTGTTCACAAGGTAACATAGACTTACATATGAGAAAATGATCACACCCATTTCCAAGACCCTGGGGATCAGGGGCTCAAACAAAATAGCAGGGGCACAACTAGACCAGAGACTGATTATAATGCAAAAAGAATTGTCTCTCTATCAATTATTCTTCTGAGAATTGATGTTCACATGGTAACATAGACTTATATATGAGAAAATGACCACACCCATTTCCAAGACCCTTGGGTTCAGGGGCTCAAACAAAATATCAGGTACACAACTAGACCAGAGACTGATTATAATGCAAACAGAATTATCTCTCTATCAATTATTCCTTTTGAGAATTGGTGTTCACAAGGTAACAGACTTATATATGAGAAAATGACCACACCCATTTCCAAGACCTTGGGGGTCAGGCGCTCAAATAAAATATAAGGGGCACAACTAAACCAGATACTGACTACATTGCAAAAAGAATTATTTCTCTATCAATTACACTTTCTGAGAATTGGAGTTCACTAGATTACATAGACTCATATAGCAAAAAATGACCACACCCATTTTTGAAAACCCTGGGGGTCAGAGGCTCAAACAAAATATCAGACCAGGGACTGATTATAATGCAAAAAGAATTATTTCTCTATCAATTATACTTTCTGAGAATTGGTGTTCACTAGATAACATAGACTTGTATAGCAGAAAATGACCACACCCATTTTTTAACACCCTGGGGGTCAGAGGCTCAAACAAATTATCAGGTGCACAACTGGTCCAGAGGCTGATTATGTTACAAAAAGAATTATTTCTCTATCAATTATACTTTCTGAGAATTGGTGTTCACTAGATTACATAGATTATATATATATAGGAGAAAATGACCACACCCATTTTCAAGACCCTGGGGGTCAGGGGCTCAAACAAAATATCAGGTGCACAACTAGACCAGAGACTGATTATATTGCAAAAAGAATTATTTCTCTATCAATTATTACTTTCTGAGAATTGGTGTTCACTAGATTACATAGACTTATATAGGAGAAAATGACCACACCCATTTTCAAAGACCCTGGGGGTCAGAGGTTCAAACAAAATATCAGGTGCACAACTAGACCATAGACCAAACTTATTGCAAAAAGAATTAGCTTTCTATCATTTATGGTTTCAGAGGAGTTGTGCTCACAAAAAATTGTTAACAGACAGACAGACAGACAGACAGACAGACAGACAGACAGACAGACAGACAGACAGACAGACAGACAGACAGACGGACGGACGGACGGACGGACACCGGACAACATGGTATCGCATAAGCTCGACTGGTCTTTGACCAGTAGAGCTAATAAAGCCTACGCTCACGCAGCAAGATACGCCCGTTGGGATTTTTTTTCACAACACCAAAATATCTAAGTCCCATAACTCCATAAGGACAAATTGGATGAACCTAGCTTAAAATCGAAAGGCGGCTTCCTCTTCAAAGTCTGATCAAAATGTACAAATATCATGAAAATCTGTTGACACATATTCAAGTTATTGCGTTCCATGCACCTATATTTTGCCCTTAGCTTAACATGTATGTGCATATAACCCCCCCCCATTACACATGATTTCTGGATTATGTGACAAAAAATTCAAGAACCCCTTATATATGTGAAAGAACATCCTTTCTACTTGAAGTATACAAAATTTCAAAACATTTCAACCAGAAATAGATTTTTAAATAATTTTTAACTATTTTAGTATATTTTCACTGTATTTTAAAATATCTAAGTCCCATAACTCTGTAACGACATATCGAATGAACCTGAAAATCGAAAGGCGGCTTCCTCTCCACAGTCAAATCAAAATGTATGAATATCATGAAAATCCGTTGACGCATATTCAAGTTATTGCGTTCCATGCGCCTATATTTTGCCCATAGCTTAACATGTATGTGCATATAACCCCCCCCCCCTTCCTATTACACACAATATCTCGCTTATGCGACCAAAAAATTAAAAAACCGTTACATATGTCAAAGAGCATCCTTTCTACCTTAACTATACAAAATTTAAAAACATTTCGACCAGAAATAGATTTTTAAATAATTTTTAACTATTTTAGTATATTTTCACTGTATTTTAAAATGTCTAAGTCCCATAACTCTGTAACGACATATCGAATGAACCTGAAAATCGAAAGGCGGCTTCCTCTCCACAGTCCAATCAAAATGTATGAATATCATGAAAATCCGTTGACGCATATTCAAGTTATTGCGTTCCATGCGCCTATATTTTGCCCATAGCTTAACATGTATGTGCATATAACCCCCCCCCCCTTCCTATTACACACAATATCTCGCTTATGCGACCAAAAAATTAAAAAACCGATACATATGTCAAAGAGCACCCTTTCTACCTTAACTATGCAAAATTTAAAAACATTTCGACCAGAAATAGATTTTTAAATAATTTTTAACTATTTTAGTATATTTTCACTGTATTTTAAAATGTCTAAGTCCCATAACTCTGTAACGACATATCGAATGAACCTGAAAATCGAAAGGCGGCTTCCTCTCCACAGTCCAATCAAAATGTATGAATATCATGAAAATCTGTTGACGCATATTCAAGTTATTGCGTTCCATGCGCCTATATTTTGCCCTTAGCTTAACATGTATGTGCATATAACCCACCCCTCCCCCCTTCCTATTACACACAATATCTCGGTTATGCGACAAAAAAATTAAAAACCCGTTACATATGTCAAAGAACATCCTTCCTACATGAAGTATACAAAATTTCAAAACATTTCGACCAGAAATAGATTTTTAAATAATTTTTAAATATTTTAGTATATTTTCACTGTATTTTAAAAATCTAAGTCCCATAACTCTGTAACGACATATGGAATAAGCCTGAAAATCAAAAGGCGGCTTCCTCTCCACAGTCCAATCA
The DNA here is from genome assembly GCA_033119305.1 of Pinctada imbricata. Lineage (NCBI taxonomy): Eukaryota > Metazoa > Mollusca > Bivalvia > Pterioida > Pteriidae > Pinctada > Pinctada imbricata. Next base: position 52,557,285 of record VSWD01000008.1, on the reverse strand, counting down.
TAATGTATGAATATCATGAAAATCCGTTGACGCATATTCAAGTTATCGCGTTCCATGCGCCTATATTTTGCCCTTAGCTTAAAATGCATGTGCATATAACCCCCCCCTTCCTATTACACACAATATCTCGGTTATGCGACAAAAAAATTAAAAACCCGTTACATATGTCAAAGAACATCCTTTCTACTTGAAGTATACCAAATTTCAAAACATTTCGACCAGAAATAGATTTTTAAATAATTTTTAAATATTTTAGTATATTTTCACTGTATTTTAAAAATCTAAGTCCCATAACTCTGTAACGACAAATCGGATGAACCTGAAAATCGAAAGGCGGCTTCCTCTCCACAGTCTGATCACTATGTATAAATTTGATAAAAATCCGTTGACGCGTATTCAAGTTATTGCGTTCCATAGGCGGACGGACAGACGGACGGACGGACGGACGGACGGACGGACTTTGCCATACCATAATACGTCCCGTCAAATGACGGGCGTATAAAAACTAAATATTTTCAGCCATGCATAAGGAAACATTCTTAAGATGCAGCTCAATCAAACCTGGATCTGCTGAAAGAATTAAATTTTTTAAAAATAATGAGACCAGTTGTTATAATATTTTGCCAATCGCGTCTGTACCTCTATCTGTTATCCTGTTGATTTGTTGCAGTCGCACATGAAATCCGAGTTGTGTAACAAACAGATGTGACAAATTCTGTGCTCATATTTCTTTAATTCTGTAAATATTTTGGAGTAGAGAATTGTCAGAGTACGATGCAAAGGAGGCATCTTGATCAACCATGTAAGAAGGGCTCTTTGTTGTTAGAAGTAGTTGCACACAAGTATTACAAATGCATGTTGATGAAACAGCAAGGCAATAAGAAAGGAGGTGATCTCCAACAAAACTGGGTTGCAGCACCAATATAAACACATCAAAACACCTCAAGTAAAAACACAGAGAAGACAAACACAGAAGAGAAACCAGAGAATCTAGAGTAGAAAAAGGGTAATAAGAGATGCAAATCTAAAACTATTAATGTGCAATCATTTTTGATACGAAAATTGTTGTTCTAAAATCTCTTGAAACCGATTACATTTTTACAATTTAAAACATTTTTTCAGCAAAAAAAAAAAAAAACCAACAAAACAAAACAAAACAAGAAGATTCCATTTGCTTGTGTGGAATTCTGAATTTAAATCAATGAAATATTTTTTCATGTCATTGTTTTACCTACAGCATGAAAAAAAGCATTGCAATATCCAAATTTTCAGCGATTTTTTCATTCAAAATGCATTCTTTTCCCCATTTTCGTACATGCAAATTGCTAATCTGATATTTAAAATGAAAAGCAATACATTCATTGTGCGTTTGGTACCAAAATTGTTATTTTATCTACAATATGAAAAAAGATATGACATTTTCCCAATTTTCAACGGTTTTTCATCGAAAATCAATGATTTTCCCCATTTCATGGACGAGTAAATTGATAAACTGAGCTTGAGACTTGATACCAAATCTGTTGTTCTAGCTACAACATGGACAAAGTAATCGCATTTTTCCAACTTTCAACGGTTTTTCTTTGAAAAATCACACTTTTTCCCAAAAATTTCAAATGCCCAAGGATGCCAGAGTGGCATCTGCCAGATTATCAATGTAGAGGGTATTTACATCACTTTCATGCAAAAACATTTTGTGCGTAACATTTTTTTGGGTTCCCCCAAAAATAGCCATTTGGCAACTAGACTATACGGATTGCTACGACTCTCCTACAGATAGCCAAGGATTGTGTCTTACATTAACTTCAAATCGATCAGTTTTCTTTGTGTTTTTCAGTCAATATATGAATTAATACTTCAACTAATCAATTTCTGGTAATGATATAAAGGCATGTATAAAACCTCAATACTGTTATAAAACTAGTGAGACCATCTCAATTTGAAACAATTCGTTGTTTTAGTAAATAATTATGGTTTAAATGTTAAACTCTTTAAATTCAATAGGATCATTTAAAACCTGATAAATTTACAGCATGGACCAGACATGCACATTTAAAAATGGTTTAAAAATACATAGGAAATTCAAGCCAGTCCTACCAATCCGTACTGAAGTCGTAGCTAACCTTGTGTGAATTGTGGCTATCCGTAGTCGAGCCATGGTAATCCTTAGTAATCCGTACCTATCCGCACACATGTCGTAGCAATTCGTACGTGTGTCATAGCAATGTCGGGACGACATCTGTAGCAATCCTTAGCTATACGTACTCGGTTCGTTTCAACCTATAGCAATCCGTACTGGAGTCGTAGGTTCATGGTTCATCAAATATTTTGCGTGACGATTCACCACGCATAGACCTTTTTTGGAGTCGTAGCTCGATCCATGAAAGTGTGAGGGGGGCTTAAGAGTGAATATCTTGCTACACTACTTTAATGCAGATTAGAGTCCCCTACCTGGTCCAAATCATTCCCTTTTATCTGAATACCATTTTCTATGCTTGGTCTTTGACCTTTTTACCCCAAGCACAATAGGGTACATCCTTAACTCAGGGAACGTTTCTGACAAGTTTCATGTTGATTGGTTCATTACACACTCCATTGTGATGGGAAATCATTTTGAATCATCAAAGTCTTATGACCTTGAACTTTGCCCTTGGACATTTTAATCAACAGACATGGGTAACGTTTCTGTAATGTTACATGTCAGTAGATGTAAAGCACATTCTGTTATGACCTTGAAGCCATTTCAATGATCATAAAAGTTCTCTGTCTTTGACCTTTTACTCCAAAATCAGAGAGTACTTCAACATTCCTACAATAAACATGTACACTCAGTTATGATTGGGAAACCATCAAAGACCTATTACCATGACCTTTGACCTCCAAACCAATATGGGCATCCTTGACTTATGGTGAGTAAGTGTACTAAGTTTCATTGCAATAGCACTTTATGTATTGGAGTTATGGTCCGGCAAACCAATTGATTTTTTCAATTAGTGACTTCATTTTGACTCTAGTTTCCTCTTGTGACAAGTACCTTATACACAAATTTGGTTTGTTCTCCAGTTTTTATCTGTGTTCTCAAGATGTAACAGAAATACAAATGAATAGAAAAGCGAACATTATGCTCTTATTATTTCATACTGTGGTACATAATAAGGATTTATCAATAAGGAAACTAATGCCAAAAATCGTTCTTCACTGTGTATATGACTGAGTGTATGCATACAGTTAAGATTTGCTTTATATCTAGTTGTGGATTCTATTTTGAATATGATCATGTAATTTTTATCACAGATTAATACTTGTACATATACTTAAAATGCACATTTTCAAATGTCATGAAATATCAAAAGTCTACAAAATCATAAATTCTTGACACGAATATTAAAGCCACTTTGTAACAATTATTCAGGAATCTTTTTAAAGTCCACATATCAAAGGTTTGAAATGCTATTTCCTCGATTTCTTCTTGTCTGTCTTGTCTGTCTTGTCTGTGCTAGTGAAAAGTTTTGTCAAATTGCGTATACCATGGAGAATAACCGGCTCTAGCTCATCTCTCAGAAGTTTCACCTCCAATCTGTCTGGGAACATGTCCACAAAACGATAGCTGAAATATTATATAACCAAGATAGAAATATATTATACCATTTTATCACATGATACACCCATTATGCAGTTTCATAAAGCCATTTCATAATAAAATGTTATGATAACACGTTACATATCGCTCTGCTCTAATACGATTGGTCAAGTTTGGAGCCTCATCACCTACACTGTGACAAGTGTGACCTTTCAAATATCGGTCATATGTTAAATTAAGACGCAAATTCAATATCAATTATTGAAATTGTTGTTGATGAAAGAATTATTGCATTAAAGTACTAAACAAAGTTAAAATATTTTTCCCTTTACACACAGAACATCTACGACGGAGAACTACTTCTCATAGCGTAGCAGACGACTTTTAAAGGTCATGGCGTGATTCACCTCTAGTTCTCGGAATCGTTGATTTCACTTTGGCAATAAACATTTTTTGGCAGAATCATGTGATAAAAAGAATCTGAAATGAATTTTCATTTCATACGATGTATTATGAAATGAAGATTCATTTCAGATCCTATATATATTATATAACCGGGATGTAACGTCGATTCTGATTGGCTGGCGCGCGAGTCATTACTATACAAATATGGACTTGGTCGAGGTCATTATGTCATTATAATGACCCGATGAGATTTGTAATATTGACCGAGGCCGAAGGCCGAGGTCAATATTATAAATCTCAGCAGGTCATTATAATGACATAATGACCGAGGCAGGGATGGGGTAATTAAAAATGTAATTGTAATTAATTACAATTAATTACATTTTTTCAAGTAATTGAATGTAATGTGTAATTGAAGATTTTTTCAATTACATGTAATTGTAATTTAATTAATTACAAGGCAAAAACTGCATGTAATTCCAATTACATTTCAATTACTTTTCAATTACATTTGCAACTAAAACAAAATGAATACACAAATTGATCTGAGAAAAAAAATTGACTTGTTGTGTAATCAATTATTGAGATTAGCCACAGATAATGGTTAAATAAACATTTTTACCTGAATGACCACAAGACCTAATGTGACTTATAGTTATCAAAACAAAGTCTGGTTATGTGTTTCTGTTCTAATTAGCTTGTTTGTCTGTTCTGCAAGGACCTCCATTATATAAGTCCTAGAGATATTGCATTTTTACCTGGTTGTCCACAATAGAAAAAATGCATGAATAAAATTGTCAAAGGTCACTGTTTACTAAATTAATTAATGTAACAAAATTCAGTTGGGAAGACTAACTTATCAAAGACAATGACAAAATGGCTAGTATTTTTAAGTGCCAAGAATTCTGGGGGAAATTTCAAGGCGAAATGTGTGCATTAATGGTTTCTCAGTAAATCTTAAAATACATTGGACTGTTGAGCGAATATAGTTCTGCACTTTCTTGCATTTTATCAGAGACTTGAATTACCAATCCAGCATTGTTAAAAAAATGATACCCTAAAGCTAAAAATAATTCATTAAATGAAATGTAATGTGTAATTTAATTAATTACATTTGCAATGTAATTGTAATTTAATTAATTACATTGCCAAAAAATGGCAAAGTAATGTGTAATTTAATTAATTACATTGCCAAAAATTACAATGTAATGTGTAATTTAATTAATTACATTTCAATGTAATTGACCCCATCCCTGGACCGAGGCCAAGTCCTTATTTGTTATATTATATAACGAATTGTAAGACTGCAAATGATTAAAATAATGATTCAAATCAATATGAACACATAATTTTTAGTTCAGAACTTCACAATTAATAGCACTTTTTTTGGTGAAAAGTGTTTCTTAACTTTTAAAATCTAACAAAATAACTATCTTAATTTTTATCGTAAATACTTAAATCAGGACAAATACCACACCGAGTCATTATCTTCCGTCAGCGGTCATTATCGGAAAATAATGACTCGCGCTCCAGCCAATCAGAATCGACATTACATCCTGGTTATATAATATTTTCTGATAATGACTGCTGACGGAAGATAATGACTTGGTGTGGTGTTTGTCCTGATTTCAGTATCTAAGACAAAAAATAATATAGTTATTTTGTTAAATATTAAAATTTTAGATAAACTTTTCACAACCTCGACCTCGACCTCGGTCTATATTACAAATCTCATCGGGTCATTATAATGACCTCGACAAAGTCCATATTTGTATAATAATTCTTAGCAGCAATACGAAAAAACTAAATTCTAACTTTTATTGGCCCACTCATAGTTATAAGCATTAAATTTATGGAATTTTACAGATCATTTATGGTCATAGTACATTACATTTATTTGCACAACTACAGTTGATCGATTCCCCTTTGTGATTGATAGCTTCTACTGATTCTTAAAACAGCACAGCGATTATAATTACATGTATTTCAATTCTACTGATTCTTTGAAGAGTACAGTGTTTATAATTATAGTGTTCCATCTGTAACATGATAATATAACCTTACCTAACCGTTTAGGCTGTAACCGAAGATAGACGTAAAGTATGAAATCAGAGTGGAATTATAACATCAACTTACCTTAACTAAAGATAGAGGTATTATAACATAACATAACCTTACCTTAACCAAAGATAGAGGTCCAGTGCATCATAAGTTTGTTCTAATACCATTTGTTCATCAAGGGACTCTGGGTATTTATAAGGATGGCCAGTTCTTTGACAAACAAAGTCAAATGTTGTAGGAATTCCCTTACTGCAACGTCGTGAATACTGAAATATATAATAATAATAATCAGTATTTGTCTAATGTTTGAAGCAGGTAGGTATGCCCTACCATGTGACAGTGCAGGCATCAATAGGTTGCTTTGTTCATCATTCTGCCAATAATAAATCAAATATAGGGGGCATCACAATAAAATCTTTTATGAATTTAAATATTTTGTCATAAAATGAAGTAAGACTTGTAAGAAGACAACAACGCTCACCGTGCAGGTGTTTTATAGTGAAATGGCTTTTTTCATATAGATTTTTCTTGAAAAGTATATGGCCAAGTTAAAGTTAATAAGTAGGCCAAACTCAAAGCTCAAGATCACTAGGTCAAAGGTCAAGGACTCAAATGAAAGGTCTGGTCGTGAGGAATCTACAAGTGAAATATCAATGTCCAACCCCTATAGTTCATGAGATATAGCCTGGGTTAAACTTTTCAAGAAGTAGGTAAAACTCCAAGGTCAAGAGGTTCAAAGTCTAGGTCCTGAATGAACTGGACTCCATATATGAAATATCAAAGCCCTACCCCTAATAGTCATGAGATACAGCCAAACTCCAAGGTCAAGGTCACTAAGTCAAAAGTCAAGGTCCTTAATGAAAGGCCTGGTCATGAGGAATCCACATGTGAAATATCAAGGCCCTTCCCCTCATAGTACATGAGATATGGCCAAGAAGAAAGTTTTTAAAAAGTAAGTCAAATTTCAAGGTCAAGGTCATTAGTAAAGTAAAATTAAGTAAGTAATCTTTATTTAGAGTCGGATATACATAAACATATAACAAATAACATAAGCTCTGTGGAGCTTTTTAACTGACTATAACCTTAATTAAGACATGCTAAGACATATTAAATAAAAGTACAATAATATAAATCATGCTAGAAAAACAGGTATTAACTGTCGATAAGCTAGTTCATACTAATACTATAAGGGATTCATTAAGAAGATACTATAGAGAAAATAAAACTACCATAGTCACTCAAATCATGGATGAGTAGCTAAGCTCTGTCAAATATCTAAAACTACATGTAGCTGGAGAGAATAGCACTTATAAGCACAATGATCACAGACATGCAAATTTATCACAGGTATTCATAGCATCAGTGAAATCAAAAGGTCAGACGTCACTTAGCTAAAAGAAGACATGCATACTGGCAATTTATATGATGTACATAAGCAGTAGCTACACTAGTAAAACAAAACAACAAATGAACTTAAAAAAGTACATTGAGCATATCACAACACTGAGACAAACAACACCAAGCACAGCAAAGTATAAAAGTACCATCAACCTCTCTCCGGAAGGGACACGCCTAGAGAGGTTTCAGGCAGGATAAAGAGCCAACATATTGTTACGGAGTCGTCCTTAATCCATAAAACCGGAAAATCACCCTAGTAAATTTAGTTTAAATACGATTATAAAATCGGGAATGTGCAGCAAAGACGTAAGACGAAGGTCGAGTGTAGACAAGTTACAGGTAGTTGATTAAACTGATAATAACGATTTTCCCGAGATAATTTGGTAATAATTAGATACACAAGTTTGTATTATAACCAATTTTAGTAATCCTTTTACATGATAAAGCCTTTAAGACAAGAAATTCCTGTATTTTCTCCTCTGCAGTTTGAAACTTAGCGCCGTGCCAACATTGCTCTGGTACGGACTTACAAATTTGGCGCATGCTGATTTGCTGACGCTTGATGCAATTAGTATATAAGGGAGCACTGCCGGTGCTCAGCGGGGCATTTGACTTGTCCCAGAGCTGGTGTCAATATCGACTTGATTAGTATCAGATTGTTAGGAATTGAAACCGATTTGGGTTTTGCAGTTTGAGAACTTGACTTTGAATTGTAATTTCCCCTAATTGGGTGAAATTAACTTTGACTAGTAATTAAAAGTATGGACACCCATGTGGGTGATACCTCAGCCTTGAGAGCACCCATTTGGGTGACAGTTAGTGATAACCAATTTGGCTGATAACACACAAGTATTCATAATTTATAGGTTATTTGGTAACATATATCTTTTACAACCTAAATGGGTGGTGCCCTGTGGCTTGCACCCAAATAGATGATGTAAGTATAACTCATATTTCTTAAATAGTTTTAACTGCTGTAGTAATTCTATTTCTCTAATAATTCAAAGTAAATAAATAGCTAAACACTTTTCTCTATTGTATGTACTAATAATCACTTTGCTTTTCAGCTGCTTGCTCCTCACTTAGTATACTCATACTCTGCACCCATTCGGGTGATAAAAGCATAGCACCTACCTAGGTGAAACACAGATTTGTATTTGAATTGATGATCATTGCTTTGACTAGATACTTGCTGATGAACTTGGGCCTTGGGCTAGTTTAGGTTTATAGCAGGTGCTCCAAGGACACACTGGGTGAGAGTTAGCCAAAAGGGGCAGACAACTCTGGACTCAGTGTATTGGAGATCATTAATTACGGGTATCTCATCTTTGCTTGCTCGTTTTTCTCTTTTACAGTTGATTATTAAAATAATAAATTATTAAACTTATATCAAATTGTTCCTCGTCTATCAGGGTGCAATGAAGCTTAAAAGTCGGACAGCAGACGGATCCTAATTTTGTAAGTGTATCTGGCTAGGTAGCTGCGGCAACTTGGTCGGGTACGGTTACAATATATAAACTTAAAAATATAGCAACAAAAGGCAACACAAGCATCATGCAGCAATAAATAGAAAAATAATAGATCTAACTCATCTGCTAAGGAACTAAGAACAAAACACTACTGATAACATGGCAGGAACCTTGGAGAACTATGATGCCTTACAGGCACTAGTTAGAGGCATAAATTAATAAAACACCGCTAAAGACGGTATGGCCGGATTGCAAAGTAAGTTTTTGTCACTAACTGGGTCAAGGTCAATAGGTCAAATAATACATCATAAATTGAAAGGTTTTGTCAGAGGCAACCTACATGTATAAAATAAAGTTTCTACTGCACACAGTTCCATAGATTTTGCTTAAACCAGGAACTTTAACCAAAATCCTTAACTAGGTCAAACTCCAAGGTCAAGGTCACTAGGTCAAATGTTACCGCATAAATTGAAAAAAAGGTCTTGTCATGGGCAAGCTTCATGTATAATATAAAGTTTCTACTGCATACAGTTCCATAGAATTTGCTTAAACCAGGAACTTTATTCAAAATCTTTGAGTAGGTCAAAGTCCAAGGTCAAGGTCACTAGGTCAAATTTTACGGCATAAATTGAAAGGTCTTGTGATGGGCAAGCTTCATGTATAATATAAAGTTTCTACTGCATATAGCTACTTAGATTTTGCCTCAACCAGAAACTTTAACCAAAATTTTTAACTAGGTCAAAGGTCAAGGTCACTAGGTCAAATGTTATGGCATAAATTGAAAGGTCTTGTCATGGGCAAGCTTCGTGTATAATATAAAGTTTCTACTGCATATAGTTCCTTAGATTTTGCCTCAACCAGAAACTTTAACCAAAATGTTGACGGCAGACGGACGGACGGACAGACGGACGGACGGACATGGTCAATCTATAGGCCGGAATTGCTATCCGGCCAAATATATTATCTTTTTGTTATAAGTTTATTAGCAAAAGTTGTACATGTAAATAACAAAGGAGGGGATCTCCAACAAGACTCCGTCACAGTACCCGCAGCAAAACATCCAAACATCATCAAAAAGGTTGTATTGAAATTGAGACATGCGAGGTCATTCTTGAAACTGGCGAGCGGTAGATAGCCAGCAAATTTTTAAAATACATGTACAAAAATGTACAAGGAAAAAAGATTTCTATTAGTATTAGAAAAGAAAATGTTGACCACCACAAATAGGGGATCAGAGCTCATTCATACCCCTCTAAATTTGCAACTACAAACTAACAACAGGGGGGGGGTTAAAAAGGGTCTGCTGGGTCCGGAAATACTTTTTAAGGCCTTGGTGAAAAGTATCATTATAGCATTGAAATGTCATTTAAGATTTCCATTAGTCAACAATGGGGTGTCCCAATTTCCCCTATAGTGAAACCTAACATGTACATATACATGTACTAGTATTATATATAATCAACACAATTAATAGCCTGAATAGAATTTAACGGCAAATTACCTACAGACAACTTTACATTACAATGTGATTGTAACGTCATATGACGTCAAAATCAGTGTAAAATATAGCTGACCATCCTGTCTTCAAATTAGTGTAGAATCACAACAGGATGTCCGATTCTCAAAATTTAAATTGATTTATACTCTGTAAATCCTGTATTTTCAATGTTCAATGTTTGTCCCAGTTTTGAAATTTGGCTGATTTTGGCCCTTACTGCCCCTTGCCCTTTAAGACACTCCTCCACACCTTACTTTTCAAAATATATTTCATGTATACTTCCCAATACAAAAACTAAAGATGGTTAAACTCCAAGGTCAAGGTCAATAGGTTAAAACTTCTGGTATCCATGGAAAGGTTTTGTCAGAATAAATTTGCATGTAAAATATGAAAGCCATATCACTTACCATTCAAATGTCCAAGGTTGAAGTTTTTTTAAGTAGGTCTAACGCCAAGGTCAGAGGTCGCAAGGTCAAACATTTTGGTATCCACAGAAAGGTCTTGTTCAAGGAATGCACATGTGAATTATGAAAGCCCTTTTACTTACCATTCAAAAGTTATGCCCAAGGTTAAAGTTTTTTAAAAGTATGTCAAACTCCAAGGTCAAGGTCACGAGGTAAAAAATGTTGCTGTTCATGGAAAGGTATTATCACAAGGAATCACTTGTGAAATATGAAAGCCTTATCACTTACCAATCAAAAGTTATATCTAAGATTAAAGTTTTTTAAAAGTAGGTCCAATGCCAAGGTCAAGGTCACAAAGTAGAAAAAATTTGGTATCTACGAAAAGGTCTCATCACATGTGAAATATAAAAGCCCTATCACTTACCACTCAAAAGTTATGCCCAAGGATAAAGTTTTTGTGACTTGCAGATGGACAAACTGGTTTTAATGTCCCCGTGCTTTCATGTGAGCAGGAGACAAAAGTTATTAGTGATTCCAAAAATACCAACTATCTTCGCGATTTATGCCCAATTTTTCATGTTGATCCATACACATAAAAGCAGTAGGGCCACGAAGCCCGATATTGGCCCTAGTTTTGAACATTGTACTTCATAGAATTTTTAACTGTGATTTGACATTTTGAAACATTCTCTACCGAATCATGAATCTATCTTTTGTCAACGTTGCGTTTATCACTAGCTTTTAGCCCTTTGAAAACCCCAAAATTGGTCATATTCCGCGAAATTGATACAAAAACTACATATTTCTATAAAATTAGCAATGGCCGCATGCATTAACTGTGATGGAAAAATTATTTGTGAAAGATTATCATTATATCCTTTTGTAATAAACGTTTTATCTCAATTAACACAAGTGGCCACATTGAATTCTTTCACAAAAGATGAAATTCCAAGCAATTTTTGCCATATTTTGTCAATAACGTCAAAATGACGTCATTACGGTTAAATGGCACTATGTTTGGTGATATTTTTCTATTCATTAAAAGCGGAGAACATTCGTGTATTTTCATGAGAGATATCAAGTATTCCCCATGAAATTTATTTCTAGAGAAAAATCAATTTAGGGGTCTCATGGCCCTACCCCTTTGAATATGTCTTTATAATAATTTTCAATTTACTGTCATATTAAAATCAGTATATGTACATGTACATGTGAAAAGAAAATATGAAAGATACATGTATGTTTCATTGTTTCTTACCATCAAAAAAATTGAAGAGATGAATGCTCCATCCTTAATACTGACTGGGGCAGAACAAAAGAAATACTTCATACGTAGAGTCATCTCAACGTCTTCAATTACACTACTTAGTGCCTTAAAATTGGACATTTCACAAAGGAAGTAGTTTGTGTCATCTACAGTAGTAATGTTGTAAAAGACTTCCTGAAATAAAAAATCAACTCAAAGAACTATAATTTACAGCTTTTTGATATTACTAGTAGAAATAAACATTTAATAGGAAACTGATAAAAGATCCATGTGACCAAAGTAGGAAAGCAAGAGGAGAATGGTTGTAAGACACATGTCTCTGCTGTAACTGTTTAATTAAGAAATGACTGTCTTACATTTGGTGTTCAAGGGTGTATAATTCTGGTTGGTCACGTGCAAATTCTGTGACATGTGCCAACCAGAATTATACACCCATGAACATCAAAACTGAGACATTCATTACTTATATTTACATAAATAAATTGCTAAATATTAGACACCCTATATTTGCAGGAACATCACTTAATATACAACGTGTTACAGCATCAAAAGTATTCAAACATTGGTAAATTTTCTTTGAGATCAAAACTTAGATGAGACGTCGCAACAGGCAACCCAATTTATTGGAATATAATTCTAGTTGCCTAATGGGCGTTCAACATGGCAAATCTACTAGTAATGTATATAATTGACTCTTGAAACAACAGTCAATAAAAGGAGGGTGGGGATTATTGACTTTTAATCTATAATGACCCTCACATCAATGTGTCAATTCCCCTTCTAATAAGAATCTACATATGGAACAGTTAGAAGGGTTCTTGATTTTTCATCTGGAAACCGAATCAAAATTTAATGCCTAATTTTCCTTACAGTGTCCTTGACCTTTGACTAAAAAATTATGTGTCTTCCCCTCCTGCTTAGAAACCATATATCAAAATGAATATTGTACTCACCAAAACTTGTTTCATTGATGAATTTCCCATAAAGTAAGAGAAAGTTTCCACCTGATCTGCACTGGGTTTTAAACCTGCAAGCTTCAAAAGAACAAAATAACGTCACATTTATCAATAATGATTACTTTTTTAAAAAGTTTTTGAAAAAGATTGTTAAGTCTATAATCATGGTGATAAAATAACAAAGGGGCAGGACCACAAAGCCTGATATTGACCCTAAATTTGAGTACTTCATAGAGTGTTTAACTGTGATTTGACACTTTGGTGTGTTCTCTACTGAATAATGAATCTATATTTTGTTGGCAATCCATTTATCAATAGCTTTTAGCCCTCTGAAACACCAAAATTGGCAATATTCCCCGAAAAAGCTGCAAAAACTACATATTTCTATTAAATTGGCAATGGCCCAATGCATTAATAAAGATGAAAAATTCATATGTAAAAGGTTATCAGAAGAATCTTTTTTCATAAACGTTTTATCTCGATTAACGCATGTGGCCACATCAAATTCTTCCACAAAAGACAAGCAGTTTTCGCCATATTTTGTCAATAACGTCAAAATGACTTCTTCAGTCAAATGGCACTTTGTTTGGTGATATTTTTCTTTTCATTACAAGCAATAAACATTTGTGTATTTTCAGGAAAGATATCAAATATTTCTTATGAAATATAATCTAGAGAAAAATGGAGGGCTGATTTAGGGGTCTTGTGGCCCTACCCCTTTTAAAGTTCTTTAGCCTTTTAAAGTTCTTTAGGAAAGATCTAGTCAGGATGAATGTGCTCCAAGTAAAGTACACCTTGGAGGAGGGGAACAAAGTTCCAGATGACTTTTCTCTTTTCTATTGATTTCTATAGGAAAAAGACACATTTTGACCCAAATATTCGCAATATTTTGCATAACAGATCAAGTATAACTTCATATTCTGATGGGAACTTGTATCGGCGTCAAATTAAGCTAATCTTGTGTAAACTTTTCAAGGGCAGATTTTATGACTAAGCTTATCAAGTCCTTGAGTATGGGTATGTAAAACGTTTTTGAGTTATTATCTGGAAACCAATATCTGAAGTGCATTTTTCTTAACAGTGGCCTCGACTTTTGACCAATATTATCCCCAAATTCAGACAAGTAAGCATGTATCCAATTCAGTTTTGACAGGTGACAGGGTTTGGATTACTGTTTCATGGAAACTAAATATTTACAGGTATTTAACCTACTGTCCTGTTCACTAAATCCAGAGCACCCTGTTTGGGCGATTTATTCTGTCGTCTGAAAAAATTTGCTATAAATAATTGTTTCCAAGAATTGACCTCCTTTAGTCGTAACTGGAAATTAACTTCAACTTACCCTATCAGCTGCCTTCAAACTGCATTATGAAAAAATAAAATGTCTACGGGAAATTCCCATGTTAATTTCAAGCCGCCGCCATATTGTTCTCCGTGTCAACAATAGTAAACAGTGACGTCAAAGCCTCCGACGTCGCACATTTTCAGCGATTTTACTGTAGAAAATCCCCGAAGACTTTTTATTTTCCGTCCTATTTTTAACTTAGCTGATGCACAAACAAAACAATGGTATTTTCTGTTACAACTAAAGGAGTACTATAAAACTGATATATTTTTGGAAGATGACATTATCATATTTTAGAGAAAACCGGGAAAACAGGGTGCTCTGGAATAAGTAAACAGGACAGTAGAAGTCATCCTGACCTTTGATATACATGTATTGACAAAATCAAATTTCCTCTCCTGATAAATAAGCATAAACCCTCATTCAAATGTGATTGATAAAAAGAAACCAATTATTAAAGGTGTTTTTACATAGGGTGACCTTGATCTAAACCTGCTTTTATCAAACAAAATAATCATATCTTCCATAAAAATCTCTCTAGATCCTTCCAATGCTCTCAATTTGTTGATGTGTGCTTCGGTTCTCAAGAAGTTTTCAACAACTTGCACAAAGAGGAAAGGTAATAGCATAATTACTAATAATGGCTCGACTTGTTTACTCAAGATTTCCTTGAGTTTGTGGTAATCATCAGCATGGAATGTTGTGTATTCACCATCTTCATATTCAGTGCCAAATCTGCCTGCCCTACCCGCTATCTGTAGAGCTTGAGAAGTGCTTATATTTGCCATTCTGCGAAGACAGGAACCATCCTCTTGATGAGCTATATCTATCTTCTTTACTGAATAAAATACTATCCTTTTTATGTTCCTGTAAAAGATAAATGAGAATTTACATGAATATATGTTATACTGTTTTCTGGATTAAGCAGTAAATATATAGCCTGGTTTTACTTTATTGGAGAGAGTAAACATCTTTGAATTCATTCAGTTTTATTTTTGCCCTTCATAAAAATGAAAGTTTTAAATTCCCCATTATAAACTTGATAGTAAATATGCAGTCTTGATTTCACAAACCTAAACTTTGTTGTCTAATATTCTATATAATATTACAATTCACCGGTTTTTCAACATTTTTCCTCTGGTCAATCGGTAAAAAGGTAAATAAAATAAAGCCTACGCTAACGCAGCAAGATACGCCGGAATTAATTTGTAATTATTATGTTCACTTGAAAAAATCTAGGTGCCATAATAACTCTGTAATGACAAATAGGTTATCCTATATACAACTTCATATGCTGAACCCCCCTTCCCCTTATGCATAATTTCTGATTTCCTGACAAGATATAACCAGAAGTCTCTGATGAGACTGCAGATGCTCTACTGGCTGTTTTGTTAAATTCACTGTATTGACATCCATTTTCCGACCATGGGGGACAGGGGCTGACACAAAATATCAGATGCATATCTTCACCACAGACACATAATACATGTAATGCAAAAAGAATTTACTCTCCATGAACTACCGGTATACTTTCTGAGATCTGGTGTTCACAGGATTACAAAGACTTATATAGTAGAAAATGACCACATCCATTTCAAAGACGGGTCAGTCTTAAACAGAATCTCAGGCACACAATCAGACCACAGACTCATGGAAATTGAAAAAGAAATATCTCTCTACAGTATCAATTATACTTTCTGAGAACTGGTGTTCACTAGATTACATAGAGTTAAATAGAAGAACATGACCACACCCATTTCAAAGACCCTGGTGTTCAGATGCTGAAACAAAATAGCAGGCACACATATACAATGGAGAAAAGAGACTGATTATTCAAAAATTATCTCTCCATCAATTATACTTTCTGAGAATTGATGTTCAGCAGGTAACATAGACTATATAGGAGAAAATGACCACACCCATTTCCAAGACAATGGGGTTCAGGGGCTCATAAAAAATATCAGAGCACAATTAGACCAGAGACTGATTATAATGCTAACAGAATTATCTCTCTATCAATTATACTTTCTGAGAATGATGTTTACAAGGTAACATAGACTTAAAAAGCAGAAAATGACCACAAACATTTCCAAGACCTATTTTTGAAGACCCTAGGGGTCAGAGGCTCAAACAAAATATCAGGTGCACAACTGGACTAGAGACTGATTATATTGCAAAAAGAATTATTTCTATATCAAATATACTTACTGAGAATTGGTGTTCACTAGATTACATAGACTTATATAGGAGAAAATGACCACACCCATTTTTGAAGACCCGGGGGGTCAGAGTCTCAAACAAAATATCAGGCGCACAACTAGACCAGAGACTGATTATATTGCAAAAAGAAAAATTTCTTTATCAATTATACTTTCTAAGAATTGGTGTTCACTAGATCACATACTGACATAGGCTCGTATAGAAGAAAATGAACACACCCATTTTTGGAAGACCCTGGGGGTCAGTGGCTCAAACAAAATATCAGGTGCACAACTAGACCAGAGACTGATTATATTGCAAAAAGAATTATTTCTCTATCAATTACATTTTCTGAGAATTGGTGTTCACTAGATTACATAGACTCGTATAGGAGACCAGAAGTCTCTGATGTGACTGAAGTTCTACTGGCTGTTTTGTTAAATTCACTGAATTGACATCCAATTTCAAACCCTGGGGGACAGGGGCTCACACAAAATATCAGATGCACATCTACACCACCACAGACACATAATAATGCAAAAAGAAAACACTCTCCATGAATTACCGTTATACTTTCTAAGAATTAAATAGAAGAACGTGACCACACCCATTTCAAAGACCCTGGTGTTCAGATGCTGAAACAAAATAGCAGGTACACATATACAATGAAGAAAAGAGACCGATTATAATTCAAAAAAGAATTATCTCTCCATCAATTATACTCTCTGAGAATTGATGTTCAACAGGTAACATAGACTTATATAGGATAAAATGACCACACCCATTTCCAAGACCCTGGGGGTCAGAGGTTCAAACAAAATATCAAGGAAACAACTAGACCAGAGACTGAAATATATTGCGAAAAGAATTATTTCTCTATCAATTATTTCTGTGAATTGGTGTTCACTAGATTACATAGACATATGTAGGAGAAAATGACCACACCCATTTATAAAGACCCTGGGGTCAGATGCTCAACAAAAGTATATGGGACACAACTGGACCTAATACTGATTATAATAATCAAAAAAAGAATTATTTCTTTATAAATTACACTTTCTGAGAATTGGAGTTCACTAGATTGCATAGACTCATATGGAGAAAATGACCACACCCATTTTTGAAGACCCTGGGGGTCAGAGGCTCAAACAAAATATCAGGTGCAAAACTAGACCAGAGACTGATTATATTGCAAAAAGATTTATTTCTCTATCAATTATACTTTCTGAGAATTGGTGTTCACTAGATTACATAGACATATATAGAAGAAAATGACCACACCCATTTTCAAAACCCTGGGGTTCAGACAAAATATCAAGTACACAACTACACCACAAACCCATTTTATTGCAAAAGAATGAATTTCCTATCAATTGTAGTTTCTGAGAAATATTGTTCACAAGATAACAGAGTTATATAGGAGAAAATGACCACACCCTATTTCCAAGACCCTAGGGGTCAGGGGCCAAAACAAAATTTCAGGTGCACAACTCAGGCTTTCTACTCAACCTTGATGAAAAAGTAGGAGGAACCAATGTAAAATAGTAGGAGAAAAGTAGGAAAAAGTAGGAATAAATAGGAAAAAAGTAGGAGATTTTACATCATTTTAAGCCCCGGCCACACTGCACTCCAAGTCCATATCACGTTCAAAAATCTGCTGGACGTGGTCGTATGTGGTGATGTTTGCCATGAATGTGCTTTGTACGGGGTATGACCACCAGCGGCTGTTCCACTGCTAAAATACTGCCGAAGCACGGCTAACCACGTCCAACCACGTCGAAGCGTTCGAGATAAGACGTTATACACACGCTTTTACCCCTGATACCAACGCGGAAAACCCGTGCAGTGACCTGCTCTGGACGTGATAGACCGCGTAAGCTTCTGCGTCTTTCCCAAGTTTCAATCACTGCGGGAACACAGATTATCAAGTGTGTTTCGCATGCGTTGCACATCTTTACCACATACACCATCCGTAGTTGACTGTGATATCAAATATTGAGCAGTTAAAAACTTCTTTCCGCGTCCAACGGCGTTAAGATTTTTTATTGTGTCCTACAACGTCTACAAATAATCTGTAGCGCGTCTTAAAAGCGAACAACAACGTCTGCTTCACTGAAGACCTTTTTTGGACGTGTTTTGGCAGTGATCAAGCCATAAAGCACAGTGTGACCTTGCCTTTAGTGACAACTTTCAGTAAGTATGTCAAACAAAGTCAACAGTTAGTCACTTTGATCTTTGAAGGAATCTCAAAGAGGAAAGGTCAAGAGCTTGCTAGATTATCCATTTCTTATAAAGGTACAAGTAATTCTAGGTCAGCAATTTAATTGAAACAACAGAGCTGTGCAATATTTACTCTTACAAACCTTCAAATGTGATTCTTTTGTTATTCATCGGTCATTTTATTTCATAAAGACCACGGACGATTCTAAATATACAAGATTTTATGAATGTTCAATGAAGTGTGGAGGTAAATAAAAAACAATGAGGGGCGGAGAAAAGAAAATTATTTCAATCATGGGTGTGAATTGTTTGGATTAGAATGAGTATTCGGTCATAGTATAGAAAATATTGTGTTTCAAGTCCCCTAAAGACATCCTTTTATAAGAAATAATAACAGAAGAAGAATAGATTCCTCTATCCCGAAAAGCTCAAAATGCCATTTCAAATCAATCTAGATCCCTATAGCGATTCTTGAATACCAATTATTCTAAATGCTCTTCAAATACATGTACATGTATATTGAGGAACTTGATTTACAAAATAAAGAAATATTATCCTCACTTGATTAGAAAATCTTTCCTTATCTCTATTTCTATAATTTAATCACCTAATTAAAAACTTGAATGGAGATATAACTCATTGTTACACTGTTATTTTCTTCTCTGACCGAATACATGGTACCTTTCAGAAAATTATCGGGATGTATAACAAACTGTTTTACTTCTATGGCCGAATAATCGTTACCGTTGCATATTTCGTCCAGATAATTTGCATGGTCAATTTCATTTTGAAAAGTAGGGGTGAATTAAATTTTTAGATTTTTATTTTATCTGAAAATTAAAGAAAATCTGCGGTTTGTAAGTCGGATAAAGACCTCGTTGAGGTCTTGTATGAAGGTTAGAAGCCCTTGGAGAGAACAGGGTGGTGTTTAAAGACCTTGGCCTTCGGCCTCGGTCTTTAAACACCACCCTGTTCTCTCCTTGGGCATCTAACCTTCATACAGACCTCAACTCAGTCTTTATCCTATACATATTCTTAGAATATATTATTTCTACATTTCATTAATTTAACTTTGCAGGGAGTAATGGGGGTTCTCCCCTGAAAATGTTTCATTGGTGTTAAAGTACAAAATCATGTCGTCTGAGTCCCTGCTCTGGATGAATATATTTGTACTTCTCTACAAGCATCTTTTGTCCTTATTTCTGAATGCCATTAAAACACTGAAAATCAGGACGAATAGTTTTTTTTTCATCTAAATCACTATGAGTGGGTGAGCGTAGCGAGCCTGAAATTTTTTTCCCCTTTTTCACAAATTAAAACTTTGAATCAGGTGCAAGCCAGCTCCTCTTCTCATAGCCAATAGATCATCCCATCACTTTTTTGTGGCATGGCTTAAAAACTTTTTCTCAGTTAAAACTCTATTTGCAAGTTTAATTTTGTACTAGTTAACATGTTAGTAACATGTTCAAGCTGTGAGCACTTATGATGAAAACATAGATATACTTTCTACAATTTAGAGGATTTAAAATTTAGTAATTAATTGTATTCAAATTTACTTCCAACTTTCATTTGACATCACATAGCATTTTTTTTTACTTTTTTAAAAGATGAAAAAAGTAGGAATAGTAGGAGGTTTTGAAGAAAAAGAAGGAAGAACTAGGATCAAAATAAAATAGTAGGAAAAGTAGGAAAAAGTAGGAACAGTAGAAAGCCTGACAACTAGACCATAGGCTCAATATATTACAAAAAGAATTATTTCCCTATCAAATAAAGTTTCTGAGAAATGGTGTTCACAAGATTACATAGAGTTATATAGGAGAAAATGACCACACCCATATTCCAAGACCCTGGGGGTCAGGGACAAAACAAAATATCAGGTGCACAACTAGACCAAAAACCTATTACAATGCAAAAAGAATTTAATTACTCTCTATCATTTTTACTTTTTGAGAATTTATGTTCACAAGATAACATAGGGTTATATAGAAGAAAATGACCATATCCATTTTCCAAGACTCTGGGGGTCAGGGACTCAAACAAAATATCAGGTGCTCAACAAGATCATAGGCTCAATAAATTGAAAAAAAAGAATTATTTCCCTATCAATTATACTTTCTGAGAAATGGTGTTCACAAGATTACATAGAGTTATATAGGAGAAAATGGCCACATCCATTTTCCAAGACCCTGGAGGTCAGGGGCCAAAACAAAAACATCAGGTGAACAACTAGACCAAAGACCTATTATAATGCAAAAAGAATTCATTCTCTATCATTTTCACTTTTTGAGAATTTATGTTCACAAGATTACATACGGTTATATAGAAGAAAATGACCACAACCATTTTCCAAGACCCTGGGGGTCAGGGACTCAAACAAAATATCAGGTGCACAACTACACCACAAACCCATTTTATTGCAAAAGATTGCATTCCCTTTCCTGAGAAATGGTGTTCACAAGATTACATAGAGTTATATAGGAGAAAATGACCACAACCATTTTCCAAGACCCTGGGGGTCAGGGGCCCAAACAAAATATCAGGTGCACAACTAGACCATATGCCCAATATAATGCAAAAAGAATTAATTTCTTACCATTTACAGATTCAGAGGATTCGCATTCATGAGAAAAGTTTAACGGACGGACAGACGCCAGACACAGGGCGATTGCATAAGCTCGACTGGTCTTTGACCATTAGAGCTAAAAACCAAATATATATATATTTTGTCTTCATGTTGTCCATCATTATCATGATTATGTACATTATTATGTGTATCATATTATAGGGCTGGGTATTGCGGACCAAAAAACGTATTGCGATATATTGCGATACAAGATTTCATATTGCGATTTATTGCAATATTTAATCCTTTTATAGATTTCATTTTTTAACAGAAACACACTTAAACAAGACACAGCTTATGTTTTCATTATCATATCATTGCTTATTCTGTCTTTGGTCAAGTTTGGTAACACAGAAAATAGAGAAATAAAGCCGTAAACAGTTAAATAAAAGTTGTGTGTCTTTCAAAAAGAAAAATAGTTGAAGAACTGTTGAAACTTGAAAAAAATATCTGCCAGGCTTCATTAAGCACTTGTGAAACATAATGGTGTTAAACGTAAGTCCCAGGTTTCTTTTTGTTTATTTTGGGGAAGGTGCCTGTCCCTATGGGAAAACTGCTGAAATTTGATTTTTTTTTATAGATGTACAAACTGTCACCAAAGTCTAACCCTAAAGTGTCATTTATTAACACTGCTTATGTTTGATCCATTGATTTGCTTGAACTGAACAAGTGATGAATAGAAAATAAAAATGCACGTAGACATTTTGTGCTGACTTCCAGAATTGGCAGTCTATTTTCTCATATGTGATTTTTCATAATTCCTCTTTGGAAAGTTCAGTGATTAAAGGTAATTTGGCATTGGGAAGGGGCAGAAATTCGGTCCCAAAACAAGGAGAAAAAAAAACACTGGTACAGTATAATCTGTGTAAACCGGCTTTCATTGGTTCCAGTTGAATAGGCCGGTTTAGACAAGATCCGGTGTACAGAAAATCGATATATTTGACCCAAAATGAAATCAATTGAAATTATATGTATTACACAAGAATGCTCACTGCTATACCTTTACTGATGAATAGAATAATTGATCATTATATCAATACAAAAATATAAACAGATTTCATCATATATAAACAGAGATCAAACAAGTTTCATATCATTGTCTACGTTTTGCAGAAAATCTGTAAAGGGTCAGTTTTTAATGATTTGCATTTAACAATTTCATTCTCTGTTAAAATGCGTTAAGGTAACATTTGGTCATTTTTACGGACGAACGCATACACAAGTACCGTCACATAGATAAGATACGTAAGTGGACGATGGGGATTTAAATCTCAGGCGTAGAACGAGGACAAAAAAGAAAGTCAGAGAAAAATCAATACTGTATTGTATCATTGCATTAATTGTTGGTGAACAGAAGAATTTTGTGCTTCTGACTGGCCATGAACAGTAAGCTGTAATCACAAGTTACTTCTATACTGGTGTAGATCTATGTTACAATGTAAATACCAGTACAGAACTTTGAGATATATTTATTAATAAAAACCAAAACGGGACATCGAAGAATAATGCGCACCAGGGCGCAGTGAGTTGCCAATTTTATGGGCCATTTTTTTTATCAGAATGGGACTATGGCACAGGGCGCGTGGCCTTACCAATCACTGCAAGTTTTTATTTTGTCACTAAAAGTAGTTGCTCCGATGCCATACTTCTGTGACTTTTGGTACTTTTACGAATCGTCAATCAAAGATATTTTTTCTTCCAAATTCAATTCTTTTCTTTGTCTTTTATGAGATGGATATGCATTATCAACATTATTTCTTTTTCTCGACGTACCCACCATGCTAAACCCATGTACACTGAATAGATTTAAATTCTTTTTTATAAAAATACGTTGCCGAAGGTATAATTACCGTTGACCAAATCACACCTCAGTAGATGTTTATACAAGGCCGGTATACAGGTGATCAATTAACCCTAATTAGTGTGATCGGTACCCTAATTGACGGCCGGAGTACGGAATAGACAAGATACGGAATACACAAAAGATTTTACTATTAAATGTTACGAAGAATCGCTCGGGACCGTAAGAAAGAACCGATGTAGACAATATTCCGGAATACAGAAGATCCGGTTTTCACAAAATATACTGTACGAACAAAAAATATCAAAAGATGGGAGACCAATTTCAGTAAATTAAGAAGAATCATGTTGTTTTGAAATAGATTTTGAAAATCATTGAAACAATTTAGAATATAAAAGAGAGACCATCATAACGTCAGCTCATATTTCCTAAAACTGAGAGCGTCAATTTCTGATCACTCAATAAGAACATATATTTTATTGAACGAAGCATGGTTTGATTTTTGAAACATATTTTTGCTTGTCGTTTTTGACAAGAATACTTTTTATACAACGATTACTCTGTAAAGTAAAATACTGAACCAGAATCGGTATTTTGAAAAACGTACCGCGGTAAACGAAAATATCGCGGTGCACCAATACAACAATAAAACCGCACAGCCCTATTATATTAGTGTTGTTCGATAACGATATTTTAAGAAGTTATAGCGGGCGTAATTTGTCATGCAATTTAAAACCCCCTCTAACATCCACCTTGCTAGATCTTCCTTTTGTTGAAGACATCCTGCAACCTCTGAAACCAATGCTCAACTTGAAACTCAGCCGGGATAGACAGATCCAAGTTTTTCAAAAGGGGGCATTGAATGCATTCATTTTTTACGACAAATTGTGTAAAGTTAAATTCAACTTACCCCATATCTATGCAGGCATGCATAGACAAGAATTCATAAGAATCAAAGAATCAGAATGAAAAAGAAAAAAATCTGAATTGCATTTCATATATGGCACTAGAATTTTTTTCCTAGTTTGGGGAGGGGGGGGGGTGTCTCCTAGCCTTGAAATTAGAAACTGCCAAACTTGCACTAGATTTTGCCGTAATTAACATCTTTTATTAAGATTTCTCATGTTTCAATTGAAAATGTCAGGTAAATCTGTTTTTGACTTGAAATAATTAAATGATATTTCATAACGTAAAAAGATTTCATTACATGTGCTACTATGAAGACTCGAAATAGATTTTTGAAATGATTAAATAGCTGATAATGTTTTTTTTTATTAGAATAATAATAGAGATGATGGAAAATGTGTGTGTATGATTGAAAGCATGCAATTATACCCTTTCCCACTTTGGCGGCACTTTTGTGCCGACTCCACATCCCCGTCCTTCCTACTCTATTTGCAGAGTAGGCTTGCCATCTACAAAATGTTCAGAGTACATGTAAACATTTTACTCGCTATTAATGCTGCATTCTCCAACAGCACATGACTAGTCAACCCTCCCCTCAACCCATTCCACATGCATTATTGCTATGCGCTCCCATCTCAGCCATAAATATATTCACGGTCATAATGGTGGCGTGTTCATGTGATTTTCAATAGACGTGCAGATCATCTATGACGTTATTAAAAAAAAAATTGTGTACATTGTATGGTAGTAGAAGCAATATGATGAAGAAGAATAGACAGGGTTGCATGCATTATAATTTCATGGTACCTGAATTATCTTCAAATTCAAGAAAAAATTTTGAGGTTTATTTAGACTTCAAATACTGTAAATGTGAAAATAAAATTTTTGAATTAAGTGATTTTGTGAACCCCCCCCCCCCCTCCCCACGTGAAAATAACCCTGTTGCATTTTTACAAAGACAGAGCCGTTTATATCGCATTTACCATACTGTAAACTATACTTACACACCTCTAAGTCATACTTACAGATTTAATCCCATTCCAATAGCATCTGTGGCCACGAGGATTTTACAGGAGTGGTCTGGATCGTTAAAAATTTCTGCCTGAGCTCGCTTGGTTGCTGCAAGCAGAAAATTTAACACAACCTAGCCTATATTTGTCAAATTTCCTTTATGTTTTGTTATAAAATTGCTTGCATTTTCCAGTGAAAAACATAACTATTTTCAAAGCTATCATCTATCTGTAAATATTGATTACATGTATATTCATCCAACAAGAAGACAACATTGCTTGCTTTGTAGGTTTTAGATAATGAAATGGCAATTTCATATGCAAGTAAGATATGGCCAGGTTATGCGGTTAAAAACTCCATGGTCAAGGTCACTAGGTAAAATGCAAGAGTTAAAATGAAATGACTGGTTATGAGAAATCAACATGTGAAATATCAAAGCACTATCGCTTTTACTTCATGAGATATAGCCAAGGTTACAGTTTTTGAAAAGAAGGTCAAACCCCAAGGTCAAGAGGTCAAAAGTCAAGGTATGGTCATGAGGAATACACATGTACATGTGAGATATCTAAGCCCATTCATTTATACTTCATGAGATATAGACAATGTTAGAAAGTAACTCCAAGGTCAAGGTCACTAGGTCAAAAGTCAAGGTCCCCAATTAAAAGTCTGGTGAAGTGGAATTTTGATGTGAAATATCGAAGCCCTACCCCTTAACTTCATGAAAAATGTTCAATGCTAAAGATTTTTATAAAGTAGGTCAAATCTATTGCTCAAGGTCACTAGGTCAAAGGTCTGGTCATGAGGAATTTACATATGAAATATCAAAGCCTTACCCTATAGCCAAATTTTCGTCCATTTACCCAAGGCTGATGATCAGGCTATGACATAACCTATACTATGGACATTTATCATGGCTTGCCAAATATGCCATCTTGGTCCGTTTTTCCTATGTTTACATGTATATCTATACAAGTTAAGTTTTAAGATAAGCTGCAAATAACTGTTATAGATATGTATAATTCTTATGCATAAATTGTATCTTTATGTAGATTACCTGGAGGAAGACCACCATATATTACAGCAGCATCCTTTCCTATTTTCTCTAGCTCCTGACATACTGCATAAATGTCTTTTTTGCTGAATGTTACTATACAATCACCTGGCTGTATATTTGTAAATGATTCTGTAAAAAGATACAAACTAAATTGGTGTAAACTCCAGTCTGGCTCAGGGGTTACAAAACCTTTGAGGAATCTATTCACTAAAGCCTGGCTTCTACTGTCGCCAATGTAGAGGAGAATGAGCTACGATCAGAGGCGAATGAACAATCGTGTCATATTCTTGTCTGTTCTCATGAAGTATTTCTTGGCGCAATAGGCACATGATAGCGCCGCAAATGCAACAAGAATATGCTACACATCCGCTACGATAGTGAGGCGAGTGTGATAAGAAGAGAGAAGAATGCGACACAAGTGTGCCATGATAAAAAGACACTGAGGCGAATGAGAAGTGAATGCAGGAGATTGAGACACAACTTTAACCCGATAGCGCTGCGATGCAGGAGATTGAGACACGACTTTAACCTGATAGCCCTGCGATCATGACAAGAGCAAAATCAAAATCACTTGACATATCCAGGAGCATCAATACCCTTTGTTGACTTTGACCTCTTTCCATGTTGTTTTCTCTTGAAAGTCATTGTCAAAGTTTTCAAAACAATTGATCCGCACAATTTTACATCACCTCTGAGATAATTATTATTGTCACTGTCATGTGTGTATGTAGTACTATCGTGACAATACCGTATAGCCAGAAATTTTCGCGATTATCAAATTTCGCGATTTTGTAGTAAAATAGGGTGTCTTTATTTTTCGCGAGTACAATTTTTCGCGATTCCCAACTAATAAGCAAATATGCAAATACGATTAAACAAATTCATCTAATCGTAGCTCTATCGCCTCTGCATTCCTGAAAGTGGAAGCCTGGCTTAACAACTTCTGATGTATGTGTCTTAAAATGATACTGTAAGTACAACATATACATGTAAATGATTG
Source organism: Pinctada imbricata (assembly GCA_033119305.1). Classification (NCBI taxonomy): domain Eukaryota; kingdom Metazoa; phylum Mollusca; class Bivalvia; order Pterioida; family Pteriidae; genus Pinctada; species Pinctada imbricata. Next base: position 52,530,091 of record VSWD01000008.1, on the reverse strand, counting down.
TCTTGGCAAAGGAGTCCATATAGCTTTGTTATCATTCATTCAGAAAAGATGTCCACTAGAAACTAAAGACCCCTTCACCTTTCAAGAGTTGTTCCCTAACTTTGCTACAACTTCAAAATACCTCTATACATGGCTAATCAAGACCCAAAATATTAGTTTAAACATATTTATTGACTTCAAAATTCAATAGAAATGACAGGTGAAAATATACAATATCAAGGAATGGAAAGAAAGCTTCAAGCTTATATAAATTCCTCTCCTTAAATATAAATGTAAAATATTAAATGAATGATGACACTACATCTCTCAGATTTCAATGGATTGAAAAGAATCAAGGAAAGATAACTAAGGACTTCTAAAGATAGCATCCTGATTTTGCTACTGATTGCTACAAGACACAAACAGATAGCAAGCTATAGAAATAGCAATGGCACATACAGATAGCTACCTATAGGAATAGCAATGGCACATGCAGGCACATACAGATAGCTACCTATAGGAATAGCAATGGCACATACAGATAGCTACCTATAGGAATAGCAATGGCACATGCAGATAGCTATCTATAGGAATAGCAATGGCACACACAGATATCCATCTATGTATTAATAGCAATGGTACATACAGATGGCTACCTATAGGAATTGCAATGGCACATACAGATAGCTCTCTATAGGAATAGCAATGGAACATGCAGATAGCAACCTATAGGAATGGCAATGGTACATACAGATAGCTACCTTTAGGAATAGCAATGGCACATACAGATAGCTACCTATAGGAATAGCAATGACACATACAGATAGCTACCTATAGGAATAGCAATGACACATACAGATAGCTACCTATAGGAATAGCAATGACATATACAAATAGCTACCTATAGAATTAGCAATTGCAGATACAGATAGCTACCTATAGGAAAAGCAATGGCACATACAGATAGCTACCTATAGGAATAGCAATGACACATACAAATAGCTACCTATAGAATTAGCAATTGCAGATACAGATAGCTACCTTTAGGGATAGAAATGGCACATACAGATAGCTACCTATAGGAATAGCAATGGCACATACAGATGGCCATCTATAGGAATAGCAATGGCACATACAAATAGCTACCTATAGAATTAGCAATTGCAGATACAGATAGCTACCTTTAGGGATAGAAATGGCACATACAGATAGCTACCTTTAGGGATAGGAATGGCACATACAGATAGCTATCTATAGGAATAGCAATGGCACATACAGATAGCTACCTATAGGAATAGCAATGACACATACAAATAGCTACCTATAGAATTAGCAATTGCAGATACAGATAGCTACCTTTAGGGCTAGAAATGGCACATACAGATAGCTATCTATAGGAATAGCAATGGCACATACAGATAGCTACCTATAGGAATGGCAATGGCACATGCACAAATAGCCACGACTTTAATCGTGTTACTTAGGGATTGATTGGTAAAACTGGTCTGAATAACTTATGTATTTCAATAACATAATTACATTTGTATTTGCCAAAGGACCCTTTCTAAATGATAACGTCTAAATTGTTCTGTAGCAGTATCAAGGTCTCATGTACATGCATGCCTTTACATCATTTTGTAAAAATTAATGCTTGAAGTATAAACTGATTGATTTGCCAAAGAACATTAAATATTTTCTTCATTGTTTTTTTTTTTTTTTTTTGTGGACAGACTCAAGCTGTGGCTATCTGTAGCTATCCTTGGCCTTTCCTTGTTGAATCCATGGTTAACTTAAATCTTTGATCGCTGAGCAACATGAGTCCCCTACCAGCATAAATCTTTTATGTCCTGAAACTCTGCCTAGAACACTTCAATTATTATAAAACTATTATCAAACATGACCTGTACTTGCATCAAAAGGTGAATGCTCACACAAACATAGGTAATCACAGATTACGAAGTTCACCTCATGGCAGCAAAATTCAATTCAAACATATTTCTAAGTACATGTATATTGGCTTTTAAAGGCAAAATCATTCAAACAGAAAAAGTAGGTAAAGGTCATTTTATGAAAGTTTGATCAAAGATACATCCAATACGCAAGTTTGGTACTTGTAGCACTTATACATTGCTCAATATTGGCTTTTAAAGGCAAGATTACTCAAGCCGAAAATGTAGGTCAAGGTCATTTTATGAAAGTTTGATCAAAGATACATCCAATATGCAAGTTTGGAACATGTAGCACTTATACTTTGCTCAATATTGGCTTTTAAAGGCAAAATCACTCAAGCGGAAAAAGTAGGTCAAGGTCATTTTATGAAAGTTTGATCAAAGATACATCCAATATGCAAGTTTGGTACATGTAGCACTTATACTCTGCTCAATATTGGCTTTTAAAAGCGAAATCATTCAAGTGGAAAAAGAAGGTCAGATGCTGCATCCGATGCATGGGTCCATCTTGGCATCCAAAGATGAATCACTTGTGCAAGTTTGGTTACTGTAGCATTAGTACTTTGTCAGATACTGAGCTACCCCAAACTTCTTATCCAAATCACTCAAGCGGAAAATGTAGGTCAGATGCTGCATCCGATGCATGGGTTCACCTCAGCATCCAAAGATGAATCACTTGTGCAAGTTTGGTTACTGTAGCATCAGTACTTTGTCAGATACTGAGCTACCCCAAACTTCTTAACCAAGTCACTCAAGCGGAAAATGTAGGTCAGATGCAGTATCCAATGCATGGGTTCACCTCAGCATCCAAAGATGAATCACTAGTGCAAGTTTGGTTACTGTAGCATCAGTACTTTGTCAGATACTGAGCTACCCCAAACTTCTTAACCAAGTCACTCAAGCGGAAAATGTAGGTCAGATGCTGCATCCGATGCATGGGTTCACCTCAGCATCCAAAGATGAATCACTTGTGCCAGTTTGGTTACTGTAGCATTAGTACTTTGTCAGATACTGAGCTACCCCAAACCTCTTAACCAAGTCACTCAAGCGGAAAATGTAAGTCAGATGCTGCATCCGATGCATGGGTTCACCTCAGCATCCAAAGATGAATCACTTGTGCAAGTTTGGTTACTGTAGCATTAGTACTTTGTCAGATACTGAGCTACCCCAAACTTCTTAACCAGACGCGGACGCGTGGGGTTATAGCATAAGCTCACTCAACTTCGTCGAGGTGAGCTAAAAACATAGGTAATCACAGATTACGAAGCTGACCTTGTGGCAGCCAAATTCAATTCAATCATATTTCTTAGTACATGTATATTGGCTTTTAAAGGCAAAATCATTCAAGTGGAAAAAGTCATTTTATGAAAGTTTGATCAAAGATACATTCAATATGCAAGTTTGGTCCATGTGGCAGTTATACTTTGCTCAATATTGGCTTTTAAAGGCAAAATCACTCAAGCCGAAAAAGTAGGTAAAGGTCATTTTATGAAAGTTTGATCAAAGATACATCGAATGTGCAAGTTTGGTACATGTAGCACTTATACTTTGCTCAATATTGGCTTTTAAAGGCAAAATCACTCAAGAGGAAAAAATAGGTCAAGGTCATTTTATGAAAGTTTGATCAAAGATAGTCGTATATGCAAGTTTGGTACATGTAGCACATATACTTTGCTCAATATTGGCTTTTAAAGACAAAATCACTCAAGTGAAAAAGTAGGTCAAGGTCATTTTATGAAAGTTTGATCAAAGATACATCCAATATGCAAGTTTGGAACATGTAGCACTTATACTTTGCTCAATATTGGCTTTTAAAGGCAAAATCACTCAAGCGGAAAAAGTAGGTCAAAGTCATTTTATGAAAGTTTGATCAAAGATACATCCAATATGCAAGTTTGGTACATGTAGCACTTATACTTTGCTCAATATTGGCTTTTAAAGGCAAAATCACTAAAACGTAAAAAGTAGGTCAAGGGCATTTTATGAAAGTTTGATCAAAGATACATCCAATATGCAAGTTTGGAACATGTAGCACATATACTTTGCTCAAATTTCGCTTTTAAAGGCAAAATCACTCAAGCGGAAAAAGTAGGTCAAGGGCATTTTATGAAAGTTTGATCAAAGATACATCCAATATGCAAGTTTGGTACAAGTAGCACTTATACTTTGCTCATTATTGGCTTTTAAAGGCAAAATCACTCAAGAGGAAAAAGTAGGTCAAGGTCATTTTATGAAAGTTTGATCAAAGATAGTCCAATATGCAAGTTTGGTATATGTAGCACATATACTTTGCTCAATATTGGCTTTTAAAGACAAAATCACTCAAGTGTAAAAAGTAGGTCAAGGTCATTTTATGAAAGTTTGATCAAAGATACATCCAATATGCAAGTTTGGAACATGTAGCACTTATACTTTGCTCAATATTGGCTTTTAAAGGCAAAATCACTCAAGCGGAAAAAGTAGGTCAAGGGCATTTTATGAAAGTTTGATCAAAGATACATCCAATATGCAAGTTTGGAACATGTAGCACATATACTTTGCTCAAATTTGGCTTTTAAAGGCAAAATCACTCAAGCAGAAAAAGTAGGTCAAGGGCATTTTATGAAAGTTTGATCAAAGATACATCCAATATGCAAGTTTGGTACAAGTAGCACTAATACTTTGCTCAATATTGACTTTTAAAAGCAAAATCACTCAAGTGGAAAAAGTAGGTTAGATGCTGCATCCGATGCATGGGTCCATCTTGGCATCCAAAGATGAATCACTTGTGCAAGTTTGGTTACTGTAGCATTAGTACTTTGTCAGATACTGAGCTACCCTAAACTTCTTAACCAAGTCACTCAAGCAGAAAATGTAGGTCAGATGCTGCATCCGATGTATGGATCCATCTCGGCATCCAAAGATGAATCACTTGTGCAAGTTTGGTTACTGTAGCATCAGTATATTGTCAGATACTGAGCTTCCCCAAACTTCTTAACCAAGCCACTCTGAGCTACCCCAAACTTCTTAACCAAGTCACTCTGAGCTACCCCAAACTTCTTAACCAAGTCACTCAAGCGGAAAATGAAGGTCAGATGCAGCATCCAATGCATGGGTTCACCTCAGCATCCATAGATGAATCTTTTGTGCAAGTTTGGTTACTGTAGCATCAGTACTTTGCGAAATACTGAGCTACCCCAAACTTCTTAACTGGACGCGAACGTGGACGTGGACACGGACACTGACGTGGACGCACGCGGGTATAGCATAAGCTCACTCAACTTCGTCGAGGTGAGCTAATGAGTTCAATATCTGCAATTGAATTGCAGAAAAGTCCAGAAAACTAATGATTTCATGAAATTCAAGGGCCATAACTCTTGTGATAAAGCCTGTGTTTGTGAAACACGAATGCCCCCGGTGGCATCTTTGTTAGTATAAAAACCATTTTCTGTTAAGTAAATGTATGTGAAAGGTCAAGGTCAGTGTCATTGGGTTAAAAATTTTTGGTATCGATAGAAAAATCTTGTGACAAGGAATACACATGTGAAATATAAAATTCCTATCACTTACCATTCAAAATTTATTCCCAATGTTAAAGTTTTTGTAAAGTAGGTCAAAGGTCAAAGTCAAGGTCAAAATCTGGTATCAATAGAAAGGTAAAAAATAACGAATACACATGAAAGCCCTATCACTTACCATTCAAAAGTTACGCCCAATGTTAAAATTTTTGAAAAGTAGGTCAAAGGTCAAGGTCACCAGGTCAAAAATTTTGGTATCAATGGAAAGGTCTTGTCACAATGAATACACATGTGAAATATGAAAGTCATATTACTTACCATTCAAAATTATGCCCTATGTTAAAGTTTTTGAAAAGTAGGTCAAAGGTCAAGGTCAAGGTCACCAGGTCAAAACTTTTAGTATCAATAGAAAGGTCTTGTCACAAAGAATACACATGCGAAATATGAAAGTCCTATCACTTACCATTCAAAAGTTATGCCCAATGTTAAAGTTTTTGAAAAGTAGGTCAAAGGTCAAGGTCAAGGTCACCAGATCAAAAATTTTGGCATCAATGGAAAGGTCTTGTTACAAGGAATACACATGTGAAATATTAAAGCCATATCACCTCCCATTCAAAAGTTATGTCCAATGTTAAAGTTTTTCGGACAAACAGACAAACAGACTAACAGACAAACCGACGGACAGGCCAAAAACTATATGCCCCCGAATCTTTGATTACGGGGGTATAAAAATAAGTCAATCAAAATCCAACTCAAATTTTATCTGTATCACACGAATATGTATTCATATACCAAAAATCGGTTCAATATCTGCAATAACATCCAAGGAAAGTCTGGAAAACTGAAATTTCATGAAATCTGCTAAGCTAAACCAGAAGTCTCTGACGAGACTGTAGCTCTCCTGGTTGGTTTTTTTTTTCTAAAACATCAATTTCCTTCTTTTTTTTTAAACCAAGACCATAGGGAGCAGGGGCTCTAACAAATTATAAGTAGCATGACAAAACAACATATCCATTAGACTACAACTATAATGGCACTCATATAATTCATAATATCTGAGATAAAGTATTTCAAAAAAGCATGCCATATCCATTCTCCAAGATCCTAGGGGCCAAGGGCTGATAGCTCAAATGAACTATCAATGACACATCAAGACTACAGATCAATAATATTGGATAAAGAATTAACTCCCTGTCATTAATAGCTTTAAATGAGTAGAGAGCACGACTATATAGGAAAAAACTACCACAACCATTTTCAAAGACCCTGGGGGTATAGGGCTAAAACAAAATATCAGGTGCACAACTAGACCACAGACCAATCATTGCAAGAAGAATTAATTCTACATCATTTATAGTGTCAGGGGAGTTGCAAGCACAAGATTACATTGACTTAAATAGGAGAAAATGACCACACCCATTTCTAAGACCATAATGGGTCAGGGGCTCAAACAAAATATCAGGAGAACAACTAGACCACAGACCCATCACATTGCAAAAAGAATTAAGTCTCCATCATTTATAGTGTCAGAAGAGTTGCAAGCACAAGATTACATAGAGTTATATAGGAGAAAATGACCACACCCATTTCTATGACCCTGGGGGTCAGGGGCTCAAACAAAATATCAGGTGCAAAACAAGACCACAGACCCATCATCTTGTAAAAAAAATTAAGTCTCCATCATTAATAGTGTCAGAGCAGTTGCGAGCACAAGATTACATAGTTATATATGAGAAAATGACCACACCCATTTCTAAGACCCTGAGGTCAGGGGCTCAAACAAAATATCAGGTGCACAACAAGACCACAGACCCATCATATTGCAAACAGAATTAAGTCTCCATCATTAAGTGTCAGAGCAGTTGCGAGCACAAGATTATATAGTTATATAGGAGAAAATGACCACACCCATTTCTAAGACCCTGGGGGTCAGGGGCTCAAACAAAATATCAGGTGCACAACAAGACCACAGACCCATCATATTGCAAAAAGAATTAATTCTCCATCATTTATAGTGTCAGAGGAGTTGCGAGCACAAGATTACATAGAATCTAATGACCATGCCCATTTTCTAAGACCCTGGGGGTCAGGGACTGAAACTAAATGTCAGGTGCACAACTAGACCATGGACCAAGTAAAATGCAAAAAGAATTAACTTTCTATCTCTAACAGTTTCAGAGGAGTTGTCCGGACAAGAATTGTTTAAAGACAGACAGACGGACGGACGGACGGACGGACGGACGCCGGAGGAAGGGTGATCACATAAGCTTGACTGGTCTGAGACCAGTAGAGCTAAAAATAGGTCAATCAAAACCAAACTCATCTTGATGTGTCACAATGAGATATATCCACATACCAAAAATGAATTCAATATATGCAACAAAAGCGAAAAAAGTCTGGAAAACTGAAGTGTGATCGACAGACAGACAAATGGGGTGGAAACTAAAAGTCCCCTCTGGGAGGGGGACTAATTATGATGGTTCTGGGTTGCTACAGATTGACCAGAATTGCACTATGGGTTGATATCACTACCCTACAGATCAATACAGTCCCACTACAATTCCCCTACGGCAATTTTATCCATAGTGAAATTATAGAAAATTTTGAACTTCCCCTACCTACAACTCACACAAACTAAAGCTTCACATGCTACAGATATGTATAATACCTTGGTCTGTAGATATCAGTAGTCATACCCCAGAAAGGTTGAAGGGGCTTTCAGTTTATTGGAACAGGGAAATCTTAAAATGCTTGAATGTATCTTACCAACAGGTTTTTCAGACATCTCCAATTTCGTAAGTCTTCCATACTCTTTAATCTGCATTAGAATAAAACTGTTTGTCAAACACTAGTTATATCCATATCAGTAGCTATCTTTTTGTGTATAGGCTAGATCAAAGTAATGTCAAGGTCGCATAGTTAAACCTTGGTAACATGAAAAAAAATAATTCCTCATACAGAAAATGCTTGTGAAATACATACATGTATGAAAAAGTTTTCACTTACATGTGCCTTTCAAACGTAATACGCATCAGTAATTAAATTTTAGACAGATGTATAACAGACAGACAATCAGTACAAAAACAAATATGCCTACTGATCTACAACATGACCGCACAAAAATTGTTTATGAATATTATTTTTTCATTAGCAGTTCAAGCATCAATTTCTTCAGATTTTGTGCCAAGTCTTTAATATCAGATACATTGTGGCAATAAAAGTGAAAAGATCTGTCTCAAACATACATCTGTAATTTCAATCATACATATTATGAAAATGTTCTTAAACAATTTCCTAATTTGAAATCTACATGTCATTAATCAAAGGACTGAAAGTCCTGCCAGTTGGCAAAGTCTAATATTGAATAAAGCCTTTGTTTGTGAAATACGAATGCTCCCGGCGGAGTATAAACACCATTTTCTGTTAAGTATGTGAAAGGTCAAGGTCAGGGTCACTGGGCATAAAAATGTTGGTATCTATGGAAAAATCTTGTGACAAGGAATACATATGTGAAATATAAAAGCCATATAATTTACCATTCAAAGTTTTTTTGGACAAACAGACGGACAGGCCAAAAACTATATACCCCCGAATCTTTGATTCCGGGGTGCATAAAAAGTTTGTTTTTTTGATTCCGGGGTGCATAAGAAGTTTGGTTTTTTTTCTTAATCTCTAAGCAATATTAGTTCCCTACCAGCATAAATCTAATTCATAACTTTTAAAGTGTGTCTTACATGTACAAGTACATGCTTATTTTTCTCACATTGTCTAAAAGCGCTTAAAATAAAATTTTATGTACCGGTATTCATTTTCATATTTTGATCAGCCAACGCAGCATTCATGAATGACATCACAATTGTCTGAATTGACATTACAGTTAAAAGGCATGTGAAAATGAAATCTTATCCCATAGGGTTAAGACTTATAGAATCTATCATCAGGTGTGAGCATTGACAAGGAAATGCACTCCGAATGTCCAGAATTTGCTTGTACAATGACAAGACTTGCCGAGTCGTGGACAAAAGCAAATCCCAGACAAGAGGTATAGATTTAAGGAATCATTCTTATATTTTTTTGGTTGATAGAGGTATCAACACCAAAAATTTAGGGAAAACTGCATTGTGCGCATAGCGCAAGATGCACAACCAAAAACGTATTACACTGATTACTTATCATTACATTTTGTTGCTTTCCAACGTTTATTTGCGGCTTTGAAACCGTGTTGCTAACGACGTTGCTAAGCACGTACTTCCGTTTTGTGTTGATACAGGTATCAACAAAATTTCTCGGCCAAACGGAATCGTCGTTTCTTAATAATAACAACAGAAATTAAATGATTTCCTTGTGACGTTATCAATGATCACACCCAAGTGATTGACGTTCGATAAGTTTTCTTTACTTTTCTGCCATCTTTTGATCAAGGTTGAAGCGATGCAGTGTGTCGATTATTTTTCTCCTTACTGGTATGTGCAAAAACGTCAAAAATAGTACTTTTCCTATGCCTTATCAAGACTAAACATCATAGCCAAAGTGGATGATCGATTTGCCATTTTGCTTTATACGAGTAGTCAGTTCTGTAAATATGGGATAAAAGAATAATATAATCTTACACCACCACGAGGGAGGGATGGCCATTTCTCAACCCGAGTGTATAAATTTTGCAAGTCCATGACGAGGCTTGCCAAGTCATGGACAAGCAAAATTTTTACACGAGGGTTGAGAATTAGCCATCCCTCCCTCGTGGTGGTGTTTGATTGTTTTTCTCCCACGTTATCGACTATCTATAGTGTCTGTTATAATCACCAGTTTGCCTTGCTTCCATAACGTCGCCTTGGTAGCGATGACGTCAGAGGGTTAGATCGATGACGTCAGAGGGTGAGATCGATTTATCTCACCCAAGGGAAATTTGAGAGTTCTCAGTCTCAAGTGGGAGAATATATTTTCCCAGTGTTTCCATGAATATCCAAGTCCACAGTGATAACACATGATGACATGAGTGTGTTGGAATACTACAAGTAGTACATGGACATATATACATTTATTGCAGTCATTAGGTGAAGATTTATTCAGCCTTATCAAACACAACACGCCCCCCCCCTCCTTCCCAAAAATCGAACTTCGATAAACAGATAACGACATACAGTAAATAGATGATCTAGTCTTTCGAATTGTGGTTTTTCATAATCCTTTATACAACAGATATGAAAATATTCAAATATTCTATCAGTTATTTTCAAGAACTTACTACAAATCCAGTTCGCCGTTCATTGTATGGCCTTCCGAGAGTCCTCTGATCTTAAGACGCAAGAACCCTAGCGATTTATATTGACATCAACAGACTATTTTATATCTATCTTTTCATCAATGAAATATAAATCGACACGGTTATAATAAATATCATTAGGCCTAAACTCTGGTAATTCCCCCGCAAAAAAAAATGCATGGCCGGCATAGTGCAGTGCTACTTTGGACTACTTTTAAAAAGTTGAATTCCTACGCGATACGAGAACTATACTCCGAATATTCATTACAAATAGCTCTACAGACCATTTTTTCACTCCAATAATTGCATTGGAATCATCATTTACAACTTGCACTCATTGTGTCTTTTAAAATGTTTTTGTCCAAATAATAGTGGTACTATTTCTTACTAGGTAAGACTACAGATTTTTTACCGTTGCACGGTTCGTACTGGCCCTAAGTGGGGCATTCAATTCCAATGAATAGTTGGCTTTGCCAACTCAAAAATCAAAATACAAATTTAAAGTTAACAACTTTTTGATGAAGAAAATAACCCAGGAGTTAAAAATAATCAAATCTTGACCATATTTTGCTGTTGATTTTTCTTAATTGTTAAACACCTGAATTTTATTGAGTATACACAATACTGTAAGGAGAACTGACCTCGAATTCATCACCAGTTGTTTCTGTTATATTCCTTACAATGGGGATAGCTGAAGCCTCTCCACATACATGGATCTCATTGGCACATAGCCCAAGTAAAACCCTTGTCCATGCCGAGCCCCGTTGAGAATCACGTATCATCTGTATCTCATCTATTACAGCTACATCATCTGGCAAATAGAATATTGTTCAAAACTACATACATGTTATCAGTGACGATTAAGAAATGACATTTATTCTAACTTTTGGTCATTTTTATTTGCATTCACATCGTACATTTTGCTTGTAACAGCGTCAAATGTATCTAATGTTGGTATATTCTTCCTGCATGAACCAGAAGTCTCTGATGAGACTGTAGCTCTCCTGGTTGTTTTTTTTTTTAAACATCAATTTCCTTTTTTTTTAAACCAAAGACCATAGGGAGCAGGCGCTCTACCAAATTATAAGTAGCACGACAAAACAACATATCTATTAGACTGCAAGTAGAATATCACTCATATAATTCATAATACCCGAGATATAGTATTTCAGAAAAGAATGCCACACCCATTTTCCAAAACCCTAGGGGCAAGAGGCTGCTAGCTCAAATGAACTATCAGTGACACAACAATACTACAGATCCATAATACATGTATTGCAAAAAGAATTAACTCTCAATCATTATTAGCTTTAGAAGAGTAGAGAGCGCAATTATATAACCACACCCATTTTCTAAGACCCTGGGGATCAGGGGCTCAAACAAAATATCAGATGCACAACTACACTACAGACCCATCATATTGAAAAAAGAATTAATTCTCCATCAATTATAGTGTCAGAGGAGTTGCGAGCACAAGATTACATAGAGTTACATAGAAAAAATGACCAAACCCATTTTCTAAGACCCTGGGGGTCAGGGGCTCAAACAAAATATCAGGTGCACATCTACACCACAGATCCATCATATTGCAAAAAGAATTAAGTCTCCATCATTTATAGTGTCAGAGGAGTTGCGAGCACCAGATTACATAGAGTTATATAGGAAAAAATGACCACACTCATTTTCTAAGACCCTGGGGGTCAGGGGCTTAAACAAAATATCAGGTGTACAACTACACCACAGACCCATCATATTGCAAAAAGTATTAAGTCTCCATCATTTATAGTGTCAAAGGAATTGCGAGCACCGGATTACATAGAGTTAAATAGGAGAAAATGACCACACCCATTTTCTACGACCCAGAGGGTCAGGGGCTCAAACAAAATATCAGGTGCATAACTAGAACACAGATCCATCATATTGCAAAAAGAATGAAGTCTCCATCATTCATGTGTCAGAGGAGTTGCAAGCACAAGATTACATAGAGTTATATATGAGAAATTTACCACACCCATTTCTAAAACTCTGGGGGTCAGAGGCTCAAACAAAATATCAGGTGCACAACTAGACCACATACCAATCATATTGCAAAAAGAATTAATTATCCATCATTTATAGTGTCAGAGGAAATGCGAGCACAAGATTACATAGTTATATAGGAGAAAATGACAACACCCATTTTCTAAGACCCTTGGGGTCAGGGGCTCAAACAAAATATCAGGAGCACAACAAGACCACAGACCCATCATATTGCAAAAAAATTTAAGTATCCATCATTTATAGTGTCAGAGGAGTTGAGAGCACAAGATTACATAGAATTTCATAACCGCGTCCATTTATTAATACCCTGTGGTCAGGGGCTGAAACCAAATATCAGGTGCACAACTTAGACCACATACAAAGTAGGATGCAAAAAGAATTATATCAGGTGCACAACTAGACCACATACCAAGTAGGATGCAAAAAGAATTAACTTTTTATCACCAATGGTTTCAGAGGAGTTACAAGCACAAGAATTGTTTACAAACTGACAGACGGACGGACAAACAGACTGAGACCAGTAGAGCTAAAAAGTTGGAAGTGACGTCACAATAGCAACCAAAGTTATTGGAATATAATTGTAGTTGCCTAATGGGTGTTTAACATGGGGAATCAACTAGTAATGTAAATATAAATGTATTTGTCAAGTCTCAATCAGTATAATGATGTATATGTACATGTATTTGTACTTATCTGTCTTTTCACAGACTTGTTTATCTCTTTAGAAATATCTCTATATATTTTTGAGCAATGATGCACATGTATTTTATCATTAAAAGAAAATTTGGAGAAACTTCACTGACATGAGGGACATGATTAATGAGATAGATTATAAGAACTTATTTCTTGGTCATGAATTCACAATAGTTGTTTATTTTGTATATACATTGTACATGTATTCTATTAAAAAAAATTCAGAAGAATTAAAGAGGTAAAGTTGCCATATTTTGTACTAATATTCTCACTCTAGATGACTTTTACTGTATGTGTACTAATTTAAGTGCCAGGGGTTAATCTTACCTCTGCATCCTGCATTCCTGATGCATAAAAATTACCCAGTACCCATTGTTTTCCAATCACTGCATCCCGTTGTACACATTTTTCATTTTCATATAATGTGACAGATATAGTTCATGTTTACATCAAAGTTGAGTCAAAGTGTATTAGCCATATAAGGTATTATAAATGTACCATGTTTATGATTGATCGGACATACACGTACATGTATTTTGACCACTCTAATGTTAACCTTTTTTTCAGATTTGAGAAAGGGGTGATCATGTCTGTCACAGGTATCGTATGAGAAATCGTTGAGCAAAATAAGAAACTGGAAGTCTTTTTTTTTTATATATAAAAATACCTCTTATTTGTCTGATCCAGATACATGTATAGAATATATATATAAAAATTCTTCCACTTCAAACTTTGCAAGACAGTGAAAACGTTTCACATCTAAGTACTGTCTTTGTGTATTGTATGTAATTGGTTTGTTTGGATAACGTTTAAGTATACAAGGCCTCACTCACATAAATAAAGCAACTAATAAACAATCAATTAATTAGGCAATTAAGGTGGCTCCCTACTCGAACCGTTATAGGTTTTTCCTTATATGCAGCAGTCTGCGTATAATGTTTTACAATGGCTGGTGAGGGACAAGCCAGCGCATTGAAAAACACAGACAGAAGATCTTAAATGCCAAAAGATGGTGCAATCTATCAATGTCCACACAATCATATAGTATAATTTCTTAGTTGAAAATGTGATGAAATTATAAGGGGATACCCTTATGTTTGTAGCGATATCTTGATCATTTATAAAACTGTATGCCTGCATGCGATTTTTTCACCATCTATATACATTATCGTATAAAATGATCCAACTTGAAGAAATTCCATCTGTTGTTTTTTGCACAAAAATGTGATATACTATATATTATTTGTCGAAAATATGATAACATTATAAGTGGGTACCCCTATGTTTGGAGCCATACCTTGACCATTTCAAATACTGTCTATCTGTATGTGATTTTTTCTTCATCTACATACATAATTTTATGACATATTACAAAATGAAAAAAAATCTTCTGTTTTTTTATGCAAAAAGTTGGATTTAGTACAGATTCTTGGTAAAAAATGTTATGAAATTATACCCTAATGTTTGGAGATATATCATACTTAGATTTATGTTACAATATCATTTTATGTGTTGTATTTCTTCTATATGACTTGTTATCATAAAATAAAACAAAACAAATAAACATATTTGTATCATCACTGAATTTGGAGGGTTTAAAAGCATATGATGGATATTTGATATTTCTCAATTTTTAGTGTTAGAGTACCTTTCTTTAATGTACTGTATCTTTAATGAAAACAAAATTACCTATCTATGTCTGTGTTCATTATGTCATTTTTACTATTATGTATAGAAAATAACCTTAAAATACAAAATTCATCGGTTAAATTCACGAGTAGGGACCCACCTTAAGGCTTTTTTTTACCAATTTAAGTTGGATGAGGAACGTTTTTTGATAGATTTTTTTTATAATCTCGCAGACATAAAATGCCAAAAAATAGTCATCTCCCTTGTATTTTCAAATTGAAGAAGCGGCAAAGAAAGGGTTTACAGTTTTGGGACTCTTTTTAAA
The DNA here is from genome assembly GCA_033119305.1 of Pinctada imbricata. Classification (NCBI taxonomy): domain Eukaryota; kingdom Metazoa; phylum Mollusca; class Bivalvia; order Pterioida; family Pteriidae; genus Pinctada; species Pinctada imbricata. Next base: position 52,514,716 of record VSWD01000008.1, on the reverse strand, counting down.
ATGTCTGCTTTGGCTGGGGACCTATAGGCTAATTTTCAACGGGTCCAGAGAACCCATTAAGATCAAATTGTAGATTAATCTCTGAGCAGATTAGGCACTGTTGAGAGTGTATTAAATCAAACATAGGCAATCACAGATTACGAAGTTCACCTCGTGGCAGCAAAATTAAATTCAAACATATTTCTTAGTACATGTATCTGGCTTTTAAAGGCAAATCATTCAAGTGGAAAAAGTAGGTCAAGGTCATTTCATGAAAGTTTGATCAAAGATACAACCAATATGCAAGTTTGGTACATGTAGCACTTATACTTTGCTCAATATTGGCTTTTAACAGCAAAATCACTCAAGCAGAAAAAGTAGGTCAAGGTCATTTTATGAAAGTTTGATCAAAGATACATCCAATATGCAAGTTTGGTACATGTAGCACTTATACTTTGCTCAATATTGGCTTTTAAAGGCAAAATCACTCAAGTGGAAAAAGTAGGTCTGATGCTGCATCCGATGCATGGGTCCATCTCGGGGTCCAAAGATGAATCACTTGTGCAAGTTTGGTAACTGTAGCATTAGTACTTTGTCAGATACTGAGCTACCCCAAACTTCTTAACCAAGTCACTCAAGCGGAAAATGTAGGTCAGATGCTGCATCCGATGCATGGGTCCATCTTGGCATCCAAATATGAATCACTTGTGCAAGTTTGGTTACTGTAGCATCAGTACTTTGTCAGATACTGAGCTACCCCAAACTTCTTAACCAAGCCACTCTGAGCTACCCCAAACTTCTTAACCAAGTCAATCAAGCAGAAAATGTAGGTCAAATGCAGCATCCAATGCATGGGTTCACCTCAGCATCCAAAGATGATTCACTTGTGCAAGTTTAGTTACTGTAGCATCAATACTTTCCCAAATACTGAGCTACCCCAAACTTCTTAACCGGGTGGGGACGCGGACGGGGACGCGGACACGGATGCGCGGGGGTATAGCATTAGCTCACTCAACTTTGTCGAGGTGAGCTAAAAATATGCTTAATATTTCACCCACTACAATATTATAAAGGAGAATGAGTCAAGTGTGATTATTAATGATAAGCTGTTATGTCCATTTCCAAACTTTGCCCTATTTCGGCTAAAATTAGATTGCACTGAAATAAATTGACATCTGCCCTTTCAACTCCTGACATACTGACCATGTCAAAAGATTTATATATGAAATTATAAATCTGAAAGTCCCTAATCAGGGAAACACTTACAATGAGCATATACACTTGCAGTCTCTACAGTACAGGACAAATGATTGGCTGGATTTTCATCTGGGTCCACAAAAAGTCTCTCCTCTCCAGTAAGTAGGTCACATTCTATACCCTTATAATAATTAATACATACTGAGAATGTACATTGTGAATGTTTGGTTGATAATCCAAGACTACGTCACAGATAACATGACATGTTAAACACAATTGTGATAAAAAAAAAACTTTAAATAACAGAATACTTATTACAATGAGCTGAATGACACTTAAGGAACTGAAGGTATTTGTCTTTTGAATATGGGTGTCCATTTTAACCAATATCATATAATAATTCAACATTACATATGATTCAAGTCTACAGTTTAATAAAACATACCGGTATACCGTATAACGGGCAATTTTGGCGTAATGGAAATTTTGGCTTTGTTGGCGGATGCAATGAAGTCGCCAAATTTTAAAGCGCTAATTTTTTTATGCATTCGCGGGATTTATTCAGCTTATAGCCATCTGCTATGATATATTTTGGCTTTGATTGCGCAGATGTTGAAATTGTCCTGTCCGACCAGCAAAACCAGTTAAAATTTAAAATGACCAGTTGGAAACGCCAACTTACGGGTCCTAATGATCGGTAAAAATTACGAGGCAAAGTATTTTTTATTCTATTTAAAACCTTAGAATAGATCACTCTCGATCGATTGTTACGGTGATTTCAAATCTAACTAGCCACTGTCATTCTGTCCATTTAAAATTGTACTAGAAAGTTAACATGTTTACGTACTCTTCAACACAATAGGAGACATGTTTGAGTTCTGGTCATAGATCATAATGTCATGGAGGTCATGCAACAAATGGCATTGTCTAATTCAATTTGAATGGTGCGGTTCTATTTTATCTTCTCTTTTATCTGCTTTACCAACAAAAGGGGTAAAATATGATTAAAGCATCTAAACGTTAAGTTTTGTCAGATGCATCGTCAACATCTGAATGCAGTTTTGTTATGCCAAAATGCTTATAATTTTACACATATTTACATCGGAGCTACCTGAGTTGTGTAAGCTGTAAATATTTCTGAATAATGGTCTTTGAAGTTTGAAAACAGACATTCAAAGAGTTATGAAATTGATTTCAAAACTGACCACGCACATATTCAGAATTTATCCAGAGGCCTCTGGCCGCCTGATAGGGATAGTTCAGCCAAGGGATGGGGTGTTCCTGCTCAAATTTTACTGTATCAGCAATAAAGCATTTTTGACAAATTCTGAGGGTCATTATCTCTTTTAGCCAACTTTTGATTTGATGGTGACGGCAACATCTTATTTCAATGGGTTACAAGGTTGCAATTGCGGGAGATTCAACTAAATTATCAGATACGTACAGTCTACCGGGAAACATGTAACTTGATCATCTTTTGAGGTACAGGTTTCAAGAACATATACATGTATCAGGTCCTGAATGGTTACAAATGGACAGTCCAGTTGGACAGGCAGACTGAGAGATACAGCACAAAACTAAATTTAAACTTGTCTGACATTTTCATAGTAATACTGTTTATTTAGCTATTGCAGAGATATTTGTTTCAATGTTTCTCCCTTAAATTTGTTGGACCGGTTAAAATGTTTTCAGACCAGTTGATTCAGGACAAGTACCAGTCCAAATGACCAGTTAGGCCAAGAAAAATTAAAATTTCGTTTGACAGGCACCGCTGCATTGCCTAAAAACCCGCCGCATTTCCGATTTTTATCATGTGTTTTACCATAATTTTAAAGTAGTCAATTGAACATCGTCGTGCTAATACAAATTGTTTGTTTACATATTCTTTACTTCACTAAATATATAAAACACCGCTAAAGACGGTATGGCCGGATTGCAAAGTAGGTTTTTGTCGGTGAAAAGTTAAAGTATACCCATATTTTCGGACCTATATTACTCAAATTGAGCACGACGTCATACGCAAAAAGTGCTCTAAAGTTTGTAACGTGCAAATTTATGTAGGAATACATTTTAAAGTATGTCAAGTGAGTCGGTTAGCAGCATGTATATCGTCGTTATACATGCTTGTAGAAATCCTGTGAACCAATCAGAATGCTTGAAACAAACAGAATGAATTAGAATGTACCTTGTATACTTTTATAAATGACGAAACTTGTGTTGATATTTGTAGAATTGTAAGTAACATTTTAAGACATCAAAATACTTTATTCTTATGATAGATCACCTATAATTAAGAATAAAACAAACCTTTTAGAACAGTTCACTCAGCAAATTATCACATATACCGGTACACCAAATGGGCATCTTAATTCTCACAGGATATCCATGTTACCTTATGGTCACTCCAATACGTCTCTGCAACACCTCCATCACATCTGTCCATGTTACAATATATATGGTCAATACAAGTGTGATAATCTGTGGTTTCCTTGTTGATTATGGATGTTAAAGAGTATCTGGATTGAAGAAAATTGAAAAGAGTGTCCACTTCTTTGTTGGGTTTCAGAAGGTCGATGTTAAAGTCACCAAGAAGAACTATAGAGTTTTGTTGTAAACAGCTTGATAATGCTTCCTCCAGAATATCAAGGAACTCAGCAAGTCTGGTTGAATGATGCTTGTACACAGCAATAATATTAAACACTGTATCTATGGCATTGGTCACTTCTAACACAACCAGATGTGATTTTCCTCTTGTGATCTCTGCTTTGAGAATGGTATTATTTCTTGCATAAACGACTATTCCACTATGTGGTCTACTGTTTACATTGCTTTGAGCCTGATGTGAATCAAAACGAATAATTATAGGGAAATTTGGCAGTTGATAATCATCAGTGTGGTCTATTTGAGTAAGCCAGCTTTCCAGAATAATGAGGACATGGACTCCTTGTATAAATGAGTCAGATACAATGTCTCTATGGTGCCTGTGCAGTGATCTGATGTTGTGACACGCGATGATTGTTCTGTTTTGATGAAGTGACTGAAGGTCTGTATGAAGACATATTTGTTTGGTAGTCCTTAGCCTTGTCATCTCTGTTTTCACCTTTTCATCAACTTTAATATGTGCTTTATTAAAGTCAAGTAAATGCAATCCAGTTAATTGAGTTACTCTACTTAAAGCAACATAAACCATATGTGGTCCTGGCGCTCGTTTTCCAGAGAAAGAAACCACAGCTTCACTGAGGGAACTACCCTGAGATTTGTGGATTGTAAGTGCAGCACAGGGTGTAAGTGGATACTGTCGTCTGATAACTTTTACATCTTGATTTCTCCCTACTTGAAATTGCTTGTCAACCATTGGAATTGGTGTCCATGATTTTTGAATTCCTTTAGTATACAGTGTTCTTCTCATCGATCTGGAATGAACACCCACATCCTGATCATCAAATAGTACCCAGACACATTTTTTATTGAAGTCCATAACAGTACAAAGAGCTCCGTTTGTTAGTCCATCAGATGTATCTATATTGTGGGTAAGCATGTATTTTCCACCGATTTTTAATTGTAATATATGCCGTAAATTCTGTGTTTTTTGTGCAGGTAAATCCTTTGCTATATTCAGTATTGCTTGCTTTGCTTCATTTGGTATGTTTCCTATAACAAAATCTTGAGCGAATTCCATGCACCCTCTATTTGCAATGTTTTGGAAGATTTCTTTGTTGTGAGCATCAACTTTCTCGTTTGATGAAAATAAATGAAGTGTGTCTAAAGGAGAATCTTTTTTGGAAATTATTCTTGATTTGATATGAACTAGATCTTGATCTGTAGAATTTCCTTCTCTGAGTCTGTTAAGAGTTTCAGCAAAAGGGGCATCATCTTTTTGTCTCATTATAGTTTTCAGCTCAAAGAATGTCACAATGTCATGCCATAAATTTGGTGCCAATACACTGTACGCATTGTCTGCTGTTTCGAAAATCCATTTGTCCATTACAGGTCGAAGTTGAAACATGTCACCGACAAGAAGTAAACTTAATCCCCCAAACGGTTTGTCAACAGCATAAATCTGTCTTAAGCGCTGATCGATGAAATTGAACATGTTTGATCCTACCATTGAAATTTCATCAATAATGATAACTTGAAGCTTTGAATATTTGGTTCTGATTGAGTTCAGCCTGCTGTTGTCTAGATGCTGATAGGTGCTTAGTGAATGGTTTGCTGGTATCCCAAATGTTGAGTGCAATGTAGAACCTTTAATATTATATGCAGCTTTTCCTGTTGGTGCAGTTAAAAGCACTTTGATGTCATCTACATTTTCACCAGGTACTGTGTCAAAATATCTCAGCAGAGCTTGATATATAAGTTTCAATACAAAAGTCTTGCCAACACCTGCACCGCCAGAGAGGAATATGCTGAAAGGACATTGTGATTTCACTAAATGTAATATATGAAGCAGGAACTGTCTCTGACTATCATTCATTTTCTGGGCTGATGTGAGGAACTCTTCAGATGACATTCTGTTTGGTAGCATAATATCAGAATTTTGAGCTGTACCACAGTTTATTTCGATTCCAAAGTCATGTAGTTCATTCTTGTCACATCCATATACATCATTGTCAGATTTACTTATGAAGGCGTCATCCTCTGATTGTCTAGCAGATGGTGCTACATGATCCACAGCAGCCATAACACTTTGCTCATTAAGTTCTTCTTGTGCTGCAAGTAATGCTTCTCCTATCCTGTCATACCTTTTTTTGTTTCTAAGTATCTCATCTTGAAGGGCAGCAAATCTTTCTTCATATGAATTTGATGTATTCATTAAATCCTCTTCATCCCTCCATGAAGTATAGAGTACAATTTGCTCACGGTAAAACATTTCAGAATTTGATTTGTTGAAATTGACAGGACGTATGATTTTTGCAGTGTTTCTCACAGTTAACTTGTCTCCATTTGGCAAATAAAGATGTGTATCATGAAATATATCTTCATCAGGTTTGTCAACATTGTCTATATTGATAGCACTTTCCTTGGCATCCTTTGGTTTCCTTTTTTTCCTTTCATACTTCGAACAGAATTCTGCAAAACAGATATTCTCCAATTCCTTAGGTCTCTCTGTGTATCTCTCATGTAATCCATTACAAGTGATATTTGTGTCGTCACTTGACATCTTCTCCAACATTGACAATGGCTTTAGAATTTTCACTCTCTGCTCTGGAGGAGATGTGTTCACAAATATAACATCTCTAGACGACTGTGTGAGTGGCATTTGTAATAGAAGATATGCTGCTTCTTGGGCTGACACTTCACAATGGTTTAAGAATTTGTTTGCTATAACTCGCATTTTTTCTTTGACGCCAAGGTTTCCACAACGTACTTCTTTGACGGCTTGTTCAAGAAGCAGACTGATTCCCCTTTGTGACTTCATGATATAGCTTGCAATGTATGCACATACAGCATATGGATCCAACACAAATTGAAGGTCTGTATTAGCTTGCCATATTGACAGGATATCTTCATTGTAACCATTTATACGTATGTCACATGGTTTTCTCTTCAAGAAAACAGTTGTTTTTTTTATGGATGATCTGATAGCTAAGATATATGAGTCCTCTGACATATTGCACTTTGTTAAAAATTCATCGTAGGTAAACCCAAGAACAGATTTGTCCTGAAGTAGCGCTTGTATTTTGTTGAAGTTCTGTTTGTATGTCTGGATATCTGAAGTTTGAGTGTCTGAAGGTAAAGATTGCAGAATCAATGTTTTCTTCATTGGAGGCAAAGGAAATCCATATCTACAGATATTTCTTCCCATCTTTTTACATGATTTGGAATGCTTGTGTCGCTGGAGATCAATGAAACTAGGGCTGACTTGTGAGTGTGAACTGCAAGTAATGTACTGGTCAATAAAATTTGTAACATCTTCATCTTTGCAGCTTCCATACTGCGGAGCATCTTTGATCCAGAATACACAGTGAAGATGAGGTGAACCTCTCTGCTGAAACTCCACTCTATAATAATAGTCCACAACTCTACCAATAGGACTTACACTGGTCAGGAGTATGTTGTGAAAGAACAAATGTGTCCTGTACTGGAAATGGCGAGCACAAGGCACAGGATGTTTTTGTATTAGCTCACATTTCTGCATCCAAGTAAATCTACTTAACTCTTCTTCTGCAAATTCCTTATTAAATTCCTTCTTTGCAAGAATTCCAAGCAAATCATTCCAACGAGTCTCAGCGGCAGAGAAGGTGGCAAAGAATGTTGGGATTCCGAGTTGACGAATCATTGCAAACAGATCTTTTTGTTTGCTTTGCAGATAAGGAGGCGAAGAACGCAGATTTTTTAATATGGCATAACCATCATCATGTCGCAACATATTCATAAAGTTTTCCTTGTTGCGTACTTCCCCAGCAGTCAGTCCAGATGTTCCTTTAGTTTTACGTAACGCTGTTGTGACAGTATCTCTTACTTGTAACATCTGTAATTTCTTCAGTTTAAAAAACATATTAGATACAGAGGTGGCAAATCGTGGATCCTGACTTCTCAATTCGGCTTTACAGATTGTTGCATATGTTAATTTTGTATTCCTATCCTCATTACTTGTACGTTTCTTACCACCAAATAGAACAGGAAATGACTTTTCCTCCGCATATGTGTCAAGATATAGGCTGACTGGTGAGCTTCCCTCAGCAGGTGCTATTTTCAGTGCTTTATTTCCATCGTCTGTATAGTCTAATGGTTGTAACAGGGTGTCCTGATTTCCTTTTCCATACATATCCTCTTCATTTAATTCATTCCACTTATCATCTTCATCTTCATCTATAACCATATCATTCTTGTCTTCTGAAGGATTTGTACATTCAGAGATATTTTCTTCAGACTCAAAATCCCTCTCCTCTGTTTCATCAATATCTTTCTCCCATTCTTCAGCCAACTTTACTCCTTCCTCTTTATATAAGTCACTATTTTCTATAAGATACTTTGTTGTATTGTAAACAACTTTCGGTCGAATGGTTTCAAATACAGTAGCATGTTTGTACATCATGCGACGCATGAACTTTAATTTTATGGTGGCAGTTTCCTCATACCTTCTTGGAAGTACTTGAACCACATTGTTCGGATCCATTGGTACATTTACAGTATTGCCAAAAATACCATACTGTTTTCCCACTCCAAGTTGCTTTAATCGCATAAAAGGTACTCTTAATGCACAACACCTTTCCTCTGTAGAAGTCAGTTTCCACTTAGATATTTCCTCTGGAATATCATGCATCTCCAGTCCATTTGAAACACACATCGGTGGCAATTCCTTTTTCATGATATACTTATGGCAAGTTTTACAAATCCACTCAGAATCACTACAGCTTTTAATACCATGGGTAGCTTTATCCAAAAGAGTTGATGAAATATTTTTCTTTCTGAAAAAATTCAAGTCAGCGAGATAAACACTATGTTGAAAAAAAGTCTGCCTACAACAGGTACAAACAAAGTCGTCACCTCTTTTAAGCTGTTCTCTGAAATTAATTATCACTGTTTCAAGTGACTGGTTGCGGGATTTGTTTCGAGATCTCCTTTTGGCTTTTATTTCTTTTTCCCTCTCTTTGTTTCTCACTTCAATGTTCTTTCTGGCTTCACTATGGTATTGTCTTTCCTTTTCCCTCTCCTTTTTTCTGACTTCTTCACTTTTTCTGGCTTCACTATGGTATTGTCTTTCCTTTTCCCTCTCCTTTTTTCTGACTTCTTCACTTTTTCTGGCTTCACTATGGTATTGTCTTTCCTTTTCCCTCTCCTTTTTTCTGACCTCTTCACTTTTTCTGGCTTCACTATGGTATTGTCTATCCTTTTTTCTCTCTTTTTGTCTGACTTCTTCACTTTTTCTGGCTTCACTATGGTATTGTCTATCCTTTTTTCTCTCTTTTTGTCTGACTTCTTCACTTTTTCTGGCTTCACTATGGTATTGTCTTTCCTTTTCCCTCTCCTTTTTCTGACTTCTTCACTTTTTCTGGCTTCACTATGGTATTGTCTTTCCTTTTCCCTCTCCTTTTTTCTGATTTCTTCACTTTTTCTTGCTTCACTATGGTATTGTCTATCCATTACCCTCTCCTTTTTTCTGACTTCAATGTTTTCCCTAGCTTCCCTACGATACTGTTTTTCCTTTTCCCTTTCTATTTGTCTAAATTCTGGATTCGCCCTAGCTTTCTGATGATATATTCTGTCTGTAGCTTTCTTCTTTTCTGGTTTATTTTGGCCTTGCCTGGAAAAGAAGAATAAACAAAATAATTATGCATGTAGATGTATTTAATTTTCTTTGCTTGATGTGATTTAATGATGCTTCAGTGCTTCTGCTTTTTTTTTTTTCCATTTTTCCATTCTATTTATCTACATGTATTCCTTTGAACAATAATCAGTGTTTTCTTTACTATTTTTACCTGTGATGTTTTGCTCTCATAGCCTCCATGTCTTTGAACGTTTTATTCTCCCTCTGTTTCCTCTTATAATTTAGCAAATAGTCCTTTCTTCTTTTTGAAGCATCTGTCACATTTTTCTGTTTTTTCATCAGTTCATCTTGAAATATGAAGTAGCGATCCAACTGTTCAAATGACTTTTTTTCTTCTAATCTGTCTGTATTGGTTGTACTGTGGACGCTAATTACTACATCAAAGTGATTCAAGTTAGTGTTCTGAATATACAGTGCTTCCCCACTTTCATTATTGTCAGATATCTTCATTGGCATTGTTGAAAATTTCAGCCATTTCCAAGATGTCCCATGTAAAGAGTAAGTATAAATGTTGGTCTGTAACATATGAGCCATTGCATGTATCTCAGTATCCGTGGCCCAAGTACCATCACATCCCATTCTAGATGAGTAAATGTAATTCTGCAGTGTCCTGTCTTGAGGCATAAGCGTTTTCATAACATTCTGATTGGCTAACATATGGGATACAAGTTTTCTCCTTATGATAAAGTGGTGATCCTCTGATCCAGTAATGTAATAACTAATACAACGGAAGAAACAATTTCCATCTTTACCAATCGTCTTTAGTGAAGATGGAGGACATAATGGACATACACGTAAAATTTCTTCAGATCGGGAAACTAGGAGCTTTTCCAATGGCAGGTTAAAATCTTTGCTCTTCTGAGTTTGCCAAAAGTTAGTCACAGGTTGAAATGTAAATACAAAATCTGGTGCTACATTCCAAACTGAATCAAATGTCATTTTTTCCCCAGAATTTGATGTCATTTTCATCACAGAGCATGTAGAATCTGATGTTATTGTCTTCACAGAATCTTGTGTTTTTGTCTCCACAAAATCTGGTGCTTTGCTCTTCACAGAATCTGTTGTTATTGTATTCACAGAATCTGTTGTTTTAGTCTTTGCAGAAGCTGTTGTTACTCTCTTCACAGAATCTGTTGTTACTGTCTTCACAGAATCTGTTGTTTTTGTCTTTGCAGAATCAGGTGTTTTTGTCTTCACAGAATCTGTTGTTTTTGTCTTTGCTGAATCAGGTGTTCTTGTCTTCACAGAATCTGTTGTTACTGTCTTCACAGAATCTGTTGTTTTAGTCTTCACAGAATCTGTTGTTTTTGTCTTCAAAGAATCTGTTGAATTTGTCTTCGCAGAATCAGGTGTTTTTGTCTTCGCAGAATCGGGTGTTTTTGTCTTCGCAGAATAAGGTGTTTTTGTCTTCACAGAATCTGTTGTTTTTGTCTTCGCAGAATCTGTTGTTATTGTCTTCACAGAATCTGTTGTTTTAGTCTTTGCAGAAACTGTTGTTACTCTCTTCACAAAATCTGTTGTTTTTGTCTTCGCAGAATCAAGTGCTTTTGTCTTCACAGAATCTGTTGTTTTTGTCTTTGCAGAATCTGTTGTTTTTGTCTTCGCAGAATCTGTTGTTTTTGTCTTCACAGAATCTGTTGTTTTAGTCTTCGCAGAATCTAAGGTCAAGGAAATAGTAGAGTTGATTGACTGTTGACAATATCGGTTCACTGAATTAATCTGTATTTTGCATTTATGCTGTCTGAGCTTTTGAAAAGAACTGTAAATTTTGTCACACTTGTCACAGTATGAACATTTATGGTTTGCACATTTTGTCTCATTCTGGAAAACTTTGAGGCATTTCTTGCATGTCACTTTCTCCTTGAGTTTGCAATTATGGTTCTCTAGTTTCTGTCGAGATGCAAAATTCTTCTGGCATATCACACATATGTTACAAGAATGTTTTTGAAAATCACATCTTCTTTTGTAAGATTTCCCACACGCATCACACTTGAAGATGTTGCCATTATACATGTGAGCACCTTTGTTGCCGAGTAGGAAACTCAAGGAAATTTCTGAAAATTGAAAATAATGTTTTTCCTTAAAATGATCCTAACAAGTAAAAATTTTCATTACAAATACTTTAGAATGAAAATGAACCATATTTGTATTTTTGTCATTTCACTGTTCACTCTAAAAATACCAATTAATCAAAAGTTTTGATAATTAATGTTATTAAAAGAAAGATTTGCTTCATTTGTAGATTCATATCTATTTTTCTTATAATTTCATGGTTGTAATAATAAAGAAAGTTAACCCAAGTTAGTTAAAATTTTGAAGAGGTTAAGCATAGGTAGGGTCTGAACAAATTGTTATAATCAAGAAATTATATTTAATTGCTAGAAGTGCCATGAAACAAATACGTGAAAACGATGATTAAGCATGAAACTGTCACATACTCACTAAAACTTGCCTCGTTGAACCTGAACACCTGAAAATCAGCTAATACATGTACAAGTAGTTTTCAATAAGATGAAAAGTAAGAAGTTAACACCTGAACACCTGAAAATCAGCTAATACATGTACAAGTAGTTCTTCTTTTATTAAAATAAGATGAAAAGTAAGAAGTTAACACTTTTTTGTTTTTTGTTGTTTACACCTTGTACTTACATGTGATTTTTTTTGTGTGTGGTTTAAGTTGATCTGACAAGAAACAGACGGACAGAAGGACAAACAGACAGATGTCGTCAATTTATTGACCAGAATTGCTTTGCAATCCAGTCAGAAATTGTTCATGGTCATATAAGCAGATTAACAAGCAGACAGACAGACATACGGGCAGTTGGATGGATGGCAGATGGACAGACAGACAGGCAGAACATAGTGATAAGCTAAGTGAATAACAAAGATTCTACAGCATATAGTTCCTTAGGTTTCGCTCCAACCAGAGACTTGTAATAAAATCTGTAACTAGGTCAAAGTCCTAGGTGAAGGTCTTGTCATGAGCAAGCTACATGTATAATATAAAGTTTCTACTGCCTATAGTTCCTTCGATTTTGCTTCAACCAGAAACTTTAACCAAAATCTGTAATTAGGTCGAAGTCCAAGGTCAAGGTCACTAGGTCAAGTGTTTCGGCATAAATTGAAAGGTCTTGTCATAAATTGAAAGGTCTTGTCATGAGCAAGCTACATGTATAATATAAAGTTTCTACTGCCTATAGTTCCTTAGATTTTGTTTCAACCAGAAACTTTAACCAAAATCTGTAATGAGGTCAAAGTCCAAGGTCAAAGTCACTAGGTCAAATGTTTTGGCATAAATTGAAAGGTCTTGTCATGAGCAAGCTACATGTATAATATAAAGTTTCTACTGCCTATAGTTCCTTAGATTTTGCTTCAACCAGAAACTTTAACCAAAATCTGTAATAAGGTCAAAGTCCAAGGTCAAGGTCACTAGGTCAAATGTTTCGGCATAAATTGAAAGGTCTTGTCATGAGCAAGCTACATGTATAATATAAAGTTTCTACTGCCTATAGTTCCTTAGATTTTGCTTCAACCAGAAACTTTAACCAAAATCTGTAATGAGGTCAAAGTCCAAGGTCAAAGTCACTAGGTCAAATGTTTTGGCATAAATTGAAAGGTCTTGTCATGAGCAAGCTACATGTATAATATAAAGTTTCTACTGCCTATAGTTCCTTAGATTTTGCTTCAACCAGAAACTTTAACCAAAATCTGTAATTAGGTCAAAGTCCAAGGTCAAGGTCACTAGGTCAAATGTTTTGGCATAAATTGAAAGGTCTTGTCATGAGCAAGCTACATGTATAATATAAAGTTTCTACTGCCTATAGTTCCTTAGATTTTGCTTCAACCAGAAACTTTAACCAAAATCTGTAATTAGGTCAAAGTCCAAGGTCAAGGTCACTAGGTCAAATGTTTTGGCATAAATTGAAAGGTCTTGTCATGAGCAAGCTACATGTATAATATAAAGTTTCTACTGCCTATAGTTCCTTAGATTTTGCTTCAACCAGAAACTTTAACCAAAATCTGTAATTAGGTCAAAGTCCAAGGTCAAGGTCACTAGGTCAAATGTTTCGGCATAAATTGAAAGGTCTTGTCATGAGCAAGCTACATGTATAATATAAAGTTTCTACTGCCTATAGTTCCTTAGATTTTGCTTCAACCAGAAACTTTAACCAAAATGTTGACGGCAGACGGACAGACGGACGGACAGACAGACGGACGGACGGACGGACATCGTCAATCTATAGACCGGAATTGCTTTGCAATCCGGCCAATAAAATGTAAAGCTGTAACTCAATGCTTGTTTACATAAAATAGTATTATTTACCCGAGCCATCGTATTCAACTGTTGTTTTTACGGTAATCGCGACCACGCTTATATTCCATATCACAGACAAGGTAAAGTAACGTAAAATGATACTTGACTCTGTTGTGATAATATGCAAGATCATTATTCTTTATTAGTTAAATTATTTCATTTATTAGATATTTGAAAACGTTTTTGTTTAGAACTCACAGTTTACGTCAGATTGATCAGCCAAAAACGCCGGTGACGGGATCTAGGGGAGGGGCAGAAATATTACGCGATCCTAATTTCGTTACAAATAAACTGGTCAATTTCAAAACCCTAAACACATCGCAGAAACTTCAAAATTTCAGCGGGATAGAAATTAAAATTTGCAGAAACTTGCTCAAGTCCGACAGTGAAAAGGGATGACGAATCGATAAGGGTACCCTTGTGTAATCGTTGTTAAAATTCAAACTAAATTGTCAAACATGCAGTGATCGGGAAGGCAAACTTGCTCGATGGGACGATGGCGCCTACCACTTGGACTTCAATGGGCCATTCTCAAAAACAATGTGCCATCTTTCCTCATGAAAGGGCCATTCCAAAAATGATCAATTTTCGAAAAGCTTTGCATATGCATGCATTATAGTTTTATACATCAGACATTAGCACATTTTTTTGTCGCGAGATTCCCAATTTTACCATTTCCAATGAATAATTTACTGTAACAGTACATTTTTGCATGGATCACAAAACAGCCAAGACCAAACTTTCAGCCACCTTTCCTGAATTTTTCGTGTCCACGTATGGGCAGTTTCATTTTCAGCTTTGTTGATATTAGTGAAGGCAATTGACATTTCTGTACAAATTTTATTACTTCAATTGTACCCATTGACTGACCACTTTTAAAAAATGACATGATAATTTTACGGACAAACGCATACATGTACACAAGTACTTTTACGTAGATAAGATACGTAAGTGGACGTTGGAGATTTAAATCTCAGGCGCAGAACGAGGATAAAAAAGAATGTCGGAGAAAAATCAATATTGTATCAAAATAGCAAAGAACCTTTCAATTGTCAGTGAACAGAAGAATTTTGTGCTTCAGAGTTCTGACTGGCCATGTACAGAAAGCTGCGATCTCTGTATTACTGCTCCTGGTGTAGATCTACGTTACAACGTAAATATGAGAACAGAACTTTTAGATTTATAAACCAAAAATGGACGCCGTAGAATAATGGCACCAGGGCGCGGCGAGTTGCCAATTTTATGGGCCATTTTCTATCAGAATGGGCCTTCCCAATCCTTTGACATGTTTCTTTGTATTTTTCCTACTCCTTTGCCGACGTCAAGGGTCAAATTTTCGGTCTAAGCACTGAGCAACAATTATGATTTTCACTCACTTAGTTGCACCTAAAAGAAGTAGTTCACAAAATGTTAACGTCATTTGAAGTTTTAACCTTACACAGGGCAACGGTTAGAGATTGGTGGTCCCTTTTAGCATAAATTAGATGTACAACATACATGTATTTAGTCTACATCTTCATACTGGTCTGTCATAGGACATCGTCTGTCATATGATACATATAATAAAACACCGCTAAAGACGGTATGGCCGGATTGCAAAGTAAGTTTTTGTCACCAACTGGGACAAGGTCACTAAGTCAAATATTACAGCATACATTGAGAGGTCTTGTCAGAGGCAACCTACATGTATAATATAAAGTTTCTACTGCATACAGTTCCTTAGACTTTGCTTAAACCAAGAACTTTAACCAAAATCTTTAATTAGGTCTAAGTTCAAGGTCAAGGTCACTGGGTCAAATGTTTCGGCATAAATTGAAAGGTCTCATCTTGGGCAACCTACATGTATAATATAAAGTTTCTACTGCATACAGTTCCTTAGATTTTGCTTAAACAAGGAATATTAACCAAAATCTTTAACTAGGTCAAAGTCCAAGGTCAAGGTCACTAGGTCCAATGTTACGACATAAATTGAAAGGTCTCATCATGGGCAACCTAAATGTATAATATAAGGTTTCTACTGCATACAGTTCCTTAGATTTTGCTTAAACCAGAAACTTTAACCAAAATCTTTAACTAGGTCAAAGTCCAAGGTCAAGGTCACTAGGTCCAATGTTATGGCATAAATTGAAAAGTCTCATCATGGGCAACCTAAATGTATAATATAAGGTTTCTACTGCATACAGTTCCTTAGATTTTGCTTAAACCAGAAACTTTAACCAAAATCTTTAACTAGGTCAAAGTCCAAGGTCAAGGTCACTAGGTCCAATGTCATGGCATAAATTGAAAGGTCTTGTCATGGGCAACCTTCATGTATAATATAAAGTTTCTACTGCATACAGTTCCATAGATTTTGCTTATACCAGGAACTTTAACCAAAATCTTTAACTAGGTCAAAGTCCAAGGTCAAGGTCACTAGGTCCAATGTTACGGCATAAATTGAAAGGTCTTGTCATGGGCAACCTATATGTATAATATAAAGTTTCTACTGCATACAGTTCCATAGATTTTGCTTAAACCAGGAACTTTAACCAAAATCTCTAACTAGGTCAAAGTCCAAGGTCAAGGTCACTAGGTCAAATGTTATGGCATAAATTGAAAGGTCTTGTCATGGGCAACCTTCATGTATAATATAAAGTTTCTACTGCATATAGTTCCTTAGATTTTGCCTCAACCAGAAACTTTAACCAAAATGTTGACGGCAGACGGACAGACGGACAGACGGACAGACGGACATCGTCAATCTATAGACCGGAATTGCTTTGCAATCCGGCCAAAAAGTGTGACCAAATCACAGAATATCTAGCAAACTTCAGATTTGGAAATGCAATTACTATATTACAGGAAGAGGTTGGGTTATCTTGTTAATCAATGCACTCAACATTACCACTTCATACTATATTTTTAAAGTTTTAATGTATTTTCAGCATCAAAACACTTGAATTAGAAATTTGATTAAAAGATAAATTACATTCATCAAATTTCATGTTTTTTCTCAAAAAGTGCCCGTCAAACTAAACATTAATTTTGTATGGCCTTATAGCCAATTAATACAAAACACAACGTATTTCAGATTCAAGATTTTAAAATTATGGATAAAGTTGAGACCAGTCTTTTAAAGGGCAAGGGGCGGTAAGGGGGTTTCTAGGTCCAAAATCGTTGCTAATTCCAAAGATTTAAAAATATTGAAATTGATACTAAAATTGGTAAAGGAAGCTTGTCTTTAATAGATTCAACATGAAAAATGTTTAATTTCATTTCTTCATTAGAGTTATCCCTCTTTGACATCACCTATGAAACCGGAAATGAACTAGAAGTCTCTGACGAGACTGTAGCTCTCCTGGTTGTTTTGTTTTATTCACTCATTGACAAGTGAATAAGATACATAACACATAAATATCAATAACCATTTTTTAAACCAAAGACAATAGGGAGCAGGCACTCTAACAAATTATAAGTTGTACAATAAAACAACATATCCATTCGACTTCAACTAGAATATCCCTCGTATCCCTAATTAATAATATCCGAAATATAGTACATTGTATTTACATAAAAAAATGCTACACCCATTTTCTAAGATCCTAGGGGCCAGGGGGTGCTGCCTGAAATGAAACATCAATGACACAACAAGACTGTAGATCCATCATATTGCATAAAGAATAAACAATCCATCACTAATAGCTTTAGAGGTGTTGAGAGCACAATTACATGTATATAGGTGGAAATTACCACACCAATTGTCTAAGACCCTGGGGGTCAGGGGCTCAAACAGACCACAGACCCATAATA
Organism: Pinctada imbricata; assembly: GCA_033119305.1. NCBI lineage: Eukaryota > Metazoa > Mollusca > Bivalvia > Pterioida > Pteriidae > Pinctada > Pinctada imbricata. The sequence continues at coordinate 52,497,164 of VSWD01000008.1, read as the reverse complement.
TTGCAAAAAGAATTAAGTCTCCATCATTTATAGTGTCAGAGGAGTTGCGAGCACAAGATAATATAGAGTTATAAAGGAAAAAATGACCACACCCTTTTTCTAAGACCCTGGGGGTCAGGGGCTCAAACAAAATATAAGGTGCACAACTATACCATACATCCATCATATTGCAAAAGAAATTAAGTCTCCATCATTTATAGTGTCAGAGGAGTTGAAAGCACAAGATTACATAGAGTTTTATAGGAGAAAATGACCACATCCTTTTTCTAAGACCCTGGGGGTCAGGGGCTCAAACAAAATATCAGGTGCACAACTAGACCATACACCCATCATATTGCAAAAGAAATTAAGTCTCCATCATTTATAGTGTCAGAGGAGTTGCGAGCACAAGATTACATAGAGTTATATAGGAGAAAATGACCACACCCTTTTTCTAAGACCCTGGGGGTCAGGGGCTCAAACAAAATATCAGGTGCACAACAAGACCATACACCCATCATATTGCAAAAGAAATTAAGTCTCCATCATTTATAGTGTCAGAGGAGATGCGAGCACATGATTATATAGAGTTATATAGGAGAAAATGACCACACCTTTTTCTAAGACCCTGGGGGTCAGGGGCTCAAACAAAATATCAGGTGCACAACTAGACCATACACCCATCATATTGCAAAAGAAATTATGTCTCCATCATTTATAGTGTCAGAGGAGTTGCGAGCACAAGATTACATAGAGTCATAAAGGAGAAAATGACCACACCCTTTTTCTGAGACCCTGGGGGTCAGGGGCTCAAACAAAATATCAGGTGCACAACTAGACCATACACCCATCATATTGCAAAAGAAATTAAGTTTCCATCATTTATAGTGTCAGAGGAGTTGCGAGCACAAGATTATATAGGAGAAAATGACCACACCCTTTTTCTAAGACCCTGGGGGTCAGGGGCTCAAACAAAATATCAGGTGCACAACTAGACCATATACCCATCATATTGCAAAAGAAATTAAGTCTCCATCATTTATAGTGTCAGAGGAGTTGCGAGCACAAGATTACATAGAGTTATATAGGAGAAAATGACCACACCCTTTTTCTAAGACCCTGGGGGTCAGGGGCTCAAACAAAATGTCAGGTGCACAACTAGACCACAGACCAAGTGTAATGCAAAAAGAGTTACATTTCTATCTCTTATAGTTTCAGAGGTGTTACGAGCACAAGAATTGTTTACGGACGGACGGACTTTCTAAGACCCTGGGGGTCAGGGGCTCAAACAAAATATCAGGTGCACAACTAGACCATACACCCATCATATTGCAAAAGAAATTATGTCTCCATCATTTATAGTGTCAGAGGAGTTGCGAGCACAAGATTACATAGAGTCATAAAGGAGAAAATGACCACACCCTTTTTCTGAGACCCTGGGGGTCAGGGGCTCAAACAAAATATCAGGTGCACAACTAGACCATACATCCATCATATTGCAAAAGAAATTAAGTTTCCATCATTTATAGTGTCAGAGGAGTTGCGAGCACAAGATTATATAGGAGAAAATGACCACACCCTTTTTCTACGACCCTGGGGGTCAGGGGCTCAAACAAAATATCAGGTGCACAACTAGACCATATACCCATCATATTGCAAAAGAAATTAAGTCTCCATCATTTATAGTGTCAGAGGAGTTGCGAGCACAATATTACATAGAGTTATATAGGAGAAAATGACCACACCCTTTTTCTAAGACCCTGGGGGTCAGGGGCTCAAACAAAATGTCAGGTGCACAACTAGACCACAGACCAAGTGTAATGCAAAAAGAGTTACATTTCTGTCTCTTATAGTTTCAGAGGTGTTACGAGCACAAGAATTGTTTACGGACGGACGGACGGACGGACAGACAGACGGACAGACGCCGGACGACGGGGTATCGCATAAGCTCGACTGGTCTATGACCAGTAGAGCTAACAAAAAATCAATATATTTTCACATGTGATAGCAAAATTAGACTTGGCCACATCAAAACAATAAGATCATATTTTTTCTGTTTATCTGTATAAGTATTTTGTTTATGCTGTGAAAGTATGAATATGTTGTTTTCATGTGGCCACATAGAAAACGGAAGGAAATCAATAACTTTTACCATGCGAGCAGGTCAATATGGAAACAGAAAAACACCTTTTAAATTCTATAATACAGGAATTATTTGAGTAAAATCGATGCAATTCAATGTTCTGTTGTTATTGATGATATTGATTATTTATTCCCACATGCACGAAATCAAATAATACAGACAAAATGTCTTTAAAATGTTTATTATCCTCATAAGGTAACTGATATTCAGGATGACAGAATGACGTCATACTGAATATATGACGTCATATATGTTCCCAACTTTGATATTGCTTGATGCATATTGAATCGAACTGAAAGAGTATCTAAAATGGTATAGTCGGCATTTATAAAATATGTCAAACTTTAAGCCAAAATCAACGAATTAAAATATTTTAAAATTGAAAAAAACCCTGAACAAATAAACAAGAAAAAGGAGAAATTCTAAACAAACAACATCAACACTCCCAGTACACACAAAAATCAACCTAACAAACTATTATATTAAATGAAGATGTGAAATACGACCCTCCGTCTAAAAAAATTATTTCATATCAAAATGAGAAATGAAGGCCATGTAAAAAAGACACCACCGCGTATGATTTGCCGTCAATGAGATGTACTTATTTTTGCAAATTCAGGGGAAAAAATATCTGCTGTGTCTAATTTTCGACTGAGAAAAATCTTTTTATTTCATTGAAAATGTTTTATAGAAAATATGTTGTCAATATTAACGAAAATTGTCCAAACGGACACAGCACGTTATTTCATGGTAACAGACATTCTGCCAGTATTGTGTACATACATGTATATCGATTTTGTTCACGCCCTGTAGTTGTACATAAATCATTTACAGTAGCACATTCTGTATCTTCATAATTTTTTCCTTCATTTTTTTTCAATGATGTTAATTTAAATCATTAAAAGTGCAATCCATGAAATTTGTATACATAAATAAAGCCTGTGTTTGTGAAACACGAATGCCCCCGGTGGCATCTTTGTTAGTATAAACACTATTTTCTGTTAAGTACATGTATGTAAAAGGTCAAGGTCAGGGTCAATGGGTTAAAAAAAAGGTCAAAGGTCAAGGTCACAAGGTCAAAATTTTTGATATTAATGGAAAGGTCTTGTCACAAGGAATAGACATGTCAAACATGAAAACTCTATCACTAACCATTCAAAAGTTATGCCCAATGTTAAAGTTTTTTGAAAAGTAGGTCAAAGGTCAAGGTCACGAGGTCAAAAATGTTGGTATCAATGGAAAGGTCTTGTCACAAGGAATGCAGATGTGAAATATGAAAGCCCTATCACTTACCATTCAAAAGTTATGCCCAAAGTTAAAGTTTTTTAAAGTAAATCAAAGGTCAAGGTCACAAGGTCAAACATTTTGGTATCAATGGAAAAGTCTTGTCACAAGGAATACACATGTGAAATATAAAAGCCCTGTTACTTCCCATTCAAAAGTTATGCCCAATGTTAAAGTTTTTTGAAAAGTAGGTCATGTTCAAGGTCACGAGGTCAAAAATGTTGGTATCAATGGAAAGGTCTTGTCACAAGGAATGCAGATGTGAAGTATGAAAGCCCTATCACTTACCATTCAAAAGTTATGCCCAAAGTTAAAGTTTTTTAAAGTAGATCAAAGGTCAAGGTCACAAGGTCAAACATTTTGGTATCAATGGAAAAGTCTTGTCACAAGGAATACACATGTGAAATATAAAAGCCCTGTTACTTCCCATTCAAAAGTTATGCCCAATGTTAAAGTTTTTGAAAAGTAGGTGAAAGGTCAAGGTCTAGGTCACAAGGTCAAAAATTTTGATATCAATGGAAAGGTCTTGTCACAAGGAATACACATGTGAAATATGAAAGCCCTATCACTTACCATTAAAAAATTATGCCAAATGTTAAAGTTTTTTAAAAGTAGGTCAAAGGTCAAGGTACAAGGTCAAAAATTTTGGTATCAATGGAAAGGTCTTGTCACAAGGAATACACATGTGAAATATGAAAGCCCTATCACTTCCCATTCAAAAGTTATGTCCAATGTTAAAGTTTTTCGGACAAACAGTCAGACAGACAAACAGACAAACAGACGGACAGGCTAAAAACTATATGCCCCAGAATCTTTGATTCTGGGGGCATAAAAAAATAAATTTATGAATCGCAAGCGATATAAGTCCCCCAAGGGCATTAATCCATGTCCTTAAACTCTGCCTTGACCTTTACTTACACCAAAAGATGAATCCAACAGCAAAAAAAAAGTTAAATATGTGTATTAGAAAAAGGTCTGGAAAACAGGAAAAGGAGCTGTTAAGATAAGGCGTAAAATCAGCCCTGAAAAGTGGAATTTTGAAAATTGAAATTTCAAGAACTTTTTTATGTAAAATGTATACCTATACTGCATACCATCAGAATATGAAGTAAATGTTTATCTGTTTTGCATATTAATGCTAATTTTGGAGTCAAAACTTCTCTTTTTCTCATAGAAATCAATAGAAAACGGAAACGTTTTTTTTTAACATTGTTCCCCCCGGATATACAGAAAGCCACTCTTACTGGAGATGTATATCAATGATACAATTTTTTGGGCAAAGTGGGGTTCTGTATCTCCGGGGGGAACACAACCCCATAGACGAAAAACCAAAAATGGAAAGGGGGCTGCATTTTTTAATAATCGACCTTTTCGACCATAAAATATAGCACATTTGACTATTTTTCCTCTTTAATCCACCAAAAAATGTAACCTAAATATGACTGAATGAAATATACAAGAATTAGGAATGAAATAAGCAAGAATGATGTTCATTTCTCCACCAATGTGTATTTCGCGCTAATAGGCTTACATTGTAGCCATTGAATACAAAATGAGACCGTATTTTAAGTTCCGGATTGCATTATTTACCAATTAAAGGAGATGGAACGTTCGAAATATATTCCTGATACACAATGTAGACATATTTGATGTCTTTTAATTTATATTTATCCATATTTGGTAAAATATTCTTAAATTTCTACGTTTTTTTGTCGGTATTATCTGTTTTTCTATGCGTGCACCCCTACCTCTTTCGACCTTAATTTTAGAATCTTAAGGTTTCTTTAACGAAATGTAAAACATGTAAAAGGTCTGCAAATACATTATATTTCAATAATGATTAATGTTTTCCTGTATACGATTCGCCATGAAGAAGAAATAAGTCACGAGATTTAGGGCTAACTAGGGCCGTTATCTTAACAGGTCCTTTAATGAAATTTGCTATGAGGCCATACCTCTTGTAAGAACAAATGAATCAAACCTAACTTCAACTTATTCTTTATCATACTATAATGTAACTGCATACCAAAAATCAGCTCAATATCTACAACAACAGACACAAAAGACTGGAAACTGAGAAGTTCATGAAATTTGCTAAGTGCAGGGGCTATAACTCCTGTAGAAATGGGTCAATCAAATTGAAACACGAACTTGATTTGTATCACACAGAGATATATTCACATACCAAAAATGATTTCAATATCTGCAATACCATGGAAGAAAAGTCTGGAAAACTTAGAATTTCATGAAATTTGCTGAGTCCAAGGGCCATAACTCTTGGGAAAATAGGTCAATCGAAACCAAACTCAAAACTTGATCTGTATAACACCAAGATGTAATCACATATAAGAAATTATTTCAATATCTACATCAACAGCCGAGAAAAGTCCGGAAAACTGAGAATTTCATGAAATTTGCTGAGTCCAGGGGCCATAACTCTTGTAAAAATAGGTCAATTGGAACCAAACTCAAACTTGAGCTGTATAGCACTAAAATGTATTCAAATATAAAAGATTATTTCAAATAAGAATACCTTGGAAGACAAGTCTGGAAAACTGAGAATTTCATGAAATTTGCTATGTCCAAGGGCCATAACTCTTGTAAAAATAGGTGAATCCAAACCAAACTGGAACTTGAACTTTATCACATTGAGATAAACTCACATGCCAAAAATGAGTTCAATATATGCAACGACAGCGAAAAAAAGTCAGGAAAACTAAAGCGTGACGGACAGAGAGACAGACAGAGAGACAGACAGACAGATGGACGGACAGACGGATGGACAGACAAATGGGGTGGAAACTATACTTCCCCTCCGACGAGCAGGTAGGGGACTAATAAAGAATCATCATCTTAAATCAGGGAAATTTATTTTAACATACAATGATAATTTCTGTCAGAATAAAATCAGGGTGTTTAGAAAGTAGGAAATATTCACAGGGGTGAGGTACCATCACTTGGTAACAAACCCTTTCCTCTATACAAACCCTTTATTCTATATGTCTATATATATTAAATATATAGACATATAGAAGAAAGGGTTTGCATTGAGAAAAGGGTTTGTGACCAAGCGATGATACCTCACCCCTGTGGAAATATCCCTACTTTACGAACAGCAAAACGTACATACTGAAATAATTAATCTAATTAAAATTCAGCTCTCTTTATTTCGTAATGACTAATCTAAGTAGTTTACGAAATAAATAGAGCTGAATTTTAATTAGACTGTACAGTAGAAATTATTGAGTGCTGAACTAGAAAGTATTATAGGTGGCGCTATGATAAACAGTTTTATGTTTAAATCATTGATTACTAATAAACTTTATTGGCATACTTTTGAATTTCTTAATCAATCTCTTTTCTATGTAAAAACAATGTGTAATTATATAATCATGCGGTGGCGGATCTAGGGTCTCAGAGAATGGGGGGCCGAAAACACATTTTACAGAACATTGTTTATAGAAAAAATAGTTGCCAGAGTCACCTAATGCTCGACTGCATAGCATAATATCTCTCATGACAGCCAATTTATTTAAACTCCCTTTCTCAGGCAACAACATATATCAAGTCACATAAAAAATTTAAAGTTATAAATTACAAGTCTGGTGCATGTAGCACTTATAGTTAGCTCAATATTGCCAATTTAAAGCAAAATCGCTGAAGCGGAAAAAGTAGGTCAAGGTCATATTTCAATAGTCTAACCCAAGATGCATCCAATATGCAAGTCTGGTGCATGTAGCACTTATACTTTTCTCAATATTGGCTTTTATAGGTAAAATAATTCAAGCGGAAAAAGTAGGTCAAGGTCATTTTATGAAAGTTTGATCAAAGATACATCCAATATGCAAGTTTGGTACATGTAGCATACTTTGCTCAATATTGGCTTTTAAAGACTTTATTGCTATCTTAACATTTACCTTATCATCTCAACATTTGCCTTATCATTTGAAATAATTTTAAAAATCCCAACCCCAGGGGCTATATCCTCATCTGGATATATTAAATGATGTATAATTAAACATTTGCAACAAAAAATCAAAGCACTAAAGGTACTGAGTGCGAATAGCCAGGATAATATCACTTATAATGTATGACAAAATATTGTGTTTTCAAAGTTATACATATATTTGTTCCTGAACACCTTCGTAGGCCAGTTTATGGACGTATAAAGACAGAACTAAAATGCACATGCATAATGTAACATTATGTTGTCGTAATGAATTGAAAGATGATGTCTGACAGTGAACATGAAAATTAAATAACATCACACTAAATCTACCCCTCCCAGGGTTGAACATAAGCGGTTGTCCGATTGCCCGTGCCGTATCAAAAATCGATCGGGCAAGTCATTGCTGAATTCAACTAGCCCGCGGAACAAGTTGTTTTTCTGGTCGGTCTTTCTTTTTTTGGTTAGTTTAAACATATTTTATTTCCGAAAACGAAATGGTATTTTGTATTTTAATTAGATCACCTGTATACACTGCTAAAAAAATAAAGGGAGCAAGGTTTCTACTTTGAATTTCCACGGCACGGACACTACGTAGATACGCAAATCTAGTACAACGTCTATATTCAATAAACTGTTCGATATTCATTGTTCACGGACAAACGTACATATAAAGAGGAAATTATTTATAATGCGATGTTATTTCATTCACAGTACAATTCTTTGAAATGCGTGTCTGTTTCTATATCTTTATCTGTCGACTGGACATTATAACCATATGCATGACAGTCATGGTCCCCACTTATAAGGCACGGTCCATTTGATATTCTGGGGGGGGGGGGGGGCTTGGGTTTTTTTCGAAAAAAATAATTTTGCTCTCAATTTTGATGAAAAAAAAATAATTTGCTTATGGTGTGACAGAAAAAAATAATCTTGCTCTTACAAATAATCTGAATTTGAAGAATTACCATAAAATTTCGTTAAAATTCTTGAAAATTTTCTGCCTCGCTTCCTTCGCCGCAGTTTTCAAATTGTATTAAACATTTTTGGCTCGCTTCGCTCGCCATAGTATGCTATCAAAACATTATTTAATGATGGCAATGTTCATATTTTGGAAGATATCAAAAGTTATACAAGTATGTGAATGAAAAAGGGCTTCCTTAAAAGCTTAAATATATTATCAATATTTATGTATTACTATTAATACATGTTGCATGTATCACTAAGAGTCTAATTTTATGTTCTTGTAAGCTTGGAAGGAGAAGTTCATTTATTCACAAATTTACAAATCTTGGTAACATTTAAAAATTTGTCTAGGAGACCTTCCCCTCAGACCCTCCTATACATGTTACACACATGTACCTTATATAAAATATTGAGGATTGTATTGTAAAAATCTTTTATCTCTCTGTCTCTCTGAATTGAATACTTGCATAAAAATAAACTAATATATTAATATTTAGAGTTTGAGTTAAAATAGAAATAATTTCTATTGATAAAACACAAACATTCTTTAAATATGCGCATCACTTTGTTAAAAAAAATTCCTTGCTCCAATTTTGCAAGAAAAAAATAATTTTGCCCCGGTCCGGGGCGAAAAAAATAATCTTGCTCCGACAAAAAACCCAAGCCCCCCCCCCCCCCCCCCCTGAATATCAAATGGACCGTGCCTAAGTACGCGATGTCTGGTTGCAAAAACGTAGGCAAAGTTTTGGGGATCCGTACGTACTTGGTCAGTGCGTTATCTGTAGGTCCGTACGGCCTCCACGCAGATTTGGTAACTGCTAACATTTTCAGGATTTTTTGCAACCTCATTCCCTCTACCAGAAAAACGTAGCAACCCTACCCCCCCCCCCCCCTCTCTTAATAGCTTACATTTTAAATTGAGTGGATAGAAAAGGTAGTCGTATCAGCATACTAGTTCTGATCTACATGTTAATTACGTTCTTATGACGTTATCATTGTATTTGCTTAAATGTATACGTCCCAAATTTTCAATTGAATAGGTGCAATCCATCGAGCTGGAAATATAATGATACAGGATAAGCATGTGGATCTAGAGTCGGTCACCAATGTTGAGGCAGCCCCCCTATCCAACCTGTAGAACATTACTAATTATTAGTTCTACACTCAGACAGTGGGAGCCGAGGTGGGGTGGACCTCATTGTTATACATGTTGGACCAAGCTGTAAACATCCTCATATTATCATAAGAAATTATAGCATTTTTCAACATGAAACAATCAATTTTATTATCGACAGTGGTCTTTGGATTCAATTCGATTATTGATAGTGATTTTGGTTCCAGTCAGAATTCTGAAACAGCTATTGTATACCCTGTACTTTGAATACAGCTTGAAAGAGACCTGGATAACATTGTACATACAGATACTGTAGTTAATAGTGATTGCCATATAAAAATAAACAAAAATTAGAAGAAAAACTGACGGGCAAGTAAATTTTCTGTGGGGCAACTTAATTTCATATTCAGGTTGCCCCCCGGATAACTGGTTTCAAAATCCTTATGTTCAACCCTGCCCCCCCCCCTAAAAATACAACAATCCAATATGACTATCGATTGATGATTCCATATACAAGGAAAGAAGACGAATCTTAATTTTCTAATTTGATCCCCACTCTCTCTTTAACCTTTCATGTTCAATGTTAGGTGTGTGCTAAGAATCTGAAGGAAAATTCACTTCTTTTTTAGTATATAAAAACATGATACATCCTAAACGGGAATGTTTTGATCTTTTATTTTTCATAATTGTTAATATCATATTTCATGATGGAAGTTCCTAATTTTTCCGTTGTATACAGATTTTATTTTGTGAAGCGGGGCAAAATAAGCCTACTTGAAGTTAGTTTTACGTTTCAATGATTCAACTTAATATCTTTATCGATAGCACCGTTTCATTTACATGTATATATTGTCCACTAAAACAGATAACCACCTGGTAATGGAAAGGGGTTTCCAACACACAGCCTGTGTTAATCTCAGTACATACAGATGCAATTTTTCATTAGGTCATGCATGTACATAACACGATAGCTCGATTCACATATGTAGATATAATTCATTGATTCAGACAGTGATCAGACTTTATACCGATCATGACGCTGACGCAGTCCCAAGGTACATGTAAACAGAGTAACATCGTTTATATATACTCAGTAGACGGGGCTCCCATGAGTGAAGAAATCAGGCAATCGCTATGTGCTATTCGCACAAAAACCAACAGAATATGAATATAGGAAAGGTAAATGTGTAATCTTAACATTTACCTTATCATCTAGTTCGGACGACGCGGACGCCGACCCCAGGGGTATTGCAATAGCTCTTTTGCACTAAAGTGCAGTCGAGCTAAAAAGGGAGTCTCAGATAAGATTCAAGAAGTCTTCCTGAGCGGTACTGTAGCCAATGCATAATTGAATTATTTATTTATTGCAATATTTCATTTATCTATTTTTTTTTTTTTTTTTTGATAAGGGGTGCATCAAAAGGTTGGACATGTGAGGCAATTTTTGAAACTGGCGAGCGGTAGCTAGCCAACGAATTCTTTAAAATAGAAAAAAAAAGATTTCTATTAGAAAAGACAATGTTGACCACCACAAAGAGGGGATCGGAGTCCACTCATACCCCTCTAAATTTGCAATTAAAACACATTAGTAAGGACATCACAATGCAAAGCAAGCTGAAAAAATCATCAAATAGTGCCAAACAATTCTGAATCAATGACTTTGTGCAAAGGGAGGGGGCTTCGTTTTTCTGCTTCATCTGGGCTTGTCGCCTAGCCGGAAATGGGGGGGGGGGGGGTTAAAATAGGGTCTGCCGGGTTACCGGAAATACACATACTTTTTAAGGCCTTGGTGAAAAGTATCATTATAACATTAATATGTCACTTAAGATTTCCTTTAGTCAACAAAGGGATGTCCCAATTACCCCTTATTATAGTGAAACCTACCATGTACATAAACTAGTATTATATCGTGATATTGATAGTATATCTACACAATTAATATCATAAATAGTATTAGAATATAGCAGCAAATTACCTACAAACGTTACATTACAATGTGATTGTAACGTTATATGACGTCAAAATCAGTGTAAAATATAGCTGACCACCCTATCTTCAAATTAGTGTAGAAGCGCAACGGGATGTCCTATTCTCAAAATTTAAATTGATTTATAGTCTGTAAATCCCGTATTTTCAATGATCAATGTTTGTCCCAGTTTTGAAATTGGGCTGATTTTGGCCCTTACCGCCCCTTGCCCTTTGATTTCTAGTATCTTGTTTAGACTAAAACTATGTTTAAAGTTTATAGATATCCATATTAGCCAGATAATTCTTAATTTTCAAGGGTTTTTTTTATCGATATTAGCTTCTTTTCAACATGCTTTCTCCTTCTCTTTGGACTATAATTTAAGACTGTCTTGAAATAAGCTTACCAAAATAAAAGTTGTATGAGTAATTTCCAAATACATTACATTTAAGTAATGATCAAGTTTTTCTTGTGTTTCATTGTGTAGAAAAAACACTTGATGACATTCAGGGCTTAATATACAGCCCTTACCTTATCAGCTCCTTCCCGATGCCAAAATTACCCGATATACGGTATGATTATTTGATAGTACATGTACCATATATTTTCTTATTGTACTAAGGAGATCTATACAACCTTAGATGGAGTACAAATATTTTTCATACTGTTCACGGGGAAATTATAATTTACAGTGTCATTGACATCATAATAAAGACATTCGTAAAAGGCTTTGCTTATAATGAAATGAAGAGGTTGTTGAACATTGTTGTGATGGGGATGAAAAGTTCTGTACTATTCGTGCAAACCTCCTCATTGGTTCTCTTATAGACCTCCTGGGCTAACATACGTAAAGGACCACAGTATAACGCCCGTTCAGCCTCCTTGAACCTTTGTAAGGCATGATAAGTTTTCCCACTGTTTGTAGGCCCTGCATGAAAGATTATTTTGCGATTCAATTCTCTGGCAGCCATGTACCTGGAAGGAATAAGAGTAAAGATACTGTTTATTTATTACAAAAGTTAAGATACTGTTATAGTTTATAAAACAAGTTGTATCCATGTATTTAACAATGAAAAGAAAAGTCCTTTAAACTAAAACAATCAGAATTAGTAGACTTGACAGATTAACAAAATGTTTGGATGTCTTATCCTCACCAGATGTTTTTTTTTTTTTCAGTCTAAACTTTTAGTCCTAATCCTCATATGAGGTACCTTCATATGAAATTTCATATATATATATATACCTTTAAAAGGTAAATAAATTGCTAATTTTGTGTACAATAAAAAAATTTACCTTTTGCAAAATCAAAACACTTACTAGTAAATGTATTTCAGTTAGTGCATGTATTCTCTATCCAAATAGCTACATTTCTCTACATTCTGAGCAAAGCCTACATAGACATTTTTCTCAGTACTGAACTGTACAGCTGCAGTCATGTATAATCAGTAAATAGAATCCATTACATGTGTAGCATTACACATCCTATCTTACCAATTAGCTGGCTTTGATAGGTCAGATGTGTTTTTCAGATCGTCCATAAACTCCAGATGAGGAAATATTTCTAAGGCATGATTTAGAAAATATGGCACCAAACCATCTACACTACCTGAGAAAATTTGAGAAAGAAAAAAGATATGCTATTAAGATGCATTCCACTTACCATCTGTGAAGTACTAAATTCTTAGCTCTCATTGAAAAGAAGATAAAATGATAATGTTTCTTCTATTATGTTAATATCATATTTTTCATCTGAGTGTTTTCTTACATCAGTGCTTTGATATTTTCATTTGTAACTTCTTAATTCTTCATCCTAATACGACACTGCTAAAGACGGTATCAATGACCAGATTGCTGGCAGCAGATTGTTTTGAAACACTATGTCCATTAAAAGCAAAAGAGTGCAATATTAAAATCTCCATTCAAAGTTTCAATGTGAGATTCTATAGTTTTGACACACTTTAGTCTAATTCAAAATTATATCTTCAAGGTCAAGGTCAATCCTCAAGGTTAACTTCAGTGCCAGAAATCAATTCCCCTCACCATGTTCTATCTCTAAGGCAAGTTTTAAAGTAATACTTCATAGAATAATGTCGTATATCCAATTCATAATAAAACTGGGCAAGGACAATACCTGAAATCAAGTCCAGTTATCATGTTCTTCCAAAAGTAGAACTTTAATTTGCTATCTAATATAGTACAATAAAGTCTTACTCTTGGTTTCATACAATAATATTGGTACAACATAGTCCAATTCAAAATCTTAATTTCAAGGTCAAGGTCAATATTAGGGTCAAGGTCAATACCTGAAATCAGGTCCACTTGATTAGATCTATCTCCATGCAAAGTTTAAATGTGATATATTGTTGGTACCTTACTTTGGTAAAGTCAAATTCAAAACTGTATCTTCAAGATAAAGGTCAAATGGCTAGGTCAAAGTCAATACGTGAAATAAAGTCAACTAATTATTTCCCATCTCTAACCAAAGTTTGAATGTAAAATTCCATATAGTACTTGTACAAGAGATCAAATCAAAATTACATTTTTCAAGGTCAAAACCCTTACCTTCATTCTAATCCTCTCACCATTCTTTATCTTTGTACGAAGTTTGAAGATTGTACCACTCATAGTTTTTTCACAACTAATCTAAACACAAAATTACACTTTTCAAGGTCAAGGTAATAAAAACCCAACAATATCTGTGGTTAGATCATCTCCCTCTGCTTTATTTCACTACCAAGTTTGAATATTGTTCCCCCCCCCCCCCCCTAGGTCGAACCTCAAGGTCAAGGATAATGCCTGTGTTCAGATCCTCTCAACATACTTTACTTTTGTAACAAGTATGAAGTTGTACCCCTTAATAGTTCTTACACAACTACCCTTCCAAGGTCAAATCCCTAACCCTAACCCTAATCTCAAGGTCAACCAGAAGTCTCTGACGAGACTGTAGCTCTCCTGGTTGTTTTATTTTATTCACTCATAGACAAGTGAATAAGATACATATACATAAACATATACATAAACAACAATTTCCATTTTTTTTTAAACCAAAGACCATAGCGAGCAGGCGCTCTAACAAATTATATGTAGCACAACGAAATAACAAATCCATTAGACTGCAACTAGAATATCACTCATATAATTTTTAATATCCGAGATAAAGGATTTCAAAAAATAATGCCATAACCATTTTCGAAGGGTCATGGGCTGCTAGCTCAAATGAACTATCAATGACACAATAAGACTACAGATCCATTATATTGCATAAACAACTAAGTTTCCATCATTAATAGCTTTGAGTTGAGAGCACAACTATATACGAGAAAATGACCATACCCGTTTTCTAAGACCCTGGGGGTCAGGGGCTCAAACAAAATATAAGGTGCACTACTACTAGTGTAAGAGGAGTTGCGAGCACAAGATACATAGAGTTACATTGTATATAGGAGAAAATGACTACACCCATTTTCTAAGACCCTGGGGGTCAGGGGCTCAAAAAAATATCAGATCGCTACTAGACCACAGACCCATCATATTGCATAAAGAATTAAGTCTCCATCATTTATAGTGTCAGAGGAGTTGCGAGAACAAGATTACATAGAGTTACATAGGAGAAAATGACCACAACCATTTTCTAAGACCCTTGGGGTCAGGGGCTCTAACAAAATATCAAGTGTGCACTCCAAGACCACAGACCCATCATATTCCAAAAAGAATTAAGTCTCCATCATTTATAGTGTCAGAGGAGTTGCGAGAACAAGATTACATAGAGTTATATAGGTGAAAATGACCACACCCATTTTCTCAGACCCTCGGGGTCAGGGGCTCAAACAAAGTATCAGGTGCACAACTAGACCACAGACCCATCATATTGCAAAAACAGACCCATCATATTGCAAAAAGAATTAAGTCTCCATCATTTATAGTGTCAGAGGAGTTGCGAGCACAAGATTACATAGATTTACATAGGAGAAAATGACCACACCCTTTTTTTAAGACCCTGGGGGTCAGGGGCTCAAACAAAATGTCAAGTGCACAACTAGACCACAGACCAAGTGTAATGCAAAAAGAATTACATTTCTATCTCTTATAGTTTCAGAGGAGTTGCGAGCACAAGAATTGTTTACGGACGGACAGACGGACAGACAGACGGACAGACGATAGGGTATCGCATAAGCTTGACTGGTCGATGACCAGTAGAGCTAAAAACAATACCTGTGTTAAGAGTACAAAGTTTGAAGATTGCACTCCTTATAGTTCTTTCACATCTAACCTAAGCGCAAATTACATATTTTTTAAGGTCAAGGTCAAAAAGAAAACCTGTGTTCAGATCCTCTCACCATGTTTTATCTTTGTTCCAAGTTTAAAGATTGTACCCCTCATACTTCTTTCACAACCTGCTTAAATGCAAACTTACATTTTCAATGTCAAGGTCAAACCTCTATGTTAAGGTTAAAAACAATACCTGTGTTCAGATTCTCTCACCATGCTTTATCTGTGTACCAAGTTTGAAGATTGTACCCCTTACAATTCTTTTACAACTAACCTAATGACATTTTTCAAGGTCGAGGTAAAACCTCAATGTCAAGGTCAAAAACAATACCTGCGTCCATATCCTCTAACCATGCTTTATCTTTGTACCAAGTTTAAATATTGTACCCCTTATCATTCTTTCGCAACTTACCTAAACACAACTGCTAAACCAAATTGTTTACACAGACAGACTGACGAATGGATGAACAGACTGACATTGCCATTTCATAAGGCGGATTATGCTTCACACTTCGGGCCAAAAATTAATTACATGAGTTCGGATAAGTACAAACATACCTTTTTGGTGGATTGTTAGATCACTTAGTAATACATGAAGATCCGGTGGCAGTCCTCTTATATTATTGCGAATATAATGACGGAAACTCATCAATATTCTATTAAACAAGGCCTCCTCTGGAAAGAAGAATTTTAAAATATTAGAAATTCTTGCTGTCAGGATCCCAAACAATTGATTTATGGCATTCTTTGAACAGCATTGCCTTCATTTAATAACCATTTACTTTTCGTTGAAATAAAGATTTGAATTGGTTAATACAGTAACTTAAAAAAAAACTTATAGGAGCATTATGTCCCACAATTTCACATTTGCGATGTCACCACAGTCAACATTTATTTTCAAAAGTTAAGAAAAAAAAGTGAAGGATTTACAGATGAATAAAAAAAAATCTGAACTTGTTGGAAGAAAATTTAATTCTCAGGAAACACTCTAATTTGTTTTTTGTTTTTTTATTGGATAAGATACACCATGAAAATATAGTTGCCAGAGTCACCAATGTGCAACTGCATAGCATAATGTCTTTCATGACAGCCAATTTCTTAAGCTCACTTTTTTTTCCCCAATGTACATAATTATACACAAGCGATACTCATGTAGCACCTATAGTTTGCTCGATATTGGCTTTTAAAAGCAAAATCACTGAAGCAAAAAAAGTAGGTCAAGATTATTTTAGTGAAAGTTTGATTAAAGATACATCCAATTTGTAAGTTTGGAACATGTAGCACTTATAGTTTTTCAGCAACATGTTTTGGCAGATCTGAGTCATTCCTGCAGACATCAATTTTACATTTAAATTTGTTTTAATTGAAATTCAATGGGCACTCAGAGATAACTATAAAATCAAACTTCTTTTACTTTTTACAAATACCTTTGATTCCATTCTCCTTAAGAACCATTCGAACAGTATCTTTATGTTTGAAGTAATTCAATGCATTCATCACATCAACTGAAAATTAAAAAGTAGCAATCTATTAAAGGAATGCTTGTGTCGCCTGCGAAGCGGGTTGATAATTATTCTATAAAGTGGATTAAAATCATTGGTATCAGTAGAAAAGTCTTGTCAAATGAAATTCATTTGAAATATCAGACCTCTTAATTACAAATTAAAAGATATGGTCATTCTCAAATTTTCAGAAAAGAGTATCAATCATCTAGGTCAAGGTCACTACGTAAAAATTGGTAACAAAAAGGTCTCATCATAAGAAATATTAAAGACCTATCATCTACCAATTAAAAGATATATACAACCTTAATTTCTTAGAAAAGAAGGTAAAATAGCTAGGTCAAGGTCAAAAGGTAAAAAAATTATAGTATGTATAGAAAGGCATTGTTACAAGGAAAATACATGTGAAATATCAAAGCCCCATCACCTACCAATCAAAAGATATAGCCAATTTTACTTTTCTTAAAAAGTAGGTCAAATATCTAGGTCAAGGTAACAAGGTCAAATATTATGGTCTGTGTAGAAAGGTCTTGTCACAAGGAATACACATGTGAAATACCAAAGCCCTATCACTTACCAATCAAAAGATACAGCGAATCTTATCTTTTGTTCAAAAGTAGGTCAAGTATCAAAAGATACAGCGAATCTTATCTTTTGTTCAAAAGTAGGTCAAATATCTTGGTCAAGGTCACAAGCTAAAAAAAATTTGTTATGTGTAGAAAGGTCTTGCCACAAGGATTGCACGTGTGAAATATCAAAGTCCTAACACTTATCAATCAAAAGATATATCCATTCTTAATTTTTTTGAAAAGTAGGTCAAATATGTAGGTCAAGGTCATTAGGTCAAAATTTATGTTATGTGTAGAAGTTCTTGTCACAAGGAATACACATGTGAAATATCAAAGCCCTATCACTTACCAATCAAAAGTTATGGGCTGTGACACCCAAAGTGTGACAGACAGACGGACTGACATTCGGACGGACAGACGAACAAAGTGATCCCTTAGTGTCATTATGCTTTGCAGGCAACACAAAAATTAAGCAAACTCTGCATATATCAAATAAGAAAACTGACAAACTTTGAAAATCAGAAAAGGTCCCATCTTCAACTTTAATTCTGGTTCGATTAGTGAGGGATGATAGCAAGAAATTTTCATGACGATTTTGAAATATTTAGTTACACTGAAATCCTTAAATATAAATACTATATATAACGTGCCACTGTGAGAATTCATTTTCTACGGTAATCGCAACATTTTTTTTGGGGTAAATCTTTCATTTTATTGAGAGATCGGGTGATAGATTACAGATTCCGACCTTTTCTAAAGTTAATTTCAAAACATAGGGTAATCACAGATTACGAAGCTCACCTCGTGACAGCAAAATTCAATTCAAACATATTTCTTAGTACATGTATATTGGCTTTTAAAGGCAAAACCACTCAAGCGGAAAAAGTAGGTCAAGGTCATTTTATGAAAGATTGATCAAAGATACATCCAATATGCAAGTTTGGTACATGTATCACTTATACTTTGCTCAATATTGGCTTTTAAAGGCAAAATCACTCAAGCGGAAAAAGTAGGTCGCGGTCATTTTATGAAAGTTTGATCAAAGATACATCTAATATGCAAGTTTGGAACATCTAGCACTTATACTTTGCTCAATATTGGCTTTTAAAGGCAAAATCACTCAAGCGGAAAAAGAAGGTCAAGGTCATTTTATGAAAGTTTGATCATAGATACATCAAATATGCAAGTTTAGTACATGTAGCACTTATACTCTGCTCAATATTGGCTTTTAAAAGCGAAATCACTCAAGTGGAAAAAGTAGGTCAGATGCTGCATCTGATGCATGGGTCCATCTCGGCATCCAAAGATGAATCACCTGTGCAAGTTTGGTTACTGTAGCATTAGTACTTTGTCAGATACTGAGCTACCCCAAACTTCTTATCCAAATCACTCAAGCGGAAAATGTAGGTCAGATGCTGCATCTGATGCATGGGTCCATCTCGGCATCCAAAGATGAATCACCTGTGCAAGTTTGGTTACTGTAGCATCAGTACTTTGTCAGATACTGAGCTACCCCAAACTTCTTATCCAAATCACTCAAGCGGAAAATGTAGGTCAGATGCTGCATCTGATGCATGGGTTCACCTCAGCATCCAAAGATGAATCACTTGTGCCAGTTTGGTTACTGTAGCATCAGTACTTTGTCAGATACTGAGCTACCCCAAACTTCTTAACCAAGTCACTCAAGCGGAAAAAGTAGGTCAGATGCTACATCCAATGCATGGGTTCACCTCAGCATCCAAAGATGAATCGCTTGTGCAAGTTTGGTTACTGTAGCATCAGTACTTTGTCAGATACTGAGCTACCCCAAACTTCTTAACCAAGTCACTCAAGCGGAAAATGTAGGTCAGATGCTGCATCCGATGCATGGGTTCACCTCAGCATCCAGAGATGAATCGCTTGTGCAAGTTTGGTTACTGTAGCATCAGTACTTTGTCAGATACTGAGCTACCCCAAACTTCTTAACCAAGTCACTCAAGCGGAAAATGTAGGTCAGATGCTGCATCCGATGCATGGGTTCACCTCAGCATCCAGAGATGAATCGCTTGTGCAAGTTTGGTTACTGTAGCATCAGTACTTTGTCAGATACTGAGCTACCCCAAACTTCTTAACCAAGTCACTCAAGCGGAAAATGTAGGTCAGATGCTGCATCCGATGCATGGGTTCACCTCAGCATCCAAAGATGAATCACTTGTGCCAGTTTGGTTACTGTAGCATTAGTACTTTGTCAGATACTGAGCTACCCCAAACTTCTTAACCGGACGCGGACGCGGACACGGACGCGGACACGGACGCGGACGCGGACACGGACGCGGACGCAGACGCGGACGCGGACGCAGACGCGGACGCGTGGGGTTATAGCATAAGCTCACTCAACTTCGTCGAGGTGAGCTAAAAATGATTTCTTATTCTTTTCTAAGGCTATCAAATACATACACGTTTTTGGGTATTTAAGCAATCCAAATCGCGTATCTAACATACAAACCGCCACAAACATGAATTTCTAGCAATTCTTAGTGTTTATGTCTAAAAAAAATCAGTATCAAATGAAAATACTGACGTTATAAGATAAATTAGTGCTATGTTGTCATATAGGAAATATATCTGAACAAAATATATAAAACTCTTTATTTTATCTTAACTCTTGTTTAAATATGTTCACTTGTTTCATGTTGCAACACTTTTTTACGGTAGGAAAATGTATTCAGTGACACTTGTCTATTGTGATCGTGATACTGTAAATTGGTTTTTATTCGTCAGATACCAATTTTCGTCATTTTCGCAAGTGCCTACCTTGACGAAATTACGTACCGACGAATATAAATACTCCTTACAAAAAATAAATTGTAGTAAGGAAAAATTGAATCAGCCTCTTGGTAAACTTAAAAATGAACCGGGAGCACTGCGGAAGTTTAAGAGTTTTAAGACATTGTTAAAAAGTGTTATTACGACACGCAAATGGCAAATTAATGAAAACGGAATATGAATACCAGGTCGCATATAATGTACTTCTAATAACTAAATAATATGTTTTCACAACAAGGTAGGTGATATACATGTAATTGTATGTTTACTGCTAATTGTTGAACAAACAATGAAAACAAACACTACGACGGATTTGACTATTTGACGGCGGATCTAAATGTTAAGTTGGCATTTGAGCAGACGAATTTACATTTTAGGGACCCTTGGATGACGAATTAACGTACTGACGAAATGGTCATTTTTAACGAATTGACGAAAATTGGTACTGACGAAAATAAAGCAATTTACAGTAGTTTTTTACAGTATGGCAAGAGAATAAATATTGCATGAAAACATAGTTTCTGTTCATATGATATTGATATCTTCCATAAAGCTTGTAAACTGTTTATCGCACACTTGAAATACATGGTATACATACACATATGAGGTATGTGAATATGCTCTCAATATATTCTGCAGTTGGGAAGACCCAATTGTCAAAGGACAGTTGTCAAAGGGGAATGTTTATACGATTTGAAAGCACCTACTACTATTCTCTTTTATAATGTGTCTACTTTAAGTTTATAAGTCGGAACTCTTTGGTGCTTATGCTTTCAAATATTGAGTACCAAGTTTGCAGAATGTATGAATGAACCAGAAGTATCTGATGAGACTGAAGCTCTACTGGCTGTTTTGTTAAATTCACTTAACTAAACAAGCTTAAGTGACACCCATTTCAAGACCCTGGGGTCAGGGGCTCAAACAAAATATCAGGTGCACAACTAGACCACAGGCCTATCATATTGCAAAAAGGATTAAGTCTTTATTTATAGTTTCAGAGGAGTTGTGAACACAGGATTACATAGAGTTAGATAGGAGGAAATAACCACACCCATTTTTGAAGTCCCTGGGAGTCAGTGGCCCAAACAAAATATAAGGTCCACAACTATACCACAGACCTATCATATTGCAAAAAGAATTCATTCTCCATCATCTATAGTGTCAGAGGATTTGTAAGCACAAGATTACATAGAATTATATAGGAGAAAATGACCACACCCATTTTCTCAGTCCCTGGGGATCAGGAGCCCAAACAAAATATCAGGTGCACAATTAGACTACAGAACCATTACATGGCAAAAGGAATGAAGTTTCCATCATTTATAGTGGCAGAGGAGTTGCTAGCACAAGGTTACATAAATTTTAAAGACCACACGCATTTTCTAGGACCCTGAGGGTCAGGGGCTCAAACAGAATGTCAGGTGCACAACTAGACCACAGACCAAGTGTAATGCAAAAAGAGTTACATTTCGATGTCTTATATTTTCAGAGGAGTTGCCAGCACAGGAATTGTTTAAGGACAGACGTACGGACAGACGCCCAGGTATCACATAAGCTCGACTGGTCTATGACCAGTAGAGCTAAAAAACCCCTGCAGAGGTCTTAGCAGGGGACCACCTATCCTCCCACATAAGACCCTTTGCTGAATCTGGGTTTCGAACCCTGGACCTTAGAGGTGAGAAGCAAGCGCGTTACCACTGCGCTAACCTGGCCTTATATCCTACTACTACTCTTTCTTTATGTTAAAGGTATATCCAAGAAATGAAATGAATATCTTTAATGGTTTTCCTTAAAATGCCTGGAAACTGCATGTGGGACGGGCAAACGAATGCAGGATCAGAAGGACATGTGCATCATTATATACTCCAGCCATTTTTTTGGTGGGGTACATGTATAATAAACTAATGAGTACATGTTTTATATTATCTACTTTGAATTCATTTCATGCATCTTGCCTACCAAAATTAAACTTTATTTGTGTGTACTTTCAACCTGGGGCCTACCCATTAAATTTCATCTTTTTATCCTTTTCCTTGAAACTAACAAGTCATTAAATGATCATGTGATTTTAGGAGAGGATTAAGTCACTTTGAAATTTTAAACGCATTCTTCAAAAGCATACATGATGTTTGATAAAATTATGATAAACCAAAAAAGAGTAATGATCTCAGATATACAGACAGACACTCAGACATGATGACCAATGACAATAACATGTAGTGACCCAAAGCTTCAAATGAACTGAAAACACAGACTTACGACTATAACCTAAAATGTAGGAGGGGTTGCCTCTCTAGTGACTTACAAAGCTTTAATTTACTGCCAGTAATCTCTTCGCCCATTCCGTCTTGACCAACAGGCTTCTGGTACTCCCTTGCATCAACTATATCAGTGATGATTTTCTGTATATCAGTTTTAGCCTTTTTTTTCGTAGAGTCTGAAATATTAACAATGTATAAATGATACGATCATTGTAGTACTATGACAAATTAGTTACATACTGTACATGCTATAGGAGGGTTAAATTTTGTGGCGTCATATGGTCAATTGTCTAAATGTAGCCTGTACGAAGTTACAAGTAATAAGTATTATCTTTCTAAAAAAGCTTGGTCTATATCAACATTTGTTAAATCTCGCAATAATTTTTTTTCATCAAAATAGGTTAAAAATTTTGACCCTGAAATAAAGAGTAAAGAGTAGTACTAGTAAAGATATGCATGGAATTAAAAACAAGAGGCCCAAGGGGACCACATCGCTCACCTGAATTGCAAACAAAAGAATGGTGGACAATTTGGTAGAGGACTTTGAGTACCTGCTTCCTGTAAGGTTTCATTAAATTCTGTGAAGCAGTTTCAGAGGAGAAGTCGAAAATGTGTCATCCAATCAAAGCAATGGGCAGCTATATTTGTTGACCGATTAGCAAGAAAAACACAAATTTGGTAGAGGGCCCTGAGTACTTGCTTCCTGTAAAGTTTCGTGAAATTCTGTGCAGTGGTTGAAGAGAAGAAGTCGAAAATGTTTCAGCAAATCAGAGCCCTCGGCAGCCATATTTGTTGACCGAACTTGATGCCTCTAGAATTCAAAATGCAGAATGATGGAAGGCTCAGTTTTATGCATTGAAAATTGTAAAACCTTGTTTTTTCCTGGGGGGCAAACCCCCACTAGGGCATTGCCCCTGGGCCCTAATGGGCCCCTCATGAGAAAATTCCAAGGTAATCCCTATAGTCCTAAATCAATCGGTCCGAAAGAATTTTAACTGGTAGGACATTTTTTTTAACAAAAAGTTAATTTCTGCAGTATACTATGAAATACAAAACAACAAAAAGTTAATTTCTGCTGTATACTATGAAATACATTACACTATGAAAATGATGAATTCAGTTTGATTTATTTAATTATGATTGAATTATCAATGAAATATTCCTGTCTTTAGACAGTCATGTTTAAACATTGTGCCGTCTGTCTGCCTGTCCAACTGTACAGTCCGTTTGTTACAATTCAGGACCCTTTCCTATCCAAAAAAAAAAAAAGAAAGAATATCTTAATTCTATTACATGTATTCAATCTTTAATTTCTTTTATTAAACTTGCATGTTTTATATCTTATGTCAATTCATGAGTCCATCATGTATATCTACATGCCTAATGACTTTTAACGAAGTTAAAGCTCTCGAGATGAACAAGAATGAATGAATTTGTTTTATTTTGGCTCCAGCACCCTTCAATAAATTGATAAATACAATGTATACACATGTCACCGAAACTAAATGCAGAACTGAATTACATGTTGCACTTTGCATAAATACGTCTCTCTGGATGTTTTTATTTATTATAACAATATGCCAATAGTTTATAGTAAGGCCATGTAAAATAAGCTTAAAATGCATCAAAGATGCAAAGTGCCGAGTTGCAAAACTTGAATATAAGTAAAATATACATGATTTGAATATGGTCTCGACAGATGGGAAACATTATTAGCATGTTTCAGGTTGATCCACATTCATATATAATTCAGAAACCATTTTCAATTAACGAGTCCTATGAATTTGACCTTTGATCTCTTGACCCCAAAATTAATAGGAAACATTTCTGGCAAGTTACATGATAATAGGTGCAATACAGGCTCAAATTCAGTCGGGAAACCATTTTTAATCATCTTAGTCCTGTGACCTTGACCTTTGACCTTTGAACCCCAAAATTGATAGTGGTCATCCTTGATCCATGGGAAACATTTCTGGCAAGCTTCATGATTATAATTGCAATACAGGCTGAAATATGGTCCGGAAACCACTTTCAATCATCGGAGTCCTGTGACCTTGACCTTTGACCTTTTGACCCCAAAATCAATAGGGGTCATTCTTGATTCATGGGAATCATTGTTGGCAAGTTTCATGACTTTAGGTGCAATACAGGCTAAAATATGGCCAGGAAACCATTTCAAATCATCAGAGTCCTGTGACCTTGACCTTTGACCTTTTGACCCCAAAACCAAAAGTGGTCATTTTCTATTCACAGGAAACATTTCTGGCAAGTTACATGATTATAGGTGCAATACAGGCTGAAATATGGTCCGAAAACCAATTTCAATCAACAGAGTCCTGTGACCTTGACCTTTGACTTTTAGACCCCAAAATCGATAGGCCTCATCCTTGATTCAAGGGAAACATTTCTGGCAAGTTTCATGACTTTAGGTGCAATACAGGCTAAAATATGGCCAGGAAACCATTTTCAATAAAAAAAGTCCTGTGACCTTGACCTTTGACCTTTTGACCCCAAAATCAAAAGTGGTCATTTTCTATTCACAGGAAACATTTCTGGCAAGTTACATGATTATAGGTGCAATACAGGCTGAAATATGGTCCGAAAACCAATTTCAATAAAAAAAGTCCTGTGACCTTGACCTTTGACCTTTTGACCCCAAAATCAATAGGCATCATCCTTGATTCAAGGGAAACATTTCTGGTAAGTTTCATGATTATAGGTGCAATACAGGCTGAAATATGGTCCGGAAACCATTTTCAATCATCTGAGTCCTGTGACCTTGACCTTTGACCTTTTGACCCCAAAATCAATAGGCCTCATCCTTGATTCAAGGGAAACATTTTTGGCAAGTTTCATGATTATAGGTGCAATACAGGCTGAAATATGGTCCGGAAACCATTTTCAATCATCTGAGTCCTGTGACCTTGACCTTTGACCTTTTGACCCCAAAATCAATAGGGCTCATCCTTGACTAATGGTGAGTAAGTGTATGAAGTTTCATTGTTATAGCCTCTTTCGTAGTTGACTTATAGTCCGGAAACCAATTGTTGACGCCCTCCCGCCCGCCCGCCCAGACGCCCGCCCAGACGCCCGCCCAACCGCCCGCCCGCCCGCCCGTCTCACATCAAATTAAGAGCCGAGTTTTGCAACTCGGCTAATAAAATCTATGTTTCTCAGACACCACTGCACGCTATAATTTGCTGCCGACGAGACGTTTTTATTGCAACTTAAGAAAAAAATTTCTGCCATGTCAAGTATCCTCGATCGTCGATTAAAAACGAAATATCCATTTATTTCATTGAACATGTTTATTGTCCTTTAAAATCGGCCAAACAGTACCCAATGAATAAATACTTTGAAAAGCTTGTATAAATCATGGCGCGTTCCCTATTTACGTTACGGCTATTCGGGTGTTTAATACTTCGAGTATAACCTGTATTAAAACGTTCGTATGATTTTCTTTATTGATCTCTACAGCCTATGTAAATACCTATGTCGAATAATAGCAAGTGTCCATTGTAATACTTCCGAATCTATTATTAATGATGTTCACGTTGTAAAAAGTATAAGCAAGGACCACCGACGAACGCAAGAGAAACGTAGTTAAATCCTTAAATCAATAAATAAAAGAATGCATGTTTATTGTACCCGTGTACATTATTTTATCAGACGGTGGTTAATGCTGAACACTTTGTTCGATTTCTAAAGATTCCCCTTCATCTGAAGATACTACTCTATCGGCCAAATTTTTGACCATATGAAAAGATCCATCTGTGGAAATGAGGGTCGACTTGAGTCTCTTACGCTATTCTATTAAATGTACTCACAGAAATCATAACATGTCATACTTCGCATATTTGTATCTATAAGCTTCTTCCATTCAGACAGATGAGCTACGTCTCCCTGATCTCAGAAGGAATGGGCTATTTTACTTTAAACTAGAAGTCTCTGACGAGACTGAAGCTCTCCTGGTTGTTTAGTAAAATACATAACTAAATGACACGACTATTTTCTAAGACCCAAGGGTAAGAGGCTAAAAAAGCACATGTATATAAGATGTGCAAGCGTAACATTAAGCGTAAGTCTGAACATAACGCAAAAATCTTTTTATCAGTCGTACTTTCTAAGTAAAATGGTGTTCAGAAGATTACATAGAGTTGTATATTAGAAAATGACCACATCCATTTTCCAAGAACCTGGAGGTCAGGGGCTAAAACTAATTATCAAGTGGATAATCAATAGGGCTGGGTATTGCGGCCAAAAATACGTATTGCGATATATTGCGATACAAGATTTCATATTGCGATTTATTACATTATTTAATCCTTTTATAAATAGCATTATTTTTACAGAAAAACACTTAAACAAGACAAAGTCTATCTTTTTATCATCAGTATTATTGCTGATTCTGTCTTTAGTCAAAGTTTGGGATCACAGAAAATAGAGAAATAAAGTTGTAAACAATTAAATAAAAATCGTGTTCCTTTCAGATACAAACAGTTGAAACTTGAAAAAAGAAAAAAAAAAACTGCCATTGGCTTCATCAATACTAGCCAATGTGAAACATTATAATGATGTGAAACGTAACCAGGGTTTTTTTTTTATTATTCGGGGAAGGTGCCTGTGTCTGACCCATTTAGGAAAATTTCTAAAATTGTTATTTTTTCGTAATACAAATTCTCACCAAAGTCTAAACTCTAAATATAAAGTATCCTTTATTAACACTGCTAATTCATTTATTTGCTTGAACTGAACACAGGCTGAAATGCACGTAGACAATTTGTGCAGACTTCCAGGTTTTCATGTGATCTTTCTTTAAAATAATTTCTCTTTGGGAATTTAAGAGTGATTTTGGAGGAAAAATATAGGAAATTTGGCATTTGGAAGGGGCCGGAAAAAAAAACACTGGATGGTATGGGAAACTAGCTGAGTTCAGTCAGTTAAGAAGAATTATGTTGTTTTGAAGTTAATTATGAAAACCGTTGCGAAACAATTTAGACTATAAATGAGAGATTGTCATATCGTCAGCTCATATTTCCTCTGACTGAGAACGTCAATCTCTGGTTGCTCAATGAAACGCCATAAGAACATATATTTTATTGAAATAAGGATGAATTCGATTGTTAAAACGTATTTTTGTATGTCGTTTTTGACCAGGATACTTTCTATGCAACGATTACTCTGTAAAGTAAAATATTGTACTCGAACCAGTATTTCGAAAAACGTACCGCGGTACGTATTGGAAACGAAAATATCGCGGTGCACCGATATGACAATAAAATTGCACAGCCCTAATAATCAAACCACATACCCTTAACATATGTATTATGCAAACAGAATTTATACTCTATCAATTATACACTCTGAGAATTGGTTTTCAAAAGTAATGTATAATAATTATATAATACCGTATATACAGGAGAAAATGACAACACGTCACACGTTTCAGTTAGCCCGAAGCTTTCAATCGTCGAAGTTATCGAGCGTTTTCATGCCTTTGAATGGAGTTAAAAAGGTCCGGATATCGCGATATAGCTCCAACATATCAATACGCGTATCGTGGAACAACGTATCGCGATTTATCGATATATCAATTAATGTATCGTCCCAGCCATAGCTGTCAACTGACCCGATTTCAGTGGGTCAGTCCCGCTTTTTCACCCTTTGACCTGATTATTTTTTATCACCCGCGCGGGTCATGTCTTTCACCCGATTTTTCGTTTCTGACCTGGAAATCACCCGATTCCAATTTGGTTCCGTCTATTACTTGGGACTTTAAATTTCCAGCTGTGACTTTTCAATTATAACACCTGCAGTTACAGGTAAATTGAGTTGTTTGTTTAGTGATATGGAAAGTAATTAGCCACTTTGATGTTGTTTTAACGACCTGGGCTTGGATTATTATGGGAATGAATGTCCTGACCTTGGGAAGACGATCGTAAACATTAAGATTTATGCAGACGAAAAAGGGACAAATGTTTTTATAGTGCATTAGTGGTTAAAACAATTGAAGCAGTGTAATGTAGAGTTCATTTCACACAAAATCTTCATCATGGTATAGCTATAACTGATTAAAAATATACGTATCTAGCCTAGCAAATTCAACTATCAACCTTCAGGCCTTGATAAATAAGTCCTCAAATTTTACACTTGTGCTACATTATCATGATTAAGCAGTATTACAATTTAAATAAATGCTTTTCATGTCTTACAATAAGATGAACTTTATTGACCTATATTTTTTTTGGGAGGGGGGGGGGGTTAAATTTTATTTATAATGATACAAGCAAAAGGTTGCGATTTCGTTTCGCGCGCTATGACCCTCTTTTTCATTTCTCAAAGAGGGTCAGTGACCCTCTTTTGTCTGAAAAAAGTTGACCGGTATGGTCCCAGCCCTAGTGCGAGACGATAAATCACCTCCGAGGAAGTTCGACCCTGACGAGATTCGAACCCAGGACGTTCTGTTTGAAAATCCGGCGCTCTACAAGCTATATATGATATGCGACCCCCCCCCCCCCATAATTCATATTATCATAATTGACTCACTAGTTGGTTTAGTTTTTCCAACAGAGGTTGGCAATGCTGTCCGTCGTTGATGTCGGTTTTTACTTAAAGTACTTGAAGAATGTATCCACCTTCTCCAGCATCTCCCTCCAACATTGACCGAGGTCAAGCATATTGACCTTAAACATACGCTAGACATTGCAGCACTTTACAATTTACCTGTTTACTTTAAATGTTTATTCAAAATAATATATATAGAAAGCATGTCTCACATGAACGCTGACATATTGGAAATTGTTGTGGGATTATTCGCACTATACTCTTTTCGCACTGGAAATATCTCGGTCACCACAGGCGGAAAGTATGAAGAAGGTAATAGACGATTTTCACATTACCGCAGTTGACTTGCATTTTACACATCCCAAGACCCGACACTCTCTTTCACATTGAGAATAGTACATTATGAAGGATATAGTCAGTGATGACCTTCAGAAGAATCCCAAGCGCTTTTGGTCCTACATCAAGAGTCGGAAAGCAAGATTTTTCCTTGTATTTCCTATAGCTACACACCAACAGTTGCATCTAGAATTTACAATTACAAACGATTCTTGAAGTGTGTTGATTTAAGTAATCCCTCACTACATCCACTTCCTTGCGAATGTTCTTCATCGGATTTCAACTACTCTCCTTGTGGACACATTATTACTCGTGACCTTAGTATAGTCAAGATCGAACGACAAGTTGAGAGAATTGTTAAAAAAGGGTCCCAAATACAGAGAAAGTATGTCCTTTACATGGAACCAAAATTTCTAAATTATCATGGACTCTTGTGAGGAATATGCAAGACGTTGGGCAAAGAAAGAGGATGTACAGCTCGACACCCTTTCCGAATGGATAAAATGGAAAAATAGATAAATAGAATTTTATCTAGAATTAACCGATCTTAAAAAATCAACTGTGAACACCAGATTCCAGTCTGTATTTAAAGACCCTGATGTTATCACAGAGCTTACCTACCTCCAAGAACATTATGTCATCACACCAGCGGACAAAGCCTCAAATAATTACACATTTACTTGCAAAAAGTACTATTTCGACAGTCTAGTTAAAGAGTTGGGTTTAAATTCGACACCTGGAAATCCCACTTACACCCCAACATACCCTCGGCATCTGAAATAATAGATAACCACAAATCAGCTCTTGCTTCCTTTGGCTTCCACACTAACAATTTAGATTTAGATTTACCATACTTATACTGCATACCTAAAATGCATAAGAATCCGTACAAACAACGTTTCATCGCTGGTTCCTCAAAATGTTCTACCAAATCTGTATCGATCTTACTCACCAAAGTTTCATCTGAAATCAAATCTGGGCTTCAAAAATATTGCTCGACAGTATATTCTCGCAGTGGTATCATTTTAAAGAATTCGAAGGAACTTTTAGAACATCTGAAATCCACTCATTTTAGTAGAGTCCATTCGATCATTTGAAGCCTTTGATTTTTCCACACTTTACACTACAATTCCACATTCTAAATTGAAAGAAAGACTCGCAAAAATTATAAGTAATGCATTTACAAGTAAGAACGGTAATCGCAAATACAAATTTATTGTTGTGAACTATGACAAAACCTACTTTGTAAAAGAAAAGTCCGATTCTGAAAATAAGTACACTGAAACAGATATTATTCAGATGTTAAACTTTTTGATAGACAACATTTTTGTGGTGTTTGGAGGAAAGGTCCTCCAGAAAATTGTCGGAATTCCAATGGGGACCAATTGTGCCCCACTCCTTGCCGACATTTTCCTTTACTCGTACGAAGCTGAATTCATTCAAACTTTGGTCTCTGAAGGGAAAAAATACTTAGCTTCTGACTTCAACTTCACTTACAGATACATAGACGATGTGTTGTCCATCAATAATTCCAAAATTAGCGGATTACCTGAGCAGTATCTATACTTCAGAGCTTGAAGTCAAAGAAACTAC
The DNA here is from genome assembly GCA_033119305.1 of Pinctada imbricata. Taxonomy (NCBI): domain Eukaryota; kingdom Metazoa; phylum Mollusca; class Bivalvia; order Pterioida; family Pteriidae; genus Pinctada; species Pinctada imbricata. Next base: position 52,465,867 of record VSWD01000008.1, on the reverse strand, counting down.
AGAGACAAATAATTCAGCATCCTATTTGGACATAATGTTGTCCTACGACACTGATGGTCACATGTGACCGACTAACATCGTCCCTGAGGAAGTTCTACGGTCGATATGAGGAACTCGTCATGCACTATGATGTCCCACTCTCCAGAATGGTGGATGATATTCTGTCATAGACCATTTGAACCATCCAACAATTGATTGTACTCTATGTCTTCCGAAATGGAAGTAACCGGATGTGACATTTCTACCGAATTAAAGCGGCGGGTATTGCATGCAAGCAGGAGATACTTACATTTCCTGGGCACCTGGTCTCACTTTCTCACTCCCATATCGTAAACGCATTACTTATAATTTTTGCGAGTCTTTCGTATTTGGGTTTCCTTTCAAAACATTCCTAAAACATTCTGATAAATTTACAGCATGGACCAGACATGCACGTTTCGGGTACTAAACCCTCGTCAGTGATCCTCAGTCTAAACAATGTAATACGGCCAAAAAGTATGAAAATTATTATGTCCAAAAATGTACCAAAAGACGTAGCAGAATGGGTGGGATATGATGCTACAGGACCCACGTTTTAGAAATTTCAAGAAAATGTGTAACAGAAAATTTCAAATGCGTTGAAGAGACACACGATCAACCGAAGTTGATCGAACTTGGCTACATGTGCCCTCGGGGACTCTTGGTCCACCAGCACTGACACTCACCAAGTAGTCCAAATGTTAAACGTCTTTAAATTCAAAAGCATCATTTAAAACCTGATAAATTTACAGCATGGACCAGACATGCACGTTTCGGGTACTAAACCCTCGTCAGTGATCCTCAGTCTAAACAATGTAATACGGCCAAATAGTATGGAAATTATTATGTCAAAAAATGTACCAAAAGACGTAGCAGAATGGGTGGGATATGATGCTACAGGACCCACGTTTTAGAAATTTCAAGAAAATTTGTAACAGAAAATTTCAAATGCGTTGAAGAGACACACGATCAACCGAAGTTGATCGAACTTGGCTACATGTGCCAACACAGACGTACCAAGCAGCGACTCGTACTCTGCTACAAGATTCGAAACCACTTGGTCGACATAGATCCAGATAAATATTACACTCCTGGGGGCAGTAGGACTTGATGACGTTGCTTTTCATCCTCTAAATTTAGAACGAATAAAAATGTGAAAATGTGAAAAATTAAAATGATAGGTACTCCTCGTTAGAAAATCCATATAATTTCTGTTCATGATATAATCAATTAGAAATTAATATACGAGGTCAGTTTTTTTATACGTCCCTGACGAGGTGAAAGCCTGTCTTTTGTTCTTATCCTCATGTAAATATTGGCCAATCACAAACGCGCGCTCATTCAATCCGAGCTCCAATTTTGGGTAGCCAAAAACTGCCCATAACTCGTTTGAAATCTTTGGTGTATTCATACCTGGATCGTCTTGCACCCCAACAATCTTGGTCTCCAAGGCACATCTCATTCCGCTAGGTGCTTCGATCGATCATTGCATTCATATTGAGAACAAAGCGAATTTATGACGTTAACTGTGATGCAAGACGGCACAGCAACGTCTTAGGTTCCTTCCACTAATTTTCACTATCCTATGGTCCCATACATGACAAATATGGATAATGACCATATTCCCGTATACAACACAAAATCGATAATTCAGAAAATCAGAAACCGAAGGCAAACAAAATTAGGATAAAACAGGAACCAAAGCAAACAAACAAAAACCTCCACCATATGAAAAGAAGCGAACTCCCGATATGGGAGTGAGACCAGGTGCTCAGGAAGAGTAAGCATCTCCTGCTTGCATGCAACATCCACCACTTCAATTCGGTAGAACTGTCACATCCGGTTACTTCCATTTCGGAAGACATAGAGTACAATCAATTGTTGGATGGTTCAAATGGTCTATGACAGAATATCAACCACCATTCTGGAGAGTGGAACATCATAGTGTATGACGAGTTCCCCATATCGACTGTAGAACTTCCTTAGTGACGATGTTAGTCGGTCCCAAACATAATCCTGAGTGAGAAGCTTATCTGAAAGACGCCTGGCTCTCAGAACAAAATTCGTATATTTGGTACTTGCACTGGCATAGCGTATCAACTGAGATATGAACACGCCATAAGCAGGCGATGCAGTTGTGATAAAGGGATATTGCTACTTAGACAAGGAAAGTTTGTAATGCTGAAATTGAAGTCGTCATACTTGTCATAGAGTGAGGTGTTCATGTGACCATCAGTGTCGTGGGACAACATTATGTCCAAATAGGACGCTGAATTATTTGTCTCTGTAGTTTCTTTGACTTCAAGCTCTGAAGGATAGATACTGCTCAGGTAATCCGCTAATTTTGGATTATTGATGGACAACACATCGTCTATGTATCTGTAAGTGAAGTTGAAGTCAGAAGCTAAGTATCTTTTCCCGTCAGAGACCAAAGATTGAATGAATTCAGCTTCCTACGAGTAAAGAAAAATGTCGGCAAGGAGAAGGGCAGAATTGGTCCCCATTGGAATTCCGACAATTTTCTGGAAGACCTTTCCTCCAAACACCACAAAAATGTTGTCGATCAGAAAGTTTGAATAATATCTGGGCACCTGGTCTAACTCCCATATCGGGAGTTCGATTCTTTTCATGTGGTGGAGGTTTTTGTTTGTTTGCTTTGGTTCCTGTTTTATCTTGATTTTGTGTGCATGCCTTCTGTTTCTGATTTTCTGAATTATCGATTTTTTGTTGTATACAGGGATATGGTCATTATCCATATTTGTCTGTTTCAGTGTACTTATTTTGAGAATCGGACTTTTCTTTTTCAAAGTAGGTTTTGTCATAGTTAACATCAATAAATTTGTATTTGCGATTGCCATTCTTACTTGTAAACGCATTAGTTATAATTTTTGCGAGTCTTTCTTTCAATTTAGAATGTGGGATTGTAGTGTAAAGTGTGGAAAAATCAAAGGCTTCAAATGATCGAATGGACTCTACTAAAATGAGTGGATTTCAGATGTTCCAAAAGTTCCTTCGAATTCTTTAAAATCCACATCTGGTTGATACCACTGCGAGAATATACTGTAGAATAATATTTTTGAAGCCCAAATTTGATTTCAGATAAAACTTTGGTGAGTAAGATCGATACAGGTTTGGTAGAACATTTTGAGGAACCAGCGATGAAACGTTGTTTGTACGGATTCTTATGCATTTTAGGTATGCAGTATAAGTATGGTAAATCTATAAATCTACGTTGTTAGTGTCGAAGCCAAAGGAAGCTGATTTGTGGTTATTTCAGAGGCAGAAAATTTTATTGGGGTGTAAGTAGGGTTTCTAGGTGTCTAATTTAAACCCAACTCTTTAACTAGACTGTTGAAATAGTACTTTTTGCAAGTAAATGTGTAATTATTTAAGGCTTTGTCTGCTGGTGTGATGACATAATGTACGCGTTCTTGAAGGTAGGTCAGCTCTGTGATAACATCAGGGTCTTTAAAGAAAGACTCGAATCTGGTGTTCACAGTTGATTTTAATCGGTAAATTCTAGATAAAAGTAATCCTCTAATGGATTTCATTCATTCGGAAAAGGTGTCGAGCTGTACATCCTCTTTAATTCTTTGCCCAACGTCTTGCATATTCCTCACAAGAGTCCATGATAATTTTGACATTTTGGTTCGATGTAAAGAACATACTTTCTCTGAATTTGGAACCCTTTTTTAAACATTTCTCTGAACTTGTCGTTCTTGACTTTACTAAGGTCACCATTTATAACATGTCCACAAGGAGAGTAGTTGAAATTCGATGAAGAACAATCTCAAGGAAGTGGATGTAGTGAGGGATTACTTAAATCAATACACCGCAGGAATCGTTTGTAATTGTAAATTCTAGATGCAACTGTTGGTGTGTAGCTATAGGAAATACAAGGAGTTTCTTTTCTTTTGAAATATGGTGAGATTTTTCTGTGACAGTTTTTTTTTGATTCAAATTTGACCAAGATTCAATTTATCAATTTATCGATACCTTTGTTTGCAAATCTTACTTTAATGAAAGGACGGTTTGTTTTCTTCTCTGATTTATCTGATCTAACTGCTTGAAATAAACGAAAAGTAGAAATGTCCAAGATGACTCCTTGTAGTCTGTATTCTGGGGAACGTGTATCGGCAAATGTGAGGTCCTTCGTATATTCGTAGATTTCGTGTAACATTCCGTAAAGGAACAGAGTATAATTTGGTATGAATAAAATGCAGGCCTAGAGGCTCATTCAGAAATGGAACCAAGCCATCGATGGAGAAACTATAGATCTCAGGCCTATTATATTTACGATTGCCAGGACTCATTTCTCAATTTGATTAGAAAGGAAATGTAGTTAATTATAAGATTGCAGATAGGAATAAAGTTGGAATAGCTGCTCTAAATTACGGCCTTAGTAATTCGTAATTTGTGTAGATTCTGTAATAAATAGTGAACGTTTCATCTTATCTATTTTCAATCAATGTATTATATTTTGCTCGAGAAATAAAAGCAACATGGTGTGATAATCAATGGGACATTTCATACATATCCCATACACCAAACGAGGACACACTACAACAGATGGGAGCAGCGGGATAGACAAGATTACGATGGAATAATCTTTATCAATCTATATAATGACAAATATGGATAATGACCATATCCCTGTCTACAGTACAAAATCGATAATTCAGAAAATCAGAAACCGAAGGCATACAAAACCAGGACAAAACAGGATACAAAGCAAACAAAAACAAAAACCTCCACCATATAAAAAAGAAGCGAACTCCCGATATGAGAGTGAGACCAGGTGCCCAGGAAGAGTAAGCATCTCCTGCTTGCATGCAACACCCGTCGCTTCAATTCGGTAGAACTGTCACATCCGGTTACTTCCATTTTGGAAGATATAGAGTACAATCTTTGGTTGGATGGTTCAAATGGTCTATGACAGAATATCACCCACCATTCTGGATAGTGGGACATCATAGTGTATGACGAGTTCCCCATATCGACCGTAGAACTTCCTCAGTGACGATGTTAGTCGGTCACAAACATATCCCTATCGATTTGAGTATAGACTAAACATTTCTAAATTTTCACAATGGATACTGTGGGAAATGAACAGAAACGCTATGTAGCGATTTATTCTGCTTAGGAAGATGAGACATGTACATTTGAAAGTTACGTTGATATATCAACAGTGAAAAAAATGTGTGAAATCTCTCAACATGTTTCATGTTAAACGCCTTCAAATTCAATAGTATCATTCAATATGAAGACGTTTACATTTATACCACTTGGTGAGTGTCACTGCTGGTGGACCAGGAGTCCCCGAGGGCACATGTAGCCAAGTTCGATCAATTTCGGTTGATCGTTTCTTCAACGCATTCTAAAATTTCTGTTATAAAAATTTCTTGAAATTTCTAAAACGTGGGTCCTGTAGCATCATATCCCACCCATTCTGCTACGTCTTTTGGTACGCTTTTTCGACATAATAACTTTCACACTTTTTGGCTTATTACATTGTTTAGATTTAAGGATCACTGACGAGGGTTAAGTACCCGAAACGTGCATGTCTGGTCCATGTTGCCAATTTACCTGTTCTTAAATGATGCTATTCAATATGAAGACGTTTACATTTATCTAAACAATGGTATATGGCCAATAAGTGTGAAAGTTGTCATTTCAAAAATTGTACCGAAAGACGTAGCAGGATGGGTGGGATATGATGCTACAAGAACCCCGTTTTAGACATTCTAAGAAATTTTGAAAACAGAAATTTTCGAACGGTCGAAGGAAACGATCAATCGAATTTTATCAAACTTGGCTACATGTGCCCTCGGGGAATCCTGGTCCACTAGCAGTTACATTCACCAAGTGGTACAAATGTCTATCGTCTTCAAATTCAATATCACCATGTAAGAACAGATAAATTTGCAGTATGGACCAGACATGCACGTTTCGGGTACTTAACAAGATAGTTCACACGGAGAAACCATGATTCCAGGGACAAGGAGGATAGAAAGAACGCCTCAGACTAGACGTCGCGTAAGAAGAAATCCCCCGCCATGGGGAGAGAATACTCCAGCTTTGTATGATGACGAGAACGACATGGATAATAGATAACCACAAATCAGCTCTTGCTTCCTTTGGCTTCCAAACTAACAATTTAGATTTAGATTTACCATACTTATACTGCATACCTAAAATGCATAAGAATCCGTACAAACAACGTTTCATCGCTGGTTCCTCAAAATGTTCTACCAAATCTGTATCGATCTTACTCACCAAAGTTTTATCTGAAATCAAATCTGGGCTTCAAAAATATTGTTCGACAGTATATTCTCGCAGTGGTATCAACCAGATGTGGATTTTAAAGAATTCGAAGGAACTTTTAGAACATCTGAAATCCACTCATTTTAGTAAAGTTCATTCGATCAAAGCCTTTGATTTTTCGACACTTTACACTACAATTCCACATTCTAAATTGAAAGAAAGACTCGCAAAAATTATAAGTAATGCGTTTACAAGTAAGAACGGTAATCGCAAATACAAATTTATTGTTGTGAACTATGACAAAACCTACTTTGTAAAAGAAAAGTCCGATTCTGAAAATAAGTACACTGAAACAGATATTATTCAGATGTTAAACTTTTTGATCGACAACATTTTTGTGGTGTTTGGAGGAAAGGTCTTCCAGCAAATTGTCGGAATTCCAATGGGGACCAATTGTGCCCCACTCCTTGCCGACATTTTTCTTTACTCGTACGAAGCTGAATTCATTCAATCTCTGGTCTCTGAAGGGAAAAGATACTTAGCTTCTGACTTCAACTTCACTTACAGATACATAGACGATGTGTTGTCCATCAATAATCCAAAATTCGCGGATTTCCTGAGCAGTATCTATCCTTCAGAGCTTGAAGTCAAAGAAACTACAGAGACAAATAATTCAGCATCCTATTTGGACATAATGTTGTCCTACGACACTGATGGTCACATGAACACCTCACTCTATGACAAACGTGACGACTTCAATTTCAGCATTACAAACTTTCCTTTTCTGAGTAGCAACATTCCTTCATCGCCTGCTTATGGCGTGTTCATATCTCAGTTGATACGCTATGCCAGAGCAAGTACCAAATATACGGATTTTGTTCTGAGAGCTAGGCGTCTTTCAGATAAGCTTCTCAGTCAGGGATATGCTTGTGACCGACTAACATCGTCACTGAGGAAGTTCTACGGTCGATATGGGGAACTCGTCATACACTATGATGTCCCACTCTCCAGAATGATGGGTGATATTCTGTCGTAGACCATTTGAACCATCCAACCCAAGATTGTACTCTATGTCTTCTGAAATGGAAGTTACCGAATGTGACAATTCTACCGAATTGAAGCGGCGGGTGTTGCATGCAAGCAGGAGATGCTTACTCTTCCTGGGCACCTGGTCTCACTCTCATATCGGGAGTTCGCTTCTTTTCATATGGTGGAGGTTTTTGTTTGTTTGCTTTTGTTCCTGTTTTATCCTGATTTCGTATGCCTCGGTTTCTGATTTTCTGAATTATCGATTTTGTGCTGTAAACAGGGATATGGTCATTATCCATATTTGTCATTCATTGCACTATTCTGAGAGCAATGGAAGTAGCTGGTGTCCGCTTTGAAATTTTAGATTGATAAACTTTTTTTGTATGCATTTGCGGTATAGTGCTTATTTTTTCCCTGGATACTTGTGTCTAACTCGTGATTTTTTTATGTCTGCAGTGTTCTTACTGCATCAGTCGTTTTTGTGGGTTTGCTGTGGCTGTTTAGTTGAGCAACAAATGTAGGATCTGCACAAAACGTTGGACTGGCAGTGGTCGGTCACCCTTTTCCTCAAAGATCTATCGGTCATGTTGCATTGAATCTTCAAGTGATGCGATCATTTGAGAACTTAGCTGTTTTGAATGGCTGGAACAAAGAATTAGGCGACACTTTCCGGGGATAGGCAGAAACCTACGCTTACGGACTGTCACATGATTGACTACAGGACTATGAACGTTTAAAACAAAAAGTGGAATCTCGTTTTGGTCATAGAGCTGTCGTAACCTTTACTCTGAGAAATATTCTAAATCTTGGTAGCGTGAATAATGAATAAAAGTTACAAACAGTTAAAACGTTTATTAAATACAATTATTAACAATAACAATATATGCAATATTAACGAAGAAATATAAATATATCTATAATATGAAAATCCTAAGCCCCTATCAGTTTTCCTATCAGATCCAAATGCTTACGTTTATGTCTATTTCAAAATCTGCAACTAACGTTACACCCTGGTTCCGCCCTTTATATACTCGCTTACTTGTTTACATGACGTCATAGTGCACAACGGCGCGTCTGCTAACTTACAGTGAAATTTCCCATAATAAAGGCAGAACGTTATACAAATGGAGTAAACGATATAAGCTAGGTAAATAAGGAACATAAATTAGGAACTACCGAAACTAAACATTTATCTATAATACAAATATATAACTGGAATTTCCTCTGATAATCAACATTTACAACAGAGCAATGAAAGAAAGTTACATCACCGACGCCAAACTGAGAAGATTCCTGGATAACTGTAGTTTAACAGACAATTTTCGGCTAGCAGTCAAACGTACTCGACCTAAAACACTCCAAGATCAATAACTTCGGCGATTTAAAAGGAATGCATTCGTCTGGCAGAAAACAAGCGGTACCGTGACCCGTGCAGTTACCAAGAGACCTGTTTACGATATAGGTGAAATTGTCAGTATTGAAATATATGTTCTTTATAGTCAGTAGTACTTTATATCAAACAGTGTAAATAAAGCCAAAGTTAATTTTGCCGGCGCCATCTACAATACAGACTTTGAATTTCCTCTTGACAAAATGAGGGGCTTTGAATTTTGTGTAAGGTTTATTCAGAAGCGAATTTAAGTGAAAAATATGGCCAAAATCGTTGGAGGGTAAGCGCAAGTAGATTAATTCTAAACATAACCGAAAAAAAAATATGCCGAAACCCGAACTAAGGGCAGAGCTATGCAATGAGGGAGATACCCCTTAGTTTTAGAAATCTAGGTCCAATTTGATGACAGGAAATTTAGAATATATTTCAATGCAGTGCATAAACACTAAAATAAGGTGAGCGATATCCTCGAGGACTCACAGTCCACCAGCAGCGATTCCAGCCTAGTGGTTGAAATTGTCAATATTGAAATATATGTTCTCATCTGGTCTAACTTCGGAATGTTGTTCATTGGAATTCTCACGTTTTGCCTTGCCTTCTCGACTTTGAGACTGAATAACGGTTAGGTACTTCTTTGATGTTTAGTACCAATTTTATTGTACTAGACACGTGTTTCGGATCTTGAATCCTCGTTAACTTGAGATGCGAGGTGCTTTCGCCCAGTCGAGAACAGAGTCTGGATGAAGTCAGTTTCATATGAGTATAAAAATAAGTCTGCAAGCCATAGGACCGCAGTTGGTACCCATGGGAATGTCCAACTATTTGCTGGAAAACAGTTCCTCCAAACACCACAAAAATGTTGTTAATCAAAACTTCAAGCATCCGGATGGTATCGTCTTCGGTTTACTTTTTGTTTGAATCCGAGTGTTCCTTCACAAAATAAGTATTCTCCAACCTATGACAAGGTATTCGTATGACAAATATGGATAATGACCATATCAAATACACAGTACAAAATAGATAATTCAGAAAATCATAAACCGAAGGCATACAAAATCAGGATAAAACAAGAACCAAAGCAAATAAAGAAAAACCTTCACCATATGAAGTGAAGCGAACTCCCAGAATGGGAGTGAGACCAGGTGCCCAAGAAGAGTAAGCATCTCCTGCTTACATGCAACACCCGTAAGTTCAATTCGGTAGGATTGTCACATTCGGTCACTTCCATTTCGGAAGATACAAGTATATTCGGTGGTTGGATGGTTCAAATGGTCTAAGACAGAATATCATCCACCATTCTGGAGAGTGGGACATCATAATGTACTGACGAGTTCGCCATATCGACCGTAGAACTTCTTCAGTGACGTGGTTAGTCGGTCACAAACATATCCCTGACTGAGAAGCTTACCTGATAGACGTCTAGCTCTCAGAACAAAATCCGTATATTTGGTACTTGCTCTGGCATAGCGTATCAACTGAGATATGAATACGTCATAAGCTGGCGATGAAGGGATGTTGCTACTCAGAAAAGGAAAGTTTGTTATGTTGAAATTGTTTTTAACTACAAGAAAGTTACAAATTACCAAAAATATTTTAGGACAAGGTTTTCGCTTTCACAAACTAGAAAAGACCTTCTGGAAATTTTACAAAAAAATATTGTCAACTTCTTTTGAAATTTGGGCCAATACAGGCAACAGAGTATATTACTTTGGGTATTTCACAACCTGCATTTTATGGTGACATTATAAACAAGATAAGATGGATCGAAAGATATACAACATAACAACTAGTATTGAAAATGCACTAGACTTGGTACTTGACCAATCTACAGTATTGTACCAGCTCATTCTTAAAACTTGCACTCTAACTGACTGTGACGACGGGACTCCATGACGGTCCCTGTCCAAACCTCTTTAGAGAAGACAGGGTCCCGACCACCTGTCCTCTTTAAATGTCAGTCGGACTCCTTGGGTAATAACATACATGTGCTCGCGGCGGCAGAGCACTGGATTGTATAACGTACGCCTCTTTTTATATCCATTTACATATTCATCAGTGTTACTTTGGCCCCTGCATTTTGCGGTCTTGTTTGTGCGTTGTCATCTGTTTTACACCACAATTGTACGTTCTTCGAGACCTTTGGGTAATCGGAAAAGTGGGAGGGTCGTGCGCACTTAATCCAGGATAACCATAAGCTTCTACTATTTTCGTGGCAGATGGCCGTCCTAAGTCGGCACCGGTTGCCCATTGGTCTCTTTGATTTATGTGCAGTCCTTTGTGTTTGATGTATCTGTGTTATGCGTTGACGTTCCTTGTCCCTCTTGCGTCTGTTTCTGTGCCTGTCTGCTATGTGCTTTTGCATTGGGTGTTTTTGGGGTTTTACTGTGGGTGCTGCAACCTGAAGATGTTGAAGATCCCCTCCTTTGTTTTGAAGTAGTTACGTTTGTCATAGAGTGAGGTGTTCATGTGACCATCAGTGTCGAAGGACAACATTATATGTCCAGATAGGAAACTCTATAAGAAGGTTGTAGGGATTCCTATGGGTACTTATTTTGCGTCTGTTGTTGCAGATTTATTTTTTATACACGTATGAAAAGGAATTTATCCAAAATCTTCAAAAGCAAAGAAAAAATGATGATGTGAAATGTTTCATTGGTACTTCTAGGTACCTGGATGATATATTCTTACTATCGAAAAGTAAAAACAATGTGATTTATCCTCTAGAATTGATTCTAAACAAGGCAAACGCTACAAACTAATGGAGAAATTTATGCAAGTGTGTATGACAAAAGAGATGATTTTGGATTTAAGAAAGTAAATTTCCCCTGGCTTGACGGTGATGTTCCTAGATTACCGTCCTCTGGTATCTAGATTTCACAGCTCATCCGGTATGCTAGAGCATGTACTGATGCTTTGGATTTTCATAGTAGAAATTTACAAATTACGAAAAAAAAATTAGGACTAGGTTTTCGCTTTCACAAACTAGAAAAGACTCTCTGGAAATTTTACAAAAATTATTGTCAACTTATTTTGAAATTTGGACCAATACAGGCAACAGAGCATTTTACTTTGGGTATTTCACAACCTGCATTTTATGGTGACATTATAAACAAGATAAGAAGGATCAAAGATAGACAACATAAGTACTAGTATTGAAAATGCATCAGAATAATCAAACGAATTTTATACCGTGGATATGATCCTAATGTCACCAGACGGACACTAGACTTGGTACTTGACCAATCCACAGTATTGTACCAGCTCATTCTTAAAACTTGCACTCTAACTGACTGTGACGACGGGACTCCATGACGGTCCCTGTCCAAACCTCTTTAGAGAAGACAGGGTCCCGACCACCTGTCCTCTTTAAATGTCAGTCGGACTCCTCGGGTAATAACACACATGAGCTCGTGGCGGCAGAGAACGGATTGTATAACGTACGCCCTCTTTTTATATCCATTTACATATTCATCAGTGTTGCTTGGGCCCCTGCATTTTGCGGTCTTGTTTGTGCGTGGTCATCTGTTTTACACCACAATTGTACGTTCTTCGAGACCTTTGGGTAATCGGAAAAGTGGGAGGGTCGTGCGCACTTAATCCAGGATAACCATAACTTCTACTATTTTCGTGGCAGATGGCCGTCCTAAGTCGGCACCGGTTGCCCATTGGTCTCTTTGGTTTATGAGTAGTCCTTTGTGTTTGATGTATCTGTGTTATGCGTTGACGTTCCTTGTCCCTTTTGCGTCTGTTTCTGTGCCTGTCTGCTCTGTGCTTTTGCATTGGGTGTTTTGGGGTTTTACTGTGGGTGCTGCAACCTGAAGATGTTGAAGATCCCCTCCTTTCTGTTGAAGTAGTTACGTTTGTCATAGAGTGAGGTGTTCATGTGACCATCAGTGTCGAAGGACAACATTATATGTCCAGATAGGATGCTGAATTATTTGTCTCTGTAGTTTCTTTGACTTCAAGCTCCGAAGGATAGATTCTGCTGTTCAAATTTTTGAAAAAGGTTTTGCAAATAATATTGGCCAGTCTGTTTTTGAGCTTTTGGTGTGGACTGGTAGTGTAGAGCAAGGAGAAGTAGAAATATTTTATGCTGATAATATAAATCGAAATAGAAGTTTAGTGTTAGATAGACTGCAAACATTGAATTTGAAACTGAACGCAAAGAAGTGCTGATTCTTTAAAAAGGACGTGTAATTCCTTTGTCATATTGTATCAGAACATGGATTGAAGACGGATCCCGAGAGAACATTTGTCATTAAAAACTAAAAGAAACCAGAAAACGTGTCAGAGTTGAGAAGCTATCTGGGATTGGAGTCATATTATCGCAGATTTATCCGAATGGTTTATCAGAAATTGAAAGCAAAACTAATGTCCTCACTGATATTAGGTTACTAAAATGTTTATGGAGGAATATTCATTCTTGACACAGATGCAAGTAATACAGCGATAGGAGCCGTTCTATAACAAGTACAGAATGATAGAGAAGTTGAAATATCGTATGGAAGTAGAACTTTGTCCAATGCTGAAAGGAACTACATGTATTGTGTTACGAGGAACGATATGTTAGCTGTGGTGTACTTTGTGAAACATTTTAAACACTACTTACTAAAGTTGGTCAGAATTCTCGGGTGATTGATCTTGAGCTCCCTTCAGCCAGCAGAGCACACTGTTATACGCATGCCATATAATTTTTAGATTCATTTACATAGAAATGTGTAATCTTGTTTGTGATGTCACCTTACTGCGAGAAGTTTTATGTTTATACAGGAATTGTGCGTCTATGGAGATCTCTGTGTATCCGGATAACTGGGAGGGTTGTGCGCACGTAATCTGAATAACAACACCATTTTCTGATAGCAGATGACCGACTAAAGTCGGCGCCGGGTGCACATTGGTCTTCTTCCTTTTTCATGTTGTCATTAATGCTTGGTGTTTCTGCATGTCTGTTTCGATTGTTTTGTATGATGTTCTAGCGAATACTGTTGTGTCTTTTAAGTGGTCTGTAGTTTTGTCTGATGTCATTTATGTGTCACTTTCTTGTGGGTTTGTTTGGTTGGGTGAGTGAGTGCAGGATGGTCTCATGCTGGAAATAATACCCTTTTCTTTACTAGGTCGAGAGTTCCTCTTTTACGCACGGATCACGGGCCCCTTGTTTGGATACATCGATTTAAAGAGACCGATGGTCAACTTGCAAGATGACTTCAGCAGTAAGCGCAATTTATATTTAAAATTGAACATCGACTGGCACATCGCCATGGCAATGCAGCTGCTTTATCCAGATCCGTACAGTGTTTAATATTTGTACCACTTGGTGAGTGTCACTGCTGGTGGACCAGGAGTCCCCGATGTCACATATAGCCTGGTTCGATCAACTTCGGTTGATCGTCTCTTCAACGCATGAATTCGAAAATTTCTGTTATCAAAATTTCTTGTAGCATCATATCCCACCCATCCTGCTACGTCTTTCGGTAAATTTTTGGACACAATAATTTTCACACTCTTTGGTAATATTACATTGTTTAGATTTATGATCACTGACGGGGGTTAAGTAACCGAAACGTGCATGTCTGGTCCATGCTGAACATTTATCTGTAGTTAAGTCATTGCTCTAACGATAAAAACAAGTGTATGACAAGCGTGATGATTTCAGCTACCGCATAACTAACTTCCTTTTCATGAGTAGCAACATTCCGTCTTCTCCTGCTAATGGCGTTTTTGTTTCCCAGCTCATTCAGTATGCCAGGGCATATTCCAAATATGAAGATTTCATCGTTAGAGCCATCATCATTGACGAGGGTTAAATACCCGAAATGTGCATGTCTGGTCTAGCTATGCTGTCAATATATCAGCTTTAAAATGATGCTAATGAATATAAAGACGTTTAACATTTTTACCACTTGGTAAGTGTTACTGCTGGTGGACCAGGAGTCCCGAGGGCACATGTAGCCAAGTTCGATCAACTTCGGTTGGTCGTTTCTTCAAACACATTAATAAAATTTCTGTTATCAAAATTTTCTCAAATTTCTGAAACCTTGGTCCTGTAGCATCATATGCCATCCATCTTGCTATGTCTTTCGGTATATTTTGAACATACATGTTTTTAATTTCCACATACATGTATTTGGCCATATTTCATTGTTTAGATTGAGGATCACTGACGAGGGTTAAATACCCGAAACGTGCATGTCTGGTCCATGCTGTCAATTTATCTGCTTTTTAATGATGCCAATGAATTTGAAGACGTTTAAAATGGATAGTAACATGTTACATTACTCTTCCCGGGTACCTGGTCCCACCTCTAGCTTGCTAGAGGTCCGTCGATGCTCAATTTGGTGCTCTATTGTGAGTGCTGAACATTGAGATTATCGTCAGGATCTTCTTTAACTCATGGAATACAACGCAGATGACGACGAAAGTGACAAGTGTGATCTTAATAATAACTCGGATATTTGTGTTGTTCACTTATCACATCCACAACCTGGTCCAAGTGACAATACTGACTACCCTGAAGGTTCAGAGAGTGGTAACGGGGTAGTAAAATCCACTATTCTAATGCAACGTCGCTATAACGTCGCTTTTCATTGGTTGTTTGCTCCTTGGTTACGGCCGTAAAACGAGAACGTACTAGGCTTTGGCGTTGTGAACGTCACATTTTGCCTTATATTCACAAAAATATAGAATGCATTAGAATGGGAATACTAATAACTAGATACTTCAACGTTAAGTTTGCAGACGGTAAATGTTGAATTTAGGATGCAAACATCCGTTTTTCTGGCTCCGCTAACGCGTTAACGCGTTAACGCGTCGCCAGAAAAACTCAGTTTGCGACTGTAAAATCAGCATTTACCGTCCGCAAACATAACTTCAGAAACTAGTTATTCCCTAATTTCACTAATTATACGCACAAAGAAAAGATTAGGTACCCGAGTGGAATTACAGGATGTGAAAGGGACATACACATAGTGACCTCTAATGGTATCGATCCGAACATCGTGAACTTTGAGGAAGTTACATTTTTAAAACATTTTGCTAACCGCCATTCGAGATACACATAAACAGAGACTGGCCCGATGGTGATTGAACAGTGATAAAGCGATGAATATGTGTGTAAATATTAATTTGTTTCCATATGTAATCTTATTCTGAAAATGGGGGATATGCTCATTTTATCAAATTTCAACACTACTTTTGGCCATTTCAAGCCAATAAAAGTGTTCAATTATATTCAGAATCATCCAAAATTTGGTTTCAGTAGATAACATTATAGCCAGTCTTTCTACGGAAGAGAAATGGCGATTTATGGACCACCAAAAATGACAATTTCCCTAATTTGCGCAAAAAATCATATTTTTGTGAGGCCAAAAATCATATTTCCACCAAGAGGATTAAAGAGGACTTTTGATATGTTGTTCCAAGTGTCTCAAAGTACAGTATAACACCAAAAACATTTCTTTTGCAGTTCGATTTCAAATCGTAATACGACTGGACCATACTAGAGTCATACATAACGAACCTATAAGGCATGGTCCATTTGATATTCGGGGGGGGGGGGGGGCTTGGGTTTTTTGTCGGAGCAAGATTATTTTTTTCGCCCCGGACCAGGGCAAAATTATTTTTTTCTTACAAAGTTGGAGGAAGGAAATTTTTTTATAACAATTGATGTGAAAATTAAGAATGTTTGTGTTTTTTCGATAGAAATTCTTTATTTTTACTTAATTTGCTTAAAACATTACTTTATTTCTATGTAAAACTTGTATTCACTTCTAAACTGAGAGATATAAAAGATTTTTTGCAATATGAGATATATATATATATAATTTTCAGTAAACAAAATGTCATACATGTGAACCTCCCGGCGGGAGGACGAAATCTCCCGACGAAACGAGGACCCTCCCGATGAAAAATAGTCCTCCCAATTCCTCCCGACGAGACAGAATCCTCCCGACGAAAACGAAAAATCCTCCAGATTTCTCCAGATGAAATGCAAAATCCCCATTTGTATATTACGTTACGAATTACGCCGTCTGTAGTTACCAAACAATCAATTTAATAAGTGCTAATTATACAGGTGACAGGTATATTGCTGGAAAAACAAAGCAATTAGCGTCACGTTCTCTTCACCGTCACGGGTACTCGACTTCCCCGGGGGACGTTATACCCAGTACATCTTAACACGGGTCGTCAAATTCACGCACCAAATTGATGTACATTGTTAATTGGGGAATCTTCTTGATGCCGTAAAATCATATTATATTTATATATAACATGAAAAAGTGAGGAAATGCAGTAAAAGTTCGCTGATAAATAAATAAATGAATGCGTAGGAAAAACGACGTAATGTAATTCACGTACTCTGTATAAGTATAACCTGAGGCAGATAATGGCCGTCTCGTTTATTATTCTCCTAACAATGGGATTTAAATCTGATGAGTGGTCAGTTTAAACCCCATGAAGAGCAGTTATTGATTTTCTGTACAGGTGTACTCAAGTAGCAGAAGCAAGATAAAAGAAATCAACGGACGTCGTTGAGACAACTCTCGGAACTCCGAATTGTTTTTGTTGTTGTATGAGAGCGGAATCTGTCCTTGTTGAAAAGCGAGTTGAGAAAATTCGTCCGTAGATTAAAAAAAAGGAGGGGGGGGTCTGAATACCGATAAATCCTCCCGATGAAAAATTAAAAACCTCCCGACGAGAGGCCAAATCTCCAGATGAAAATTGAAAATCCTCCAGATTTGTGGAGGCAAAAGGTTCACATGTATGAAATGTATATAAGTCATGTAACATGTAAGAGGGCCTGTCATGCAAGTTTTTACATGTAGAAATGTAAACTAGTGAAAAACTTATTTAAATTCTCCTTCCAAGCTTGTACATGTATATAAAATTAGACACTATGGTGATACATGTATCTATTAATAGTATATATATTATATTTAATGTATTTAAGCCTTTCTATTGTTTCAGTCACATGCATATTTTTAATATTTTCAAATATGAACTTGCCATTACAGAAGAAAACTAAGGCGAGCGAAGTGAGCCAAATTTTTTTTGTAGAAAGTAAAATCTGTGGCGAGCGAAGCGAGCCGAAAATTTTTCAGGAATTTGAAGCAAATTTTATGGTTATTCTTCAAATTCAGATTACTTGTAAGAGCAAGATTATTTTTTTTCTGTCACACCATAAGCAAATTAATTTTTTTCATCAAAAGTCAGAGCAAAATTATTTTTTTCGAAAAAAACCCAAGCCCCCCCCCCCCCCCCCCCCGAATATCAAATGGACCTTGCCTAAATATGTCAACGTATCTCTGAAAATCTTTGGGTCCTTTTCTAGTTTTCATATAAAATCATAGTCAAACATAATGTTTCATGCGTATGGCTACGCGCCTGAAAGTTTAAGAATGCCACAGGTACGAAACATCCCTTTTCAGGTATCGAATTGACTTCAATGTGTATCGTATCACATGACAAAAAAGATGGAGAACGGTTGAGTTTTCTGTTTTCTTTACATGGCATTGAAATGGATTGCATACGATTGTTGTTGACTGGTTTAGGTAAAAGCTTTATTTCGTTTAATTAATTTTATATGTGTTGATTTTCATGCTCCTCGAAATACCAGAACACTCTGGACTTGTCCAGATCCAGTTGTTGTGTGATTCCAGGTTTTTCGTCGATCAGGTCGGGGAAATTGAAACGGCAAATCTAGCCATTAAAGCTAAATCTAGCTTTAAAAGCTTGTTCTAGCATATCCGTCTGCTAGTTGATCTTTTCTCTTGCAAACAGTGAATCCACTGTGATCGGTAAATTAAAAATGGCGGATTTGCAAGTCAAATGTATTCTTCTAAATAAATTGGACATTAAATCTACAAAGGTAAGTCATTTAAGGTGTAAACAAGTGAATATTTACCTTTTCCTTGAATGCACATGTGCAGCTGCACTCGTAAATGCAACGCTGAGTTTCTGATTTTAAGATCCAATGTTCGTTTTCGTTCGTACATTGTAAACATTACGATATCCGTAGAGGTGCAAGTGCGCAACGTCTTTATTTTCACACATTCTAAATAACACTGCTCAATTTGGTCCATTTTAAAGCTAGAACAAGCTTTTAAAGCTAGATTTATCTTTAATATCTAGATTTGCTGTTTCCCCGACCTGTCGATAACTGGATCATGGGATAACCCGAACTATGACTTATACATGTAGTTTCCTGACGATTTTGAAGGGTTTTCTGTGATGACTCCTTAGTTCTGTCATAGAAAGTGTTCAGTTAACTCTCCAATTGCTTCACCCTTTCAGAGTTTACGAATGAGACCAAAAATCCAGAGGACATTTGTCCTGTAGGGCCTAGACTAAATAATCCAGTCTCTCCGCTTCCGCTAAAAGAGACTGAACCCCACTATGGTTATTACAGAACGAAGTCGGACGAAATTGTTGCCCACGATTTATCCATTTTGAAGGTCTGAAATATTGATTTTCTTGTTGACGGGACTAAAGAAAACATTTATCTAACTATCTCTACCCACCTCATGTTTTTTCCTTGCTTTGTTATTGCATTTTGTGCCAATTTTTAACTCCCTACCAAACTAATCAGGCAAAGCGAAAGTTCAGAGAACCGACCAATCAGAACGAAGGATAAAGAAAGTTGATCACGTGATATTTTGTATCCTTCGTTCTGATTGGTCATCAGACTTTGTTCTATAACAAACGTGGTGGGATTCAGTCTTTTTTAGCGGCAGCGGAGAGACTGGATTATTTAGTCTATGTAGGGCCATGATTAAAAAATTGTTTGTTTCCCCTCGCCCCGACCGGGCCAGGAAAAACGCCGCTGAGACAGATTTGTTTATAGCCAAAAAGTCCATCATTTTTTTCCAGAAATCAAATCACAGATATGTCCATTTTCCCTCCAAATAGAATTGTAAATCAACTCAGTAGCTTCCTCATTCCTATATTATTATAGGAAATCTTGCCGTAACCCCCCCCCCCCCCCCATCTTCCTGTTGGCTTTGAATCATCAGTCATAAATTACTATTATTGGTACATTGATAATAATGTCTCTCTCTTGTAAATATCCTCTCAAATTTTTGAGAACACTGGGCATGTTGAGTCGTAAGTCATGGTAGACAAGCGCTCGGTCTACGAATGTAAAACTTTTAACAAGCATGTGCCTATCGAATTCTGCGAGTGCAGCAGGTATTGTGGGCTCCCATCTTTACATGCAATCTAGTTCCTCAACTTATGAAATCTCGTTTCACGGATAGGCAGTTTGAACGCTATAAAGATATCCATCGCTTATTTGGAAGGGTCCGCTGAGTGGGCCAAAATTCAGGCATGTTATCTAAATGCATAAAATCGAGTGAATAAGGTACGTACTCGGTTATTATGATTAACTTATGTTCCTCTAGCGGTTGTCGGCAGTCCATGCTAACTTCTTGCAGCGTGAACGTCATTATCAATAGACTGATCAATATTACAATAAATTCTTGATGTTGTTCGTATAATTATTTTTCACTTACGCTGTTTACAATAAAAAGACCGAGAAAGAATAGTATACAAACTTATTTCATCTTTATTCATTGGAAAACGCCGGCCATTTATACTAATAGTCCGTGACTCGTGGTTGCCCGTGGTTAATATCTACACAAATTCGATATTTACAAGTCGTAAAAAAGTCTAATCGTTCTTTAGTGCATCCTATTCTCGCAGATTTGACGTTGCTGTAAAATGACCTGTTACTCCGCGCAGAAACTCTTGATGCACCTGTTGCTGAAATATTTATCGTGTATGTTGGGAAAATTTTGTTTATATAGAATGTTTTACAGGACAATGTGATTTTCATTTGAACATGTTCAATAAAATAAATAGACATTTCTTATTTAACCAGTGATAGAAATTGAGACACAACCGATATTTTTTACGGAAAGCAGGCGGCGATTTTTCCTGAAGAAATTAGACAATTAGACACACAGAGTGTCACTGGGCAGCTGTAAGGAGTCCAGTGATGTGCAATTTAGATTCAAACGACTTTAAACATATTTGATACATGTAATTCTGGCAGCAAAAAAAAAAAGTACCTGCCTGCCGGGTCACTTTGAAAAAACAGACCCAGGGGAGGGGAAACAAACAATTTTTGAATTGTGGCCTGAGTGATTTCACTTTTAAAAGCCAGTATTGAGCAAAGTATAAGTGCTACATGTACATGTACCGGTACTAACCTTGCATATTGGATGTATCTTTGATCAATCTTTCAAAAGATGACCTTGACCTACTTTTTCTGCTTGGGTGATTTTGCCTTTAAAAGCCAATATTGTGCAAAGTATAAATCTACATGTACCAAACTTGCATTTTGGATGTATCTTTGATAAAACTTTCATAAAATGGCCTTTACCTTCTTTTTCTGCTAGAATGATTTATCCTTTAAAAGCAAATATATATACATGTATGTACTTATAAATATGTTTAAATTGAATTTTGCTGTCATGAGGTGAGCTTCATATTATCTATGATTACCTATGTTTTGGTATTGTGAAAATAAAAGTATAAATCCACATGTACCAAACTTGCATTTTGGATGTATCTTTGATAAAACTTCAATAAAATGGCCTTGACCTTCTTTTTCTGCTAGAATGATTTTTCCTTTAAAAGCAAATATATATACATGTAAGTACTTATAAATATGTTTAAATTGAATTTTGCTGTCAGAAGGTGAGCTTTGTATTACCTGTGATTACCTATGATTTGGTATTGTGAAAATAAATCTGGATGGGCATATCTTGCAGTGTTAAATAAATTGCAAAACATGTACTACCGTACAATGGTAATTTGACATATTGCAACATATCGCAATACAGTTTTCAGCTGCGATACCTAGCACTAATCATTTGATTTCTAAATTCAAAAAGTTCTATTGCTTTCAGGATAAAAAAGGACAACTTAAGCTTTTACTATGTACAATTTGTATCTCTTTGAAATAAGTTTGATAATATCAATTCGATAATTATCAAGATGTTGCTCATTAATTCTTATACTGTAAGTCTAGTCCATTCTAGAACTTGGAGTAGACTGTAGAGGCATTAATGTCATATATACATGTATAACAATGCTGATTTTGTTGCAGGAACTATATTTATTGCAATTTACACTGTGTTTGATGCCGGAGTGGAGGGATCATTAAGACTGTTGCCACTTTGTAATAATACACCTATTCCTGCCTGCCACATCTGTGAGGTTGGGTCATTTGCATCACCAGGTATGTACATGTATATCATGTAGCTATGAAACAAATGTCGCCAACAATTGGTTGTTGCTGAAAGGAATAAGCTCATACTTGGGGTATAATTTTCCCTTATTTCCAAGGTTATCTTTACTTGTTGTTCTGTCTATAAAGACGATGAAGCATCTACAAACAATTTGCATTTTTTATATTTTGCTTTTTGTAAGAATTGTTCTCAATATTAAGCATAAAAATGAAACTACCGGTAATCTGTCCATTGTACTGCATTTTTTATGAAATGTTGTTTTCCGATTTAAATCAATAATCTATCAGTCGACCATATCCGATTATTTTCTGATTATCGATTCTAATATGTCTTCTGATGTATAACACTAATTTTATGAGTTTCAAAGCATAGTAAATTAGAAAGTTCTTAGACATGTTAGAGATATGCAGGTATGGTACAAAAATCTGTTGAATTTAGGACTATACAATATTTTTATTTCATTTTTATTTCCAATAATACATGTACAAGTACATGCAGGACGTCAGGTGCTTGAAGATACAGGGCTCTCAAAAACTTTTGAAGTAGGGGATTATTCTAAAAGAATCAGGTGATGAAAATTGACTTATTTTAACTCACAATTTTTATGTATCCTTTTTTAAAAGCATTATGTATTGCTAGGCTTAGAGATCACCATGTCCATTGTCTTTCTTATACTGTAGTCAAAAATTCTTTTATTAAGGAATTCACATACAAAATATTATTACATACCCTAGCTATTACATGTAGTATATGTACATGTTTGTATTTTCATGTCTTAATGAATAGTTATGATGTTTAGTTATGGGGTATGACATTTAAAGTAAGACAGCAGTATACCTACATGTATAAATAGGGACATGTATATCTTATTCTGGTAATTGAAGAATAAGAAATATTGTCACAGCAGATTTTTATGAAAAAAAAAAATATCTAAAACTAGAAAGTTATATTTTCAGACATTCAGGATTGTATATGCTGTAAGAATCATACAGGACATTGTTATAATCAATCGCTGTGTACACCATGTAGCCCAGGGTTTTACCAACCAAGTCCTGGCCAGGCCAAATGTCTACATTGTAACAAAGGAACTTATCAAGCGTAAGTAGAAGATGGCAGTGAGAAATGGTGAATTCTGTGGGCTCTGTATTTTGCAGAGCCCCTAAAAGGTGGACGGGGGACAATATAAAGGGACAAGAATATTTTCTGTCATTTCCTCACTGACCGCTATATGGTTAACATCTTTCAATGATATCTG
Organism: Pinctada imbricata; assembly: GCA_033119305.1. Lineage (NCBI taxonomy): Eukaryota > Metazoa > Mollusca > Bivalvia > Pterioida > Pteriidae > Pinctada > Pinctada imbricata. Next base: position 52,442,661 of record VSWD01000008.1, on the reverse strand, counting down.
ATTGGTCCGTTTTAATCCATTTCTCATATCAATTTTTAGCTGTACTGGTCAAAGACTAGTTGAGCTTATGCGATACCATGTTGTCCGGTGTCCGTCCGTCTGTCTGTCTGTCTGTTAACAATTTTTTTTGTGATCACAACTCCTCTGAAACCACAAATGATAGAATCCTAATTCTTTTTGCATTTAGTTTTACCCATGGTGTAGCTGTGCACCTGATATTTTGTTTGAGCCTCTGACCCCCAGGGTCTTCAAAAATGGGTGTGGTAATTTTATTCTATATAACTCTATGTAATCTTGTGAACACATATTCTCAGAAAGTATAATTCATAGAGAGTTAATTCTTGTTGTGATATAATTCATCTCTGGTCTAGTTGTGAACCTGCTATTTTAATTGAGCCTCTAACCCCCAGGGTCTTAAAAAAATGGGTGTGATCATTTTCTCCTATATAACTCTATGTAATCATGTAAACATTAGTTCTCAGAGAGTGTAATTGACAGAAAGTTAATTCTTTTTGCAATATTATCAGTCGCTGGTCTTGTTGTTAACCTGATCTTTTGTTTGAGCCTCTGACCCCCAGGGTCTTCAAAAATGGGTGTGGTAATTTTATTCTATATAACTCTATGTAATCTTGTGAACACATATTCTCAGAAAGTATAATTCATAGAGAGTTAATTCTTGTTGTGATATAATTCATCTCTGGTCTAGTTGTGAACCTGCTATTTTAATTGAGCCTCTAACCCCCAGGGTCTTAAAAAAATGGGTGTGATCATTTTCTCCTATATAACTCTATGTAATCATGTAAACATTAGTTCTCAGAGAGTGTAATTGACAGAAAGTTAATTCTTTTTGCAATATTATCAGTCGCTGGTCTTGTTGTTAACCTGATCTTTTGTTTGAGCCTCTGACCCCCAGGGTCTTTGAAAATGGGTGTGGTCATTTTCTCCTCTTTTGCGACTTTAAAATATTAGTTAATACACGTAGACGCCATTACCCTCAAAGAAGGTATATCACACCTACCAAGCCCACTTCACTCAGGTGTGCATATTAATGACTAGCTTTGTCATTTATTTGGCACTGTGTTTCCCTTCCATAATTCTGACTCACTGACTCAGAAAGTTGATGTTCTTTAAAAAACACTGTTTCCTTTCTATAATTGAAAGTTGATGTTCTTAAAAAAAAAAAAAACAGTGACTGTCTTACAGGTTAATTGTTTACTAAGTATAATTATTGTATTTTGGTTTATAACATTCATGCATCAATGTTCAAAATACATTCATATCCTTATATATGCACAACCAATGTAATTGCCTGAGATGAAACTATTGAGAGGAACGCGTTGTACTTCTGTATGAAACGCTTGTGATGTCATAATGCATAAACTCTACAATAAACATACAGCAGTATACAGTGCCTCAGCTGAAACGGCAGCTATTATCACCTGCAAACTGATCACTCATTGACCTAAATGTTAACGTCACCCTTTTTCCTGGAAAATGCAATTTCAGAAAACAAGAATGAAAGTGACAATTTTGATGCATATATATATAGAATAAATGTCACAATTTGTGTTTTATTACAGGTATGCAACACACAGCAAGTGCATTTATCGCATAAAATGCGCTAAAGCACATTACATGTACGATAAATGCTCTTGCTGTATGTTGCATACCCGTAACAAAAAAAAAATTAAGACACTTATTCTCTATATCATGCTTTTATTTGTCTAAGATTTTATTTTAATATTTGCTGCTTGCAAACAATACATGTATAGCTAGCTTATGCAGAACTGAATCAATTTCTATGATTTAAATGTTCTTAGACTAATGATTTGTCGGATTTCAGAGGAAAAGTTGCTTGATAAGTACTTAATATCTCCCCTATGTGTATTTTCAGACAAGAAGGAATGCCTAATTGTACAAATTGTTCAGCAGGATATTTTGCCAATGTAACGGGTCTTTCCTCTTGTTACCCCTGTGAAGGGGGAACATATCAAAACCTGACAGGTCAAGAACATTGTCCTCTGTGTAGAAAGGGAACATACCAAGATGAGGAACATCAAAGTGCATGTAAGTTCTGTGATCCAGGAACATATCAGAACAGATCTGGCCAGTTAGAATGTGAGAAATGTAGACCGGGGACATTCCAGAACAGGGAGGGAATGGCACTTTGTGAGGTATGTCATGCAGGGGAATATCAGAATGAAGAAGGACAGAAGTCTTGTATAAAGTGCCCTCCTGGTATGCACCAACAACAGGAGGGCCAAACTGCATGTGTGGAATGTAGTCCAGGGGAGTACAGTAACATCAGTGGACAAGCTAATTGTAAAAAATGTCGTTCTGGAACATATCAAGATAAGACAAACCAATCTTCATGTATGAAGTGTGATGCTGGAACACATCAGAATAAAGAGGGCCAAACGTCCTGCTTTGGCTGCACTGCCGGGCATTATAGCAATGTCAGTGGAGAATCTGAGTGTATGAAATGTAAACCTGGAACATTCCAAGACAAAGAAAACCAGACATCTTGTACAGAATGCCCTGTGGATAAGTACTGCAAGTAAGTAGAAACAAAAATTAATGTCATGTCTTCTATTTTGTGGAACAAATATGAAAGCTTACAAGGGTTATTTCTAATGTTTACAAAGCATAAATGAAATTCTAGAATAACATACCTGTCAACTCTCCCTCTTTTAGAGGGAGACTCTCTCTTTTTGACCTTATCTCCCTCCTTGGCATTCCCCCCTCACGGGAAACCAAAATCTCCCTCTTTTTGGTCCAATCACCCTCTTTCTCCCTCTTTTGGCATATTTACCCAAGAAGAATAACTCTAAGTAGTGCCATTCAGAACATTTCAAGAGAAATTGCATTATAAAATGCAAGAAAAGGTATATAGATCACAATAAATTATTGATGTATGTTTCATAGTTTATAAGTGTTTTTGCATTGAAATGTCAGCACAGTGAAACTACAGTCCCACCTGTGTTAACGGACACCTTTATATATCGGACAACTGTACATAACGGACAATTTCAGTTCCCCCCAACGTTTTTTGTGTTATAAATGTCTTTTGTATAGCGGACACCTCCGTTCTCCGGACAACGGACACCATTCTGGTACCCAAATCGGTGTTAATAATGGAAAATCGCAAGAGTACAAGAGCCTTGTAATCACAATAGAAAGCCTTCCTTTCACAATAGAAAGTTTATATCCTGACTTCATTTATTGTATAGCTACTGACCACACGCCGGCAATTTAACGATTGATATTTTTTCAATGAGTTCGACACACTCTTTTCTCTCTCGGTCTTTTATAAATGTATATTTATACTAATAATTATGCTGAACAACATCAGGAATTTATTGTAATATTTCAGATTCGATTGATAATGATGTTCATGATTTTAGAGGTATTCACAGACCGCCGACACGCGACAAATGTCTGTTTAATCCTTACATTGACATTACCCGTAAATGTAAGGATTTAAACTTACGTTTTATCAACAACGTTTTATGTACCTGAGTACATACATGTAATTCGATCAAATAGCGGTTTAATGTCAATCAATCTAGCCTTGGCTTCCTTATACACGCTGTACGCTGTCCTACTCATGGGCCCTACTGAAGAAGTGAGGGGTCTTTATAAACATGTAAATCGTGGGGATTTCAATAGGCAAGATGAGAAACCGCAATACATTCCGAGCCTTGTACGTGACATGGCGCTCGCGTACTTATTTATCATGAATTACGTCTCCCCTTTCTCATAAACTGAATGGGAGGAAAGTGGCATTTTAAAACTTTATTTCCCAGTTTACTTAGGGAAATACTCTCTTACGTAAAAAATGTTTGCAAAACTTGATGCTTTACTTGTATCGCAAGAGTACTCTTGATAAAAGAATATACTACCTTCCTTAATTTCCTTTTTAGCTCGCCGGGACGAATGTCCGGAGAGCTATTGTCATACCCCCGGTGTCGGCGTTGGCGTTGGCGTTGGCGTCTGCGTGCGCATGCACAAAAACTTTAACCTTGCTTATAACTTTTAAACCAATACAGATTGGGCTTTCATATTTCACATGTGCATTCCTTGTGACAAGACCTTTCCATGGATACCAAAATTTTTGACCTTGTGACCTTGACCTTGGAGATTGACCTACTTTTGAAAAACTTTAACCTTGGCCATATTTTTTGAATGGTAAGTGATAGGGCTTTGATATTTCACATGTGTATTCCTTGTGACAAGACGTTTCCATGGATACCAAAATTTTTGACCTTGTGACCTTGACCTTGGAGATTGACCTACTTTTGAAAAACTTTAACCTTGGCCATATTTTTTGAATGGTAAGTGATAGGGCTTTGATATTTCACATGTGTATTCCTTGTGACAAGACGTTTCCATGGATACCAAAATTTTTGACCTTGTGACCTTGACCTTGGAGATGATTGACCTACTTTTGAAAAACTTTAACCTTGGCCATATTTTTGAATGGTAAGTGATAGGGCTTTGATATTTCACATGTGTATTCCTTGTGACAAGACGTTTCCATGGATACCAAAATTTTTGACCTTGTGACCTTGACCTTGGAGATTGACCTACTTTTGAAAAACTTTAACCTTGGACATATTTTTTGAATGGTAAGTGATAGGGCTTTGATATTTCACATGTGTATTCCATGTGACAAGACGTTTCCATGGATACCAAAATTTTTGACCTTGTGACCTTGACCTTGGAGATTGACCTACTTTTGAAAAACTTTAACCTTGGCCATATTTTTTGAATGGTAAGTGATAGGGCTTTGATATTTCACATGTGTATTCCTTGTGACAAGACGTTTCCATGGATACCAAAATTTTTGACCTTGTGACCTTGACCTTGGAGATGATTGACCTACTTTTGAAAAACTTTAACCTTGGCCATATTTTTTGAATGGTAAGTGATAGGGCTTTGATATTTCACATGTGTATTCCTTGTGACAAGACGTTTCCATGGATACCAAAATTTTTGACCTTGTGACCTTGACCTTGGAGATGATTGACCTACTTTTGAAAAACTTTAACCTTGGCCATATTTTTTGATTGGTAAGTGATAGGGCTTTGATATTTCACATGTGCGTTCCTTGTGATAAGACCTTTTTTATTGTTGTTGTTGCAATTTACATATGGTTGCCACCGGCGAGCTATGTTGTCATTCTGACAAGTCTGGTTTTGTAGTCTCAATTATCTGAGAAACATGTATTTAATTCTACATGACCAAATTACATGTATTAGTACATGTATTCTGTTTTATTATTAATTTACCTTGTAAAACTACTTATCAAAAATTGACGGAAAATATTGCAAACTGTATATCAAACTGAACCTCTGCATAAAGGACACCTCTCTATAAAGGACAATATTTGATTTTCCCCGAGCCGTTCGTTACAGACAGGTTAGACTGTATTTGAAAATTGGTTTTGCACAAAATTTCATGATTCATTAAAATGTAGCAAAATGGGTTCATGTGCAATCTCCCTCTTTTTCAAGTGCCAAGGAGGGAGATCTCCCTCTTCCAAAGTTGACTGGTATAAAATAAGATGGTGGAAACTCAACTTTGGAATAATTTATAGCAAACTCTCAACTTAATATGGATAACTGTCCTAATTTTGCCAGTTTCAAATTTTAAAAACAAAAACGTACATGTAAAGTTTGCAAAAAGTACAACATTTATTAATATACGGTGTACAAATTTTGCAGGGAAGATGGCTGTGTAGATTGTCACCTGTGCCCTGCTGGAACCTATGGTAACACTACAGGTCAGGTAGATTGTCCTGTTTGTACTCCAGGTAAGTGTAGTGCTTGTACCTATGGCATCACTACAGGTCAGGTAGATTGTCCTGTTTGTACTCCAGGTAAGTGTTGTGCTTGTACCTATGGCATCACTACAGGTCAGGTAGATTGTCCTGTTTGTACCCCAGGTGTCGTGCTGGTACCTATGGCAACACTACAGGTCAGGTAGATTTTCCTGTTTGTACTCCAGGTACTGTAAGTGTCGTGCTGGTACCTATAGCAACACTACAGGTCAGGTAGATTGTCCTGTTTGTACTCCAGGTAAGTGTTGTGCTGATACCTATAGCAACACTACAGGTGAGGTAGATTGTCCTATTTGTACTCCAGGTAAGTGTCGTGCTTGTACCTATGGCAACACTACAGGTCAGGTAGATTTTCCTGTTTGTACTCCAGGTAAGTATCGTGCTGGTACCTATAGCAACACTACAGGTCAGGTAGATTGTCCTGTTTGTACTCCAGGTAAGTGTCGTGCTGATACCTGTAGCAACACTACAGGTCAGGTAGATTGTCCTATTTGTACTCCAGGTAAGTGTCGTGCTGGTACCTATGGCAACACTACAGGTCAGGTTGTCCTATTTGTACTCCAGGTAAGTGTCAGTTTGTTACCTATGGTAATACTACAGATCAGGTAGATTGTCCTGTTTGTACACCAGGTAAGTGTCATATTGGTACCTATGGTAACACGACAGGTCAGATAGATTGTTCTGTTTGTACACCAGGTGTGTCCTGCTGGTACCTATGGTAATACTACAGGTCAGGTAGATTGTCCTGTTTGTACACCAGGTAAGTGTCATATTTGTACCTATGGTAATACTACAGGTCAGATAGATTGTTCTGTTTGTACACCAGGTGTGTCCTGCTGGTACCTATGGTAATACTACAGGTCAGGTAGATTGTCCTGTTTGTACACCAGGTAAGTGTCATATTTGTACCTATGGTAATACTACAGGTCTGGTTAATTTTCCTGTTTTTTACTCCAGGTAAGTATCCTGCTGGTATCTACATGTAAGATAACAGTGAAGATAAGGACCATTGTCCTGACTGTACCCAAGGTGCTTTTGATACCATTGATAATAGTTCATGTAATTAAAGCAACATCTGTTGGCTGCAATTTCTGCTTTAGTCCATCTGTGAATCACACTTTCTATGCATAGTCAACATCTGGTTTCCCATCCTCAATCAACAGTAGACCCCTGAATTCCTACTGTATCTACTTGGAGAATTTGCTTTTTGTTAGGGAAGCTCTCTGTAGACCTTATACAGCACACCTCTTCTGCTGAAACCTAGATGTACCTCTGGAGTTCCCATAGCGGACCTTTGACTGGATTCTGTCACTTCATAACTTGTACCTACTTTTAGCTCCAGCTGAGATGGAACAGATTGTTGGTTCCCTTCAAAACCAGGTTTGACAACATAGAGGCGAACCCCTTCATTAATGTTTTGTTTAGCTCTTTCAAGGTCCTGTAATTCAGTTTTGACTATCTGCCCCTTACAGCCTATTGGAAAGTTTTCATGAGGACAAATAAGGACAAATAAGCTCTCCATTATGCTCTTAAGGGCAGGTATTTTCTGGCCTTCTCATGATTGGCAGGGAGTCGACATGCTCTTAGACTACAGTTGGATTGAGAATACTGCACCTTCCCTTTAGTCAATATGAGGTCACGCTTCCAATTGTTGCCATCCCTATCCTTTAAGACAGTTTCCTCAAAGACTTTCCAACACTTTGCATGACACTAGCTGGCAACGGCCTTGGTTATCAGGTTATGCCTCATGATGCAATAGTCTTTGGCAGCTGGGCAAGCATCAGATATGTGCCTGACTTAATTGACCGCAACATACCTGAGAGAGAGCCTTGTGAGTGAGATATGTCTCGGTTTGGAGTTTGAGAGCAAAGTCCTTAGCTAGCCAAGACATCTAACTCTCCTTGTTGATTACTTTACAGATTCTGAAACAATATATCAGGTCATTCGGGTGGCGCACTGCATATTATGTATTGATGCCTTCTGCTGGACCCATATTGACAAACTCAGGTAGTCCAAGACCTTTCTCATTCGAGGACATGTAGAAAGCTAGTCCCTTACATGCCTTCGAAGGATGCTATCGAAGCCAGTGTACACTTCCCTTTGGAATCTTTGGTTTGCCAAAGCAAACTTCAGCTGAGGCACTGTATACTGCTTGAACATGGCAATCTTTTGACATGGCTTCAGTGCAGAGCCTACAATCCGCTCACACATCTGACTCGGCTCCTTTGTCAGGTTGGGCCTTACCATAGTTACCCATGGTTTGACCTAAGATACTTAGTTGCATCTGCAGGGTCAATTGTAGTGATTTCTCCTCCTGTGATTGTCAGTGGCTTGTCCAGAATGCACAGTCACATCACATGGTTTGATAAAGAACACTGCCCATTTCACATACCTGTATCTTGGCAAGAGTTTGCCTTTGTCCCTTGTTTAGGCAGCTCTACCCTAAAAAATGCATCGATACATAGACTAGCAATTATAATTTGAGGTTTCGCAAAGTTTTTCCAAAAAAGTTACTCTAGTCTATCTAAAGTGTGTTTTGACATATAGTACATGATGAAAAAGATGAAAATTTATGTAGAAAGAGTAATTAAATGAGTAGGTAGTGGCTTACATTTTGTGCTGCAATTTAGATATGTGAGGTTTACTTCTTTTTGCAATTTGTAGGATCATACTCCAGTGCAAATGGTTCATTGTCATGTACACAATGTACAAAGGGATGGTATCAAGACAAAGAAAACAAAACAGGCTGTCTTCCATGTGATCTAGGGTCGTATTGCAAGTATGTAATGCTATGTATGTAAATATGATGAAATTTCTTTTTATGACAAGAGAAGGTCACAAGATCAAATAAGCACATGCTGAATCTGAATGAAGAAGTAGATAGGTACAAATACATGTAAAACTGACAAAGAATAAAGTTTTTGGGGCCCAGTAGGAAATATGTATTCTGTCTGTCTGTCCATCCATTCGTGATCACTTTTTTAGCCTTGCTCAAGTGACATTAGCCTGATTGAGTCATGTGTTATCAGAAATTAAATTTGGTGTTTCAGTGACCTTGGATGTGAGAAATGTTTTCCGTGTGCTGCTGGCCATGACACACAAGAATTAAACAGTACCTTCTGTACAGAGTGTATGAAAGGTAAGATAACAACATCAACAAAAATTGTTAATTAATAAATATAATTGTAATTTATTGATAAATTGATCGGTTATTATTAGTTATTAGGTTTGTTACTGACCTTACACGGAAATCTGTCGGGTTGATAAAGCCCATAGAAGGCGAGGCGCTTGCGCCGAGCCTTCTATGGGCTTTATCAACCCGACAGATTTCCGTGTAAGGTCAGTAACAAACCTAATAACTGATTTGTTTTGTCGAGGACCATTTTAGGTATGACAGACAGACAGACATGGTGATTCCTACTGTCCTCCTGCTTTACCAAGCAATAGTGCTGTAAAGTTTTACCCAGTTTTGCTAATTGTCGGCCATTGCCTTACAAATTTTTGAAACTGACTTTCCACAAGAATTTGTCGGGCAGTCACATGACCAAATTCAAGCATTCCCATTGGGTCAAACTAGTCCAAGGCAAAACAATAGATTATATACATCATTACATGTAATTTTTAAAAATTGATTGTAGGGTTAGATACTAAGTTCATATATGGTTATGATTGTAATTTACCAGTACTCCATACACAGTGATAGACATTCTTTCTAATATATGATGTACTTATAAGGAAATATATGAAAGCAGATTCTCATAATTCACTTACACATTCAGCATACAACATGACTTAACATTTTAATGCCAAGTCATTTGACCATGTGACCTTAATGTTTGACTTTGTCGTCATAATAATGTTCAACTTTCACACACACATTCACCGTAATAAGTACTTTAATTTAATTATTCTGATAAAAAAAACATTTTACCCATTATTGATCATTAACTTTGTGATGCACTTAAAAATGCATGATAACGGATGTAGTTCCTGTTTAGACTTTTCTGTTCCTACATTTGAATCATGAATAAAAAGAATTTGCAATAAATAATTACACAAAATTTCTGACATTTAGGTACATACAAGGACAGAGAAGGCTTTTCAGTGTGTTCACCATGTCCTGATGGGTATTTTACTGTCAAACTGGGATCAAGATCTTGTACCTGAATGTCCTAGAGGATATTATTGCCCAGTAAGTGTTGCTTCATGTATACAGAGTCTTTTTTCTTGTCAATCCTACATCCAAGTATATGAGACGTATAACTTACACTGGCATGAACATGATGAATAAAGATAAGGCAGTGAATTAGGACATCTATTTTGTTAAAATTAGTTCTAATGATATGTATTTATAGCAAGAATTCATATTTATGCTTGTCTGGTGTGGTTGATGGATTCCATCTAAGGTGCATGTATTCATTGATTTAATTAAACATTGCATATTTGAAAAACAAATTCAAATCAGATAAATTCAGGATTAAGCTATGAGGTAAACAAGAAGAGCTTACATACATGTGTTTATATTAAGCTAGCTCCTGGTAAAATTATTTACTTTTGAATGAAAGTTGACGACCTTTAGTGTGTCATTAATGTACAAATAACGTAATATATATCAGCTTTTGCAAAATTGTCACTGTTTTTCTTTATGCCAGGTAGCATGGGAGGATCCTGTTCTATGTCCCCCAGGAGGTATCTGTCCCTCTGGCAGCTCCTACCCTGATGCTTGTGATCTGCCTTTCTTTGCTGCTGACAGATCTACAGAGCAATGTAACCCAACAGAGGAACTGATTGCCCTCATAGTAGGCTGTGGAGTTAGTAAGTAACTAATTATGCTCTTGTAGTAGGCTGTGGAGTTAGTACCTAATTATGCTCTCATAGTGGGCTGTGGAGTCAGTAACTTATCATGCTCTCATAGTGGGCTGTGGAGTTAGTAACTTATTATGCTCTCATAGTAGGGCTGTGGAGTTAGTAAGTAACTAATTATGCTCTTGTAGTAGGCTGTGGAGTTAGTAACAAATTATGCTCTCATAGTAGGATTTGGAAATAGAAAGTAGCTAATTATACTCTTGTAGTAGGCTGTGGGGTTAGTCAGTTACTTATTATGCTCTCATAGTGGGCTGTGGAGTTAGTAACTAAGTATGCTCTCATAGTAGGCCGTGGAGTTAGTAACTAATTATGCTCTCATAGTAGGCTGTGGAGTTAGTAACTCATTATGCTCTCGTAGTAGGCTGTGGAGTTAGTAACTAATTATGCTCTCATAGTAGGCTGTGGAGTTGGTAACTCATTATGCTCTTGTAGTAGGCCATTGAGTTAGTAAGTAACCAATTATTATAAGTTTACCTTCCATAGGCTTCACTTCAGAAGTTGGAAATTGCCATTTTGTCAACTTGAGAACAGTAGCTTCACACAAAGTGCCATGGGATCGCATATATCGGACACCAAACCATGGTGTTTGTTTTGAGCATTTACAAAACAATAACTGAGAACAGTGTTGATTTAGAGTGCAGCAAGGTCACTGTGGCAGCGCAGTAATGTCCCTTAAAGAGTGCAATGATGTGTCCTACAACGCAGTGAGGGCACTGAATGATCGCAGTGGAAACGCATTAGGAAGGTCTGTTTGAGACTACACTACTTTCTACTGTGTTTTCATGACGACCATATGGCCGGCATTCTATGAGATGGCACTGTGTCCTTTCTGCGCTTTCACTGTGATCCTACCACATGAATTTTATTTTGAAATTATGGTAGAGCGCAGTTAGAGTGCTGTAACTTTTGTGTGACAGGTAGCTTTAGTGTGGCAGTTTATCTCTACTCTGAGAAAAGAATGCTGTGCAAATGCTGTGAGAGCGAAGACCTAGTGTGGCAAGAGCTTTAGTCAGTAAATTATTTTCAGCATAAAATTCAGGTTTAACATGCTTTGAATACTACATGTATGTTTACATGTCATAATGCATTTGCATAAGATAACGTCCAAAATTGGAGGTAACTCTGTATACCAAAAGGACAGAGTACATCCATGCTCTGATAGATCACTGGTCATTGAGCTACTGTAAAGGTGGAAATTTTTGCATGGGGGATAATTTTCGCATTTTTCGCAAACCTATGGACATTGAGAAATTTTCCCCGAGCCAAAACATCCCCACTGCATTCTTACAATGGGAAGTGCATTTTTAATGTAAAAATTTCCCCCACGCGTAATGTTTTGATGTTATAAATGCGAAATTTTCCCCCAGCGAAAATAACCATGTTTACAGTATCTTGCACATTGATTGATTAACTTGTATTTTGATGTTGGGATTTAGCAAAAGAAATCTGTAATAGTCATAATACAAAAACAAAAGTATTGTGTCATTAGTTTAATACTTTGGAATATGAATGTTCTATGATTCTGTTCCCTTGACCACACAAGAATAAGTATGAATTTGTATTGAATTTGTCACAAATATTTAATTTCTTACATTACAGTTTTCCTGATAGTCTGTATAGGTATTGCATGGAAGTTTTATAAGGTGCGACAAAAGAAGAAACATTTTCCGACAGAGGAGACGCAACCTCTAACTCAGTCTGGAACTCATATGTACACGGGTTTATGACACAGGACAAACTATTGTTTATTCTTATCAACAAAGCTTTATACAAAGGTTATAGACATATCATATCAGGGGCCATTATTGATTGTTACTGGGATCATTTATAGATTATAAATAGGTTGATCAGTTCTATGCATATTGTATAAGATATGAATATCAAATTAACCATTGTGTCTTTGTTTGATAATCGAGTTCATAATGCAATGCTCATGTGTACATATTGTTTGTTTTCTTCATATTTATTAGAATCAGTATATTTTTACAAAGCTTTATATTTTCAAGTGCAATCTTTTGTTTCAAGAACTATATTTAAGTAAATATAACCGCAGTATATTTTTACAATGTAAATATGAGTACATTGTGTTATGGACGAGAGGGCATTACAGTAGATTATAGGTCATGAGAACACACATGACTACTGGATTATAGTCATGAGAACACACATGATTACTGGATTATAGGTCATGAGAACACACATGACTACTGCATTGCCAAATGTCTGATGTACTTACTGTCTGACTTTTACTTTATGACATTATAAATAACCGGCCATTCAAAGTATTTTTTCGCACAAATATGTAGGGTGTGGCTAAAATGAAGATGGCATTCATGTAACTGTTCAGTGTCCTTAATGACTTTGAAAAGAAATAAATATCAATTGATTCAATTATATCTGATTCCTTGAATATAATATACATGTAGCCTGTAGCTTTCCCAAGATATTTATAAGTGATTAGGGAAAGGCTATTTCATGTATATAGATTGTTGTGAAAACTTTTGCTCAATTCAATAATTTCATGATATAAAATGGAAAATGAAAACAGTTACAATCTCAATTATGACAGTGTGATAATACTACAAACACCATGTTTGAGAATTCATTAAGGATTTCTTAACATTTTAAGATACTCCACTTTGCAGTTAGCTTGTTTTATCCCTTGGCCCCTGGTGTTTTAGAAAATTGATGTAGCCTTATTTTCCACTTAAGCATATTTACTGTGGTTAAAGAGTTTCAATTTCTTGCATGACTATTAGCTATAAAGTTTAGTTTATAGAAACTCAAGCTCTTGTTAGGCTGTGTATGAAAAATCTTGATCACTCAATTAAAAATAGGAATTCCATGTAATAGCTAAAAGAATATATGTTTTGAAGATTCATTAAAACAATCTCATAAAAATGTTTATTTGGTTCATAAATGTGAAATCTTACATGAGAAGAAATTGGAACATTCTTTTACCAGAAAAAATTGTTGGATTTCCCAATTTTAATTCATTTGGTCACTCTCTTATCTGACAAGTTTCATCAGTTGCTCATCCTTTTTCTGCATATATACATGTAGCATTATAGCTCTACATTAAGATGTAAAATGTACATCTCATCAACAAACTTATTATCTACATGTATGTTTATATTTAATGAACTATTGCACTTAGGTATTGTTGATTCCATTGTACAGCTGATAGTAGCTAAATGTAATACATGTGTATGTCACATCTGTTTTCATTGTTCAACTTCTAACTGCATTAAGGTGTATTGATAAATGTGGCAATGTAATTTTAAAAAGATGAATGAAAGGATTATGGATTTAGTATAAGTGTATTTTGGATTTGATCTTTCATGTACTTTCAAATCATATCAATTGAAAGAGATAACTGGGCATAAACTTTGAATGGTAAGTGATGGCTTTCATATTTCACATGTGTATTCTTGTGACAAGACCTTTCCATTGACTCCAACAGTTTGACTTCCTGACCTTGAACATGTTGAACTTTGACCTACTTTTGAAAAACTTAAACATTGGTATTGATTTTTGAATGGTAGGTGGTAGACCTTTCATATTTCACTTGTGTATTCCTAGAAAGTTTGACCTTGTGACCTTGACCTTTGACATACTTTTGAAAAACTTTAGAATTGGGCATAACTTTTTAATGGTGAGTGATAGGGCAATTGCAATTCACATTGGTATTCCTTGCAACAAGGCCTTTGATCTTTTGACCTTGACCTTTGACCTACTTGTGAAAAACTTTGAAATTATCTCTTGACCATCATGTTTGACCTACTGAACAGAATTTTTTGTTAATTCTGAAAAAAAGATGCAGACAGGAGCATTTGTGTTCAACAACCAAAGTTTTTAATATTCCTTGTGATTTTGTAAGGACAATCTTATAAATTATTTCTGTTTATGTATATTTATATGAATGTCAGTAGAACTCGGAGAAAGAATAGAAGAAGATGTGATATAATGAAGAGAATGTTTGGATTTGTCATAAGATTGGTGCTACATGTATATATACACATAAATGATGCATGTAATGTCATACTGATTTCCTATATAATTTTTGATATTCTATATTTTAGGTGTAGTGATCAAGACTTGAATCATGTATTTTTCTAAATGAAGATTTTTATTTCTTATGTCACTCCATCGCAATTTGTTGTAGATGTATTTGAAAGTATATAGTTTCATTGAAGTAACATCTTTCTGCATGATATTTTGCATTATTTACATATGTTTCTGGATTAAGATGTGTTTTGTTTATGAAATGTAAACCTGATTGATTGGTATATTATGCTCTGTCCATTTTATGTATGGACTTTCAGAGTTTGCTTTGTCAACTATTTATGTATTGTGTCCTTCCATCCTTCAGTTTCCAGATGCTCTATCTCGGTACCTTTACATTTTCATCCAAAGTCAATGAGTACTTTCAACTCTTTGCTGATAAATATCCATATATTCAAAATTCAGTACTGATAGACAGAAAATACCTGAATTTTCATGTATTCTGACCCCAATATTTGAACTAAATTTTTCTTTACAGTTACATTGTCCTTTTGATCCTACTTTTCCTCCTGGCAACTACATGCATCTGTACTGAAAAAATGTTTCAAATGGAATTGAAAGGTCAATGGTCACTTTTCATAGGAAAGTTTGAGCTTAGATATTGGTCTAAGAACCAAGGAACCCTTTAAGCCGTTCAAACCATATTTGGATAGATGGAAACTTCATAGGATTTAAATTTGTGATCAATTTTGAAGGCTAAAGTATTGCGAGATACAAACTACAGTTTTACAAACATTTTCTTATCTGAATTGATTCGTCTTTTAATTTTATGAAAACATTCCATACAGTGAATTTTAATATGTAACAAGTTACTCAGAAAAAAGTGCATTGACTTATGTTTTTTTATTCCCCCGGAGACATATAGTTTTTGGCCTGTTTGTCTGAGGCAAAAACTTTAACATTAGGCATAACTTTTGAATGACAAGTGATAGAGCTTTCATATTTCACATGTGCATTGCTTATGACAAGACCTTTCCATTCATACCAAAGTTTGTGACCTTGGCTTTGACCTTTGACCTACTTTTCAAAAACTTTAACATTTGGCATAATTTTGTAAGGTGGGTGATATGGCTTTCATATTTCACATGTGTATTCTTTCATTGATACCAAAACTTTTGACCTTGACTTTGACCTTTGACCGACTTTTCAAAAACTTTGACTTGGACATGACTTATGAATGGTGAGTGATAGGGCTTTCATATTTCACATGCGTGTTCATTGTGGTAAGACCTTTCCATTGATACCAAAATTTTGACCTTGTGACTTTTGACATTTGACCTACTGAACAGGAAATGGGTTATTCTGCAAAAGATGCCGACAGGAGCATTCGTGTTTCACAAATACAGTTTATATTTTTTTAATTCCATATTGCAATGTGATATAGAGTGGGATCACTTTGTCAGACATCTCTCTGTGTATCTGTCTGTCTATTTGTCTTGTATCCACACTTTCACATATATAGCTTAAACTTATACTTTATATGCATTGTACATACATCCCAATTACAGGGATGAATAAGTATAATATGACTATAGTAACAACTATTGTAGATCAAGGTTACTTACAATGTCAGGGTCACATATTTAGGGTCAATCATGCAACAGGAAAAATACTCTTTATACGTCTAGTGATAAAACATTCCATCATCAAATATCTGTCTTCCTGTCATCATGTCTTTATAGAAAAAAAACCCTTATCATCCAAGGTAATAGAAGGTAATAGAAAAATATAACACACATTTCCATGACCATGACATTATATACATGGTTTTATTATGAACAAAGTTTTCAAGGTCATATATCTTTATTTGATGCCCTTCAGAGTAAATATAGATATGACTGTTGGTTGAACTTCTGATTATGATTCTTTAAATAAAGAATTCTAAATGTTACATCTTATTATGATATATTGAATGAATGAGTGTAAGTCGAACACAAAACCTGAATTTGAATTAGAAAAGTACTGAAACAAAATGCAAAACCAAAGAGAACAATACATTCAGCAATGGAACAAAAGTGAATCCTGGAAGGGGATGAGATCAGTTGTGTGTGAAAAATAAGCATTGCCTGCTTTCCAGAAGAACCTGTACTTTTAGACATGTAGAAAATTGCAAAACCAGTCAATGTAGCAAATGAGGCATAGTAATAACATGAGCTTGAAATATTTATTAACTTTGTGGACAAAAAATGTTCTAGTCTTTTACGTTATCATAACATCATTCCAAAAAGTTAGATCTGGGACTTAATCGGTTGCCTACAAATTAGGTCATTTTTTTCATCAAGGGGAGATGACTCCTAAACTCGACCTTTTTCAAAATATTTCTTCTTTCAATATCTGAAAGTCCGTCGTACTTTGACACCGGAATGGGAACTAGGATAACAAAACTGACTACAGTTTTACTCCATTAAAAATACAACAGCGCTGAATAATGATGCCATATATACTGTAAACGATCTCTCGATCTTGTTAAAACGAAAATAGCTGTAGGTGGCGCTACCTCAATTTAAGAAATAAAAATGACAAGCCGGGCTCTATTGCCTCATAATGCCCAGCGTCCTCAGCCAATCACATTTATTACCGAGCCGCGTCAGCGGCGAGGTGATAAATGTGATTGGCTGAGGACGCGAGGGCATTATGAGACAATAGAGCCCGGCTTGACATTTTTTATTTCTATTCTAATGATGACCAAACTGAAACACAGACGACTAAATCGATTCTTGGTAAAAACCAGTTCCTGCCGGTTTATCTGCTTTCAGAAAATGGGTAGGCGTGGCTTATCGCTTTAGGGCCTATATTGGAGAATTGAGCCCGGCTCGCGTCTGTTGTCTTAATAGGGAAAAAGAATCAAGTCATATTAGAATATTATATAAATACGTTCACAAAAATATATCAGAAATCAAATATGTTCTTCAAAGCAAGATCGGACCTGATTTCATAACTGTTGAGATACAGTTACTATAAACGTGGAAATTTTCGTGTGGGGGTAATTTTCGCGTTTTTCTCGAATCTATGGACATTGCGAAAATTTCCCCCGCGCGAAAATATCCCTGCTGCATTCTTACAATGGAAAATGCTTTTCTATCGCGAAAATTTCCCCCATGTATAACGTCTTGATGTTTTAATCGCGAAACCCCCCCCCCCCCCAGCGAAAATAATCACGTTTACAGTAATTATCGATTATTGATTTTCGAGAGTTAACAAGCCATGCATAAAAGCCATTTTTTCGAATGAAAGTTGTACTAAAATTATTAGTAATATGTTCACAAATAAAACGACAAATAAAAAACGACAAAAGAAATATAAAATTTCAATGTTATCAAGACCAATTTCATGAATATATTGGACTAAGGTTGTGTATTGTGCACAAGGTTAGTTACATGGACTAAGGCTGTGTAAGCACAAGGTTAGTTAAATGGACTATGGCTGTGTAAGTACAAGGTTACGTCTAAGCTTTATCAGACTGAACATGATTATTAAGTGACAAATATGGATAATGACCGTATCTCTATATACAGCACAAAATCGATGATACAGAAAATCATAAACCGAAGGCATACAAAATCAGGATAAAACAGGAACCAAAGCAAACAAACAAAAACCTCCACCACATGAAAAGAAGCGAACTTCCAATATGGGAGTGAGACAAGGAAGAGTCAGTATCTCCTGCTTGCATACAACATCCGTCACTTCAATTCGGTAGAATTGTCACATCCGGTTACTTCCATTTCGGAAGATATAGAGTATAATCTTTGGTTGGATGGTTCAAATGGTCAATGGCAGAATATCATCCACCATTCTGGTCAGTGGGACATCATAGTGTATGACGAGTTCCCCATATCGATCGTTGAACTTCCTCAGTATCGATGTTAGTCGCTCACAAACGTATCCCCGACTGAGAAGCTTATCTGAAAGTCTCCTAGCTCTAAGAATAAAATCTGTACATTTGTACTTGCTCTGGCATAGCGTATCAACTGAGATATGAACGCGCCATAAGCAGGCGATGAAGGTATGTTGCTACTCAGAAAAGGAAAGTTTGTGATGCCGAAATTGAAGTCGTCACGTTTGTCATAGAGTGAGGTGTTCATGTGACCATCAGTGTTAGGACAACATTATGTCTCTTTGGAGATTTGGAATCGACTAAGGAGTCCCGTCCTCACTGTTGATGCGTGTGTAATGCTTATAAACTGTATATGAATATAAAGATAAAAGACGTATACCTATCGACTTATTCACAAAGCAAAGACAACAGACATACAACTATCAGTGCAACTTACAGTAAGAGCCAAGAAAAATCTCCCACATATTAGAATACAATTAAACATTCTACAAAGAAGCAAAAGTGAGTTTTAAATGCAGATGAGATCAGGTTTGAGAGAGTGTATTTCCAACTCACAAGATAGTTAGCAACACCAGTCACTTAGGCTGTGCAGAAGTAGTCAAATTCAATCGATGGTCGATTGAGTCGAATTCGATGTTGAAGCATTGCACTCTAACTGTGACGAAATTACTCCATGATGGGTCCTTTCCAAATATCGTTAGAGAATACAGGACCCGACCACCTTTCCTCTCTGAACGTCGGTCGGACTCCTCGGTTGATCACATTTATCTGCTCGCTCGAGCCGGAAAAACACAGACTTTCGTATGCCTTTTGTTTTAAAAATCCATTAAAATGTATCTTGTGTTGCTCGGGATAACACATCATTTGCATCTGAAGTGGCAGATGGCTGTCCTAGGTCTGCACCGATTGTCCATTGGTCTTGTTGGTTTAGGTCACATTCTTTTATGTTTATGTTTTGAAGTCATATGTAGTGTTTCTTGTCCCTTTTGCGTTGCTTTCCGTGTGTGTCTAATATGTGTTTTCGCTTCAGGTGTTTGGGTTTTTGCTGTGGGTACTGCACCAGTGTCTTGTTGGAGATCCCCATATTCCTTTGAATGGTTCTAATCTAAAATATCTTTTAATATTGAGGACCATGAGATGGTATAATGTTTGAAATTTTCATTGTATCTTGTATCGTCCAAAACATTTTTGAAGAGACAAGGTCAGTCGCTCAGTACGTAATATAATCTTGGTTGAGTAGGTTTTTATTGTGGTGAATCGCCTTGTCCTAAGAACAAAGACGTTGTATTTTTCGCTTGCTATGCATTTGCGTATCAACTGTGATATGAGTACACCATAGACAGGAGACGAAGGTACATACAATTTGAGACTTCCGGATAGCCTGTTTTGGGAGTTACGGATCGCACAAAACTGATTGTAATTTTTAAATGAGAACTAATTTTTGTTATTATTGAGTATCTGATTATTCAATATTGCTAAGTTTCTTTGTAGAAGTTTTTTGTTTAATAAGTGAAAATTTTCAGTTTAATTGAGAACGGACACGTCTTTCCGAATTTCCCAAATTTTGCGTGTATTTAGGAAATTTTGAAGTCGAGGTGGTCACATTTGTCATATATTGAAGTTTTTAGGCGATCATTGTCGTCAAAAGATAACATGGAATCTTAATATGGTTTCTCTCACCTTTAGCTCACATTGATACATTTCTGTACTGTTCACTAAATCAAAAACACCCTGTTTAATCCCGGTTTTCTCTAAAATATGATATTGCTAAAAAAAAATTTAGTGAACAGGACAGTAAGGTAGTAATCAGCAAAATTTGATACATTAATTAAGTGAACGTAATCAATTTATCTGTATGTAGAACTGAATTGATGAGCTAATTGCTTCTTTCCATGAGAAAACAAGGACTGAACGGACTCATATTCGATCTTCTGTAATACATGTATAATCTCAAAATCTGACAGTAAGTATCCTTATTACTATTGATCTATCAATGTTCAAATAATTCATCAAATGCTGCACACATATAGAAGTCGGTCGAAAATGACACAAAATACTTTAACGTATGATTAAAGTTTTAATTTCTCCTTTGGGATAGTGTAATTGAAGCATGAACATTGTGGCACGCGATGTAATAATCATCTCTGTTGAGCTATAATAGTCGCACTGCTTTATTTATCCCTGCTTTGGCTTCAGTGTTCTTTTTAAGGTCACTTATCCGAGATATTAAACTCCCTCTACGTTCCCATCTCTCGGAGGAATAGATTCATCAAAAAGATGGAAGTTGGACATGGTAAAGTGCGAATTGCTTTATGTTCAGATTCTCTCATTCAATTAGGGTGTAATTGCGTTGCTTTGGCCTTACATCCATGTATTTATTACATTTAGATCGTGTAAAAAAAAATTCATTTATTCTTAGCACACCATTTAGTGTATGAACTATTGGTGTTGGCACTTTCTTGGAAATCAGCATGAATTACCAGAGCGGTACTTTATAGATCGAGAGAAATTACGTTAGCCGTTATGAACCTCTCGTCAACAAATGGGCATGCTATGTTGTTTATTTGTTCTTTATGGACTTATTTACAACATTCTACAGAAAACACTGAATGAGTCAACGTTTCATCAAACTTTAATATCTATTTGTTATGCGTTGTATGAACGGTACAATATTTTCCAATTTTGATGTTTGAAAAGTTCAAACGGCCGGTATATTATATTGATGATGGCTAATTTGAATCTCATATCCCTTTTCACTGAGTGGACAATTTTCAATAAAGAAATAATCTCCCATTACCTTCTTTCGTGAGCATCTTTTTTGATTTAAAAAAAATTGAAACTAATAAACTTTATAGTTGAGCGAATAATAAATGATAACTCGTTAATTACTGAGAATATCATTCGCCAAGTTTCCTCAGTCGTTAGTTATTGAGAATATCATTCGCCTAGTTTCTAGATTTTTGCATGAATTTGATATATTTGTTGTATTTCTATTTTCTGTAACTAAACTGGGGGAAAGTATTCTAAAATAAGGGGGCATTTCCTTGATGATGACGAAAATCATATACCATGTCATCTACTTGATTTTTTGGATAAAAGCAGGATCAATCAGCGTGCCAATATCTGCATAAACTTTACTGGTATGATATTCATGCATAGTAAAGATTTATATACAATTAATTTCATAAAATATAGATTTATAGAGTATATTTATATATTTCAATATTGATAATCACTAGGTTGGTGTATTTGATCTTTACTATTTATAGCATTTGCTCAGACAATAAAAATTCACAGAAATGATTATGTATTTGACCAATGCAAATATAATATGTTGTTTCAAAAGAAAAAAAAAAGGAAATACCCAATACGACTAATTCGCAGCACCCACATCAAAATACCCCTAGTGAAAACACAAAGCTACACAGCAAGAGACGCAAAAGGGAAAGGAACACTTAATTAATACGACTTTGAAACAGCAAACAAAAAAGACAGCACATGAAAAACGAGACCAATGGAGGATCAGTGCCAACCTAGGACGGCCGTCTGCCACATAGGTAGCAAACTGTCCTTATCCGCAGAACGTGCACACAACCCTCCCATATTCCGGATACCTAGAGGTCACGAAGGAAGCAAATTATTGTGTATAATAACCTCCTCTCTGTTAGATGATCACATAAGCAAGGCAGCAAAACGCAGGGATGCTAGGAACACACAGCTGAATATGTAAATGGATATAATACAAGGGCATACGAAAAACTGTCCGTGCTCTGCAGGCTGGAGCGAGCTCATGTATTAAATAAACCAAGGAGTCCAACTAACATTCAGAGAGGACAGATGGTCGGGGCCATGTCTTCTCCAAAGATGTTTGGAAAGGTCTAGTCATTGAGACCTATAATCACTGTCAGTCAGAGTACAATTCTTAAGAATGCGCTGGTACTTCAAACTCAATAGCATCATTTAAGAACAGATAAATTTGCAGCATGCTGTAGATTGGTCAAGTACCATGCTGAGTATTCGTCTGGTGACGTTTGACGGTTCTGACGCATTTTCGAGGGATGTCCACCCTTGATCATTCTTACTTTAAAGGAGGAGATCTCCAACAACACCAAGTTGTAACACCCACAGCAAAACCCCAAAACACCCAATGCAAAAACACAAAGCAGACAAGCACAAAAAGAGACGCACAAGGGACAAGGAACGTCAACGCACAACACAGAAACATCAAACACAAAGGACTACACATAAACCAACGAGACCAATGGGCAACCGGTGCCGACTTAGGAAGGCCATCTGCCACGGAAATAGCAGAAGGTATGGTTATCCTGGATTACGTGCGCACAACCCTCCCATTTTTCCGATTACCCAGAGGTCTCGAAGAACGTACAATTGTGGTGTAAAACAACCTCCTCACTGTCAGATGACCACACACAAACAAGACCGCAAAACGCAGGGGTCCAAGCAACACAGATGGATATGTAAATGGATATAAAAAGAGGGCCTACGTAATACAATCCGTGCTCTGCCGCCGCGAGCTCATGTATGTTATCACCCGAGGAGTCCGACTGACATTCAATGAGGACAGGTGGTCGGGGCCCTGTCTTCTCTAAAGAGGTTTGGACAGGGCCCGTCATGGAGTCCCGTCGTCACAGTCAGTCAGAGTGCAAGTTTTAAGAATGCGCTTGTACAAGACTGTAGATTGGTCAAGTACCAAGCCTAGTGTCCGTCTGGTGACATAAGGACCATACCCACGGTATAAAAGGCGTTTGATGATTCTCATCTTGTTAATAATGTCACCATAAAATGCAGGTTGTGAAATACCCAAAGTAATATACTCTGTTGCCTGTATTGGTCCGAATTTCAGAAGAAGTTGACAATAATTTTTGTAAAATTTCCAGAAAGTCTTATCTAGTTTGTGAAAGCGAAAACCTTGTCCTAAAAGTTTCTTGGTAATTTGTAAATTTCTACTATGAAAATCCAAAACATCAGTACATGCTCTAGCATACCGGATGAGCTGTGAAATATAGATACCATAGGACGGTAATCTAGGAACATCACCATCAAGCCAGGGGAAATTTACTATGTTAAATCCAAAATCATCTCTTTTGTCATACACACTTGTATGGATCTCTCCATTAACAATTTTGATATTTAGGTCAAAAATGGTGTTTCTGTGTTTGAAACGTTTGCTTTGTTTTAAATCAATTCTTGTGGATAAATAACATTTTTATATTTCTCCAAAACAGGATTGTCGATAGCAAGAATATCATCCAGGTACCTAGAAGTACCAATGAAACATTTCACATCATCATTTTTTCTTTGTTTTTGAAGATTTTGGATAAATTCATTTTCATACGTGTATAAAAATAAAAATATGTCACCATAAAATGCAGTATGTAAAATTACCAATATAATATACTGTGTTGTATGTATAGATAAGAATTTCAAAAGAAGCTGGGAATGATTTTTGTAAAATTTCTAGAAAGTCTTAAGTATGAAAGCAGCATCAAGTGGTATCAAGCGACATGTGCCGTATTCAGAACATGGCAATGTTCTGACAGAAAGATGCGTTCTCAGGAATAGTAGTACATTCTTGGAGAAAAAGTTATTAAAAAAGCGTTAATGGATATTTTGCCTTCTTATTTTTGGGAACAGGAGCTGGTGTAGAAAGGATAATAAACCCTCTTGTATATAATGCTGAAAATCTGGCCAAAGATACCATATGGACCATCACCGATGTTCTTGGGTGTAATGGGTTTGCAGCAAAACACTGCAAATACAATAATGATCATTAAAACAATATATTGATATGTAACAATGTATTTAGACCAACAAGCATTTATTCAGTATCTCTTTAAAGAAAAGTTGATAATGGATTCCTGAAAATGAATGTTTGATTGGTTGGTACTGATCAGTGAATGATAGCCAATCACAAAAGCCGAAACAAGATCCAAAATCCTCAATCGAAAGGTTAACCGATTATAGGATAAAATAAAAAAACAAAACATTCTCTCATGAAGAGAAAATAGGACAAAGAGACGGAAACGACAATGACACAAGCTCCACAGAAACACGAATGTCAACTTATCGAATGATCTATCTATAGTTTAAGTACGGAAGGCATTGTAGGATGCATAAGATGTGGCGCTGTCAAAACGCGAACGTTTTCTAATTACCTATCGCATGAATCAAGTCTTAGTCCAAGTACGTAGGACATAAAGGAAGCCCATAACCGATCCAAATTTTTGTCTCATTGGTATCCACAGTCTCGCTCATTTTCCTCGGAATGATATAAAATGAAAGTAGCGCCACCTTCGATACAGAATCGATAAAGAAAAAGATTTGCACTAAAACTGATAAATGCGATTACATCGATCCTAACGCCTGCCAAACAATAATTTCTTGTGGAATCTGCCATAACAAAATACAACAATGTGAACATAAACTAATACAACATTCAACTTCAACATTCTATTTGTTTTTAAAATATTTTAAAACTAATACAAAATTCCAGACTAACCAGATGAGAGTATGATTCGTTGTTGTCACAGCAGCAGCAGCAGCAGCATTTTGTTTAAGAAATAACAACTAGCTAGCCGTGGTTTATTGTCTAGTAATTCCACGAGTCGCATGAACCAATCAAATTATTACCGAGCCGCGAAGCGGCGAGGTGATAATTTGATTGGTTCATGTGACGAGTGAAATTACTGGACAATGAATCACGGCTCACTAGTTGTTATATCTATTCTAATATAGCACGTGAATGGGCGGAGTTTAGCGCACTGGAAGTTTGTTGGAGATTTTACACCAGGCGAGTTCTATGGTACATAAAGGGAGAAAATCTCAAGTCATATTAGAATTGTACATAATCACCTCCTCATCTTTCGCAATAAAAAGAATGAAAAAATAAAAATTAAAAGAATAATAGAAAAAGAACAAAGAAAAGCATTTAGCGAAAACATAAAGAAAAATGATCTTTTACCAATAGATTTAAATATAAGAAAGCATATCTTGTTTGCTAGCACCACCCGTCACTTAGAACATGTAGGAAAAAAGTCTGATTATGTAAATTGTTAAATTTTGTGCTTTGGATGGTTCTGACGTAAAATATCCTCCAACATTGAGGACAACAAGATGTTATTATGTTTTTTTGAATATCTTAATTGTATCGTCCAACTTTTTTTCAGTGTCAAAATCAGTCGCTCACAAATGTACCCTTGGTGTAATCGGGATTTTTTTGGTTAGTATCCTTGCCTTCAGAACGAAATCGTTGTAGTTTGAGCTTGCTCTGGAATAGCATATTTATTGCTATATGAATATATCATAGACAGGAGACGAATGTTACTAATAAGAGAAGTGAAATTTGAAATCGAAGTGGTCACAATTGTCTTATATTGAATTATTTAGGTGACAATTTTTATCAAAAGATAACATGATATCTAAAAAGGAGGCAGAGCTAATGGTTAATGCTTTCAGTGGTTTCTTTCACCGGTACCTCTAGTTCACATCGATAATTGTGCCAAGGTAATACGCAAAAGTTGGAATATAAATTAGAGCATGTCATCGATACATCTTTATGTAGAATTGACTCAATCAACTGTATTATCTGCCCTAAGGCAGTGTCACTAAATTCATGTGTTTTTCACTCTACAATTTAAATATTAATCTGATTAGAAAAGACTTAAATGTAGTATGAAAAAGTCACTATTTTGAAAAAGTCACCGTGACAAAATTATGCATATGTGACTAAGCAAGGTCAAGGTTAAGGCTCAAAATTATATATAAATGAGTTATTTTAAAAGAAGTATTATTTGAATTTAAGACAAAACAAAATTAAAGGATATTGATGATACATAGATGAGATAGATGATTATTTATCAGGTAAAATCAAACACAAAACCCAGAATTCAAAAATCACAATCAAAAGGCTAACAAATTCTTGAAAAATATAAAACACAACTTTTTTTACAAGAAAATAAAACTCGAACAAATAGACGGAAAAAATAACTCGAGCAATTGTATTTCTACAATTTTGTCTAAGAATTTGACATCAGCTTTATCAGTAATAGATTAAGGATAATGTATCAAAATCTTGTGAAACTGCATTCAGTAATAACAGAGGGCAAAATAATTATGAACTTGCACGCTAGTTCATTTTTGCACCAACCCACCCTTGGAGATACTATAAAACCAAACTACCATCAGGTAGGGGGTACCCAGCTTAGTCAGAATTTAAACTGTTTTACCTGTTGCACACCTGGTATCTGAGATATTCACCTTTAATTGATAGAAATCCTGCAGGAATTTTCACTTTCCTGCAGGATTTTTTTAATTTCCTGAGGAATTTTTATTTTCCTGCAGGAATATACTACAAAAAATAATCCCTGTGGGAAAATATAAATTCCTGCAGGAATTTTTTTTTTTCTGTTGGAAAGGATATAATGATAATCTTTCACATATAAATTTGTCACCTTAGTTAATGTATGCGGCCATTGCTAATTTAATAGAAATATGCAGTTTTTGCATCAATTTCGCGGAATGTGATCTATTTTGGTGTTTTCAAAGAGCTTAAAGTTATTGAAAACGCAATGATTACAAAAGATAGATTGGTGATTCAGTAGAGAAATTCTATGACGTACAATGTTCAAAATTAGGGCCAATATCGGGGATCGCGGCCCTACCCATATGACTACTTGAAATGTTTCAACGACACCTCTAGATATCTTGATGATATTTTGAATATTGATAACCCACATTTTGACCATAACAAAAATCAAATTTATCCACCAGAGTTAACATTGAATAAAACAAACACAGATGATAAAGCTACACCATTTTTGGATCTTGATATCGAAATCGATAGCGGGGAAATGTAGAAAAAGATTTACGACAAAAGAGAAGACTTTGGCTTCAACATAGTTAGTTTTCCTTGGCTTGATGGCGATGTTCCAAGATTATCATCGCACGACATTTTACATCTCTCAGCTTATAAGATACGCCAGAGCATGCTCCTATGTTTCGGACTTCCAAGATGAAAATAAACAAAATACAAAGAAACTTATCAGTGAAGGATTTAGATATCATATCATAAAATTTTACAATAACTATTCTGAACTTCTCTCAAAGTTTGGGACAACTCCAGCATCAGATTATGTATCATTGGGAATTCCAATTACCTTCATTTTACAGTGACCATGTAAACAAAATCAGACGGATCAAAGGCAGATAAAACTTCAAATGTTAGAAAATAGTCGGTCGCCTGCTTTACTGAGGATATGATCCTAAAGTACTGGACCAATCTACAGTTTTGTACAAGCGTCTTTCCCAACGTTGCACACAGGCCAACCGTGACGACAGGACTCCATTACGGGCCTTGTTTAAATCTCGGCAGAGAAGACTGGGTCCTGGTTCTCTGTCCTATCTGAAAGTTAGACTTCTCGGGTGATTGATTTTGAGCTCGCTTTAGTCAGCAGAGTACAGACTTTTATACACATGTCATAGAATATTTTAGATCAATTTATTAAGAACTTGTGTTACACGAGGCCGATGTATTTATCTTCCTTGTTTGTGTTATCACCTAACA
The DNA here is from genome assembly GCA_033119305.1 of Pinctada imbricata. Lineage (NCBI taxonomy): Eukaryota > Metazoa > Mollusca > Bivalvia > Pterioida > Pteriidae > Pinctada > Pinctada imbricata. The sequence goes on along the minus strand of VSWD01000008.1, from coordinate 52,414,467 downwards.
CTTTTATGTTAATACAACAATTGTGCGTCTTTGTGTATCCGGACATGTGGGAGGGTTCTGCGCATGTAATCCGGACAACCACACCATTTGCCAATAGTATATGGCAGTCCAAAGTCGGCACCATTTGCACATTGGTCTTCTTCCTTTAATGTGTTTTCATAAATGTTTGATGTTTCTGTACGTCTGTTTCGATTGTTATGTATAATGTTCTGGTGAATATCATCGTCTTTTTTGTCGTTTTGTCTGTTGTCATCTATGTGTCACTTTCTTATGGGTTTGTTTCGTTAGGTGAGTGCAGGGTGGTCATGCTGGAGAAAATTCCTTTTTCTAAATATGAAGCAGAGTTCATGCTTTCCGTAGTTTCTTTCATCACACGTCAATATAGTGCTTAGGTAATCTGCCAAATTTTTATTATCAACAGAGAGCGCGTCAACGATACATCTATATTTAGAATGGAGTGGAAAACGAGGTGTTTCTTTTCTTTCTTTGGACTTAATACGAATAGAGAAAAATATCAACAAGAAATGCCAAATTGAGCACAATTGGTGCCCATGGGAATTCGCTTTGGGAATTTGCCGAAAGATAATTCCTTTAAAAACACGCCAAATAATCCATCGATCAAAGAGTTCAACATTTTGATTACATCTTCTTCTGTGTATTTATTATTAGAATAAAAATGCTCTTGGCAGAATGAAAGTTCTCTGGAAACACCAGGGCCTTTAATTTTTTCCGTATCTCACCTGAGAGCAACGTAAATCTACTGAAAAAGAGCTCCGAAAGTTTTATCAGTTGAGCAGGAAATGGTTGGGGAAAACGAAACAGTCATTCCAGAAAAAAATGAATTTTACTAAATAGTCATGTCACCAACCTTTTGCTTCAAAATAAGAAGCAGTTCTACGATTTTCAGTGGAGAAATCGTTATATTTCAATACCTGTCCATCATCTGCGTCAAACAAAATAATTTCTAGTCATACTTGGATAGAAATATAGAATGTAGACAAGCGTAAAGTATGGATAATTTGACAAAATCACGTGTCGCTCGATAAAAATCATAAGTGGAATTCGTATGTTTAAATATCTTCTACATCTATTGGTATCGGAGTTCGAACCAGTATGGATGTAAATAAAGATGAAATTTTCAATGAGGTATGACGAAAAAAATTTCTATTGTCAAGTTTGTTGTCGCTAATTGTTCAAAAACTTCCGTTACGGTCCTTAGAAGCATTGGCATAAGACACTGGTTTCTGTAATTTGTAATATTGCTTCTGAATTTTATAAGGTTGCATCGTTGTTTTTGTTTGGACAAATCATATCCAATGTATTCGTTTACATACTGACTTGGTTCATGAACAAAGACAGCAAATTGACTTGGGACAGATAAGGAATTAATAACGCCGAAGAGCTCCAACCCTATACCCTCATGACGAAAACCCCAAACCAACCCCAATGTACCAGACACGTGCCTCGATCACCAAACCCCCATCAGCGATGCCCCCAGCGGAGCCATCAAAAATAATTTCAGTAGCGCCCTCTCCAACCCTTTGAAGTTAAATTTTTACAGTTACATCACAGTTAACTTCCTTGATCAACATTTCAGCAATATTACTTCCAGAAGCAATAATTTTACATTTACTTTTTTCTTCTCTTGTCTTAATCATAAAACAATACTGAATATTTCATCAAATACTCTAACATTCGGACTATGTGAAGTCGAATGACACGAAAACTAGAACTTCCGTTACTTTTAACTTCCGATACCAAATATCCAATTCTATGCTTTTTGACCTATACAAGCAGGTAGGATACCACGACTTTATCATTTTGGACGATTGAATTTAATTTGTTCATAAGAAGATGCAAGAATGAAGAATAAAGCAAAAAAAGGTACTTCTTTACGGAAGGGTTATCATCGAGAAGATTTACTTATGTATCGTAGAAAATAAAACGTAAATTTATGTATAACTTCATGTATTTCTGTTTTATATGCAATTCGGATCCTATTGATAAAAAACAACAACAGTATATTATCCCTTTATGACCATATTAATCAGATGCGTACCAGAAAATTAACATTAATTCCACAGCTTATTGTTTTAACTTCCGTTACCTGCTTTGGTCGTTATAATCTACCAATCTAAAGGCGTATGTTATGATTTCATCGATCTACTTTTACTTTTATTTGTATGTATTCATTTAAAATGTTATTTTGCGTGCACTTATTCGATTTCAACTAAAGAACATCACAAATTAATTCTGAAATGATTAACTTCCGTTACAATAGCAGCATTATCTTTATATTTTTACTGTAAATTAAGTGTTTCTTCAAAGTAGATTTATATCCAGCTTCAAACTGAAATGTTTTACAAAAGCAAGATATCAATTCATGTAAATTATGTGTCTAGCTTGTTTAATATGTGTACGTTTAACTTCCGTTACTCGATAATTTCCTATAAAATCTTGTTCATTTAATTCATTGTCCATGGTGCAATGAAGTATAAATCGCGAGAATCAATCTCAAGGGGTTTAAAGTATGTAATGAAATGAAATATATAATATATTGAGTTCAAGCATTTACATTGAATGACTATTGATAGAGATATTTTGCAAAAAAGAAATTTAAAAAAAAGCAGTTTTAAACACCTTATTTTCCCCAAAAATATTCCTTATGGAATCATTTTAGCATTCTTAAGGAAAAGTTTCACCTATATTCTTTGCATGAATTCATCAGATCATTACGATATTATGCTAGTTTTGCAAGGTTCGATCCGATAAATGTCTCTGGTCGTGCTTCTTAACCTCCGTTACCATGGAATTGCATCCATTTTCAAGCTTTAATAACTTTAAAATGGGAAAACTTATACGGGTGAAAATTTGAAGTTCAGTTCTTTCTATATTGGAGTTTTTAAAGCTATCAAAATTCCTTAATTTCATCGTAGGTGATTTTTCCTCATATACTGTTTGAAAAATTTCCATTTTAGCTGGAATGACTGGAAAGTGTGTTTTAAATTGGGAGGCTACGTATGGCAATACTGAAATATGTTTGAAATCAGAAGGCTAAGAATGACAAAAACTGAAATACATAAACATCCCAATCCATGACAAACGTGACGACTTCAATTTCAGCATTACAAACTTTCCTTTTCTGAGTAGCACCTGCTTATGGTGTGTTCATATCTCAGTTGATACGCTTTGCCAAAGCAAGGAGAAGGAAGGAGATCTCCAACAAGACCCCGTTGCAGCATCAACAGTAAAACACCAAAACACCCGATGCAAAAACACAAAAGACGAGTACAGCACGAGACGGAAAAGAGACACACGGTATGTAAACATCAAATACAAAAGACTACACATAAACCGACGAGACCAATACCAAATATACAGATTTTGTTCTGTTCTTTGCTAGGCGTCTTTCAGATAAGCTTCTCAGTCAGGGATATGTATGTACCGACTAACAACGTCACTGAGGAAGTTCAACGGTCGATATGGGGAACTCGTCATACACTATGATGTCCCACTCTCCAGAATGGTGGATGATATTCTGTCATAGACTATTTGAACCATCCTAACCAAAGATTGTATTCTATGTCTTCCGAAATGAAAGTAACCGGATGTGACAGTTCTACCGAATTAAAGCGGCGGGTGTTGCATGCAAGCAGGAAGATGCTTACTCTTCCTGGGCACCTGGTCTCACTCCCATATCAGGAGTTCGCTTCTTGTCATGGAGGTTTTTGTTTGTTTGCTTTGGTTCCTGTTTTATCCTGATTTTGTATGCCTTCGGTTTCTGATTTTCTGAATTATCGATTTTGTGCTGTATACAGGGATATGGTCATTATCCATATTTGTCATATGTCTGAAATGAGAGTGCTAGGTATGACATAAACTAAAATATGACTTAGTGCAATGTATCATGCTAACAGCAAATTGACACTATATGTGTCTGTGACATTCATATTTTTCTCGCTTTCTAGTTGCAAATGAATTTAATAATTCAGAAATAATTGGGGCTTTCAATGTTAGTCCAACAAGGAAATTATCAAGGATTACATCCATCCAATGTCTCATTGGCATTCAGTCAAGTCAACAAGTGTATTTTTTCTGCATATTCTTCTGATTTGGTCTCCGTAACAATGTAATCTTTCTTTATCAACGTAGACATTAGATAATCTGGTCGGCATTAACTGCAATGAAGGTTGGGAGGCGATCGTCTGTAAAGAGAAAAGCTGCACAATGTTGACGTCGAAGAACTGAATTGATGGAGGGTGATCAGACATTAAGACGTAGACGGATTGTATTTATTGGGGGCTATGGTATAAGTAATTGTATAATGCTACATCATTAAGACAGTTTACTACCAGGACCTTCTTTGTATTGTTCTGATTAATAATGGTAAACTGCTGGAAGGACGACTTTAGTTCGCAGCTGTTCTAATGAAAATTCTTTTGCATTGTCTTCTTGACTTTGAGAATGGATAACTGATTCTTCTCTGATGTTTATTCAAGAAGAAATTCTGGAACGGAGGTAATGCAGCTGCTTTGAAAATGAATAAACCTTGTTCACCTTGCATTGAGAAGACATTTGACTTATGCAGCAACTATGTGCCTTTGAAGACTCTGTGCAGTCATATAAGTGAGAGGATTGTGCGCTCACAATCCTGATAACTACACTACTTGTATGCATACAAAAGCGTAGCATTCAAATGCGGCACCGGGTACACATTGTCTTCTCCCCATTTATGTGTTGCTCTTATTGTCTTAACGTTATTTTTTCTTTTCTTTGGTCGTTGCATGGGGTGTGCGTATTTATTACGTCTTGGGTTGTTTGTTGATGAGGCTGGTCATACCTTTTCTTTTGTTCCCATCAGTAATGTGTTCCGCTGTAGTAGTTGAATATCTTTTCCTTATTATTCTAATATACAAAGCACGAGGTTGAATAGTTTTCGTGGAGCGGTTGCGATGGGTGTTGCATTCAATCAGGAGACACTGACTCTCCCCGGGCACCTGGTCTCTTTTCGGAATGTTCTTCATTCCGGGGTTCGCAACCGTTACAATTAAAATTCTAATGATTTTGCCTAGCCTTGATTAACTGATAGATACTTCTTTGATGATTTTTAATGTGTGTTGGTATCGTTGGTTGAGTCATTTTTGTTCGATGTTTCTATGTGAATTGACGTTCCTTGTTCCGTTTGCGTCTCTTTCTGTGCGGGTCTGCTTTGTTTTTGCAATGGGTTTTGTTGGAGACCCCTGATCCTGTCTTTATCGATTTCCTGAATGTTAAGTCCATCGTTTCACTTATTTTTGACTAACAAACATATTGCAGTTTTTCTGATATAGTATTGTTTATCATTCACCAACTATTAATTTTAATGTATTTTGCGAACATTTTGAGTAAATTTCCGTTAACAGGTTTGAAATCGGATTGAGGAGTGTGACACTTTACGATATTTCTAGACTCTGGAATTGTATACATTATTCCCTGTATAGACTGAATTGAATAACGTGTGTCTCAAAATAAGACTATCTCACGAAACAATTGAAAACGTATGCTCTTTAGATATGCTGTACTAAAATTCAATTACTTAATGAAAAATATCTTAGAGAACAGTTGTAATAACGAGTGAGATAATCATTTTTATGTTTTGAAAAAAAACCCATGTATTTCGTTCAAACATCCGTTTCATTGTCCGTTTAAAGGAATTTTTTTTTTTTACATTTAATTGGATTTTCATTTCATTAACTGAAAGTCCATTCGATTTCAGATAAAAATTTCATTAATTATTTCTTAAATGAAAGTAATCCCTCGGGAAAACATTTTGAGCCAGGATAAAATGCTTTCAAATCTTACGATAAAAAGTTTTTATCTTCATTTCAAACATGTGGAATACATTTCTTTTATGTTGTATATAACAGGGTGCGTCTTGAGAAAATTACGTTTAGAGATGGAAACTTTCTTGTTTACGACGTAATCAGAACTTTCAGTAAAACAATATATTTAAGGCTTCAGGATTTCGATATCACAAACTTGTGAAAACCTTCTTGAATCTTTACAGTACTTCTTTCGAAATGTGGGATAATTTCGGTCTCAGAGCAAGTATTTTAGGGTTTGTCACGTTGATTTGAAAAACAAAACTAGACGGGTCAAAGGCAGATCTGAATGTTTGTAGGGCGTCTCGGGTGATTTATCGTGAACTAGCTTACTTCGTATGCCCATTGCTTTAAAACAACATTTACATAGTATTCTGTTACCTGGGACGGCTAGAAATTGCTGTCAATTCATGTACATGTATTGCCAGGCCTGTTCAATGTTTTGGTTTGTCTGCTTTGATTGCTAGTGGGATTGTACGGCGTGGGTGTTGTTGGATGTCTCGTTATCACCTATTGTGTGTTTTCTGATGTGCGTTGCTGATTGTATGTTCCGCAGTGGTCAGTGCCGGATTGTCTTGTTAAAGAACTGTACCTTATCCATAATTCTAATTTATTCTGTTTGTTTCACGCATTCTGATTGGTTCACATGATTTCTAGAAGCATGTATAACGACGACATACATGCCGCACACCGACTCACTTGACATACTTTAAAATGTATTCCTACGTAAATTTGCACGTTACAAGCTTTAGCGCACTTTTTGCGTATGACGTCATGCTTCCCTTTGTTCTTCGCTCCTGTGACGTCATACTGTGACGTAAAACTACAAGGTATGAGCTTGTAAATGGCGTTCTCAACATGTAAACAAATGAGCAAGTAAGTTTACTATTGATTACACTTTGATTTTTCGCCATTGTAATAAATACGAAGCAGTTGTATTTCATATTTTGCAGCGCAATAATTTCTGTTGGTCGTTGTTAGTCCTCCGTAGCAACGTCGCCTCTAAAGCGATAAATGATACCCTTTGAGGGGTATAAAAAGTTAAAATATGTCACATGAATTAGAATAGGGATAAACGTACTGTGTTTTGTGGTTCCCCGACAAGCCCTGACGGTATAACTGCGTCTCCAACAGTATATCCAACATATACCTGTCGGAACCACAGTACGTTTATCCCCTAAATAGCTGCAATAAGGAAAAAGAGTATTTCCGAAAGACTTTTGGCCCGAAGTAACAGTGCACTAAGAACCGATGTTGTTGTAAGTGAGTGAACGTCTTACAAAACCAAAAATCAGAATCCCAATTTTATTATCAATATGATATATATACTGTACCTTAAAAAATACAAATCAAAATAAAGTTATCAAACATTCCTCAAAAGTGCAAAAGTGAATCCCGTGCAAGAAGCATGAAAATTTCGAATTTAACTGATCATCAGTTTGATCACGATAATCTTTGTTTAATACTTAGTTCTATGATTTGACATTGCATGCGCTTTTTGTTACAAAACATTTCAAAGACAGTTCTCGTTATTCCTTGAGATGATTATCAAGAATAGAAGGTTATGTCACTAATGTGCATAAAACTGTTGTCTTAGAGCCTTATCTCAGAAATGGAATCCTAGCAATACGTCACTGTTATATAGGTTGATGTATTGTATAACGTGGCGCTGTCATATACGAGGTGTTAGAGTGTTTGCCATTCAGAACATAGGTAACTCCGCTTGTTGTGATATTTCGACACGATTTCGGAGCTTGATCAACGTTACACATGTCGGTGAAATTTATTGCTGATGTGCAAAACACATTGATGATCAAATGTTTCAGAAATCATCAACAACCACTGAGATATTTTGATGATCAATTGCATGAACCTCTCTAACAGTAAACAACAAATTCATTCCGAATGCGATGCGAATATCTTTTTTAAAGAAACAACAGGTCGTTTTGATACCTAGAATGTATCCACGAAGGTTCTCATTTTGCTTATTTATTACAAGTGGAAAATCTGATAACGTGACTCTGGCGGCGACGAAAGCTTTTATCTTAAGGATTATCCGGCAAAATAGATGATAAATGGATAAATCATCTCCTTAACGATGTCTTGATGAATGTGTATTACCTCATCAGAGTGACGCTGCTGAAATTGGAATACAGCCCGTCCTAAGTAATGACTGACCACTCGTCTCTAACGGTCGCTCATTTTTCTATATCTCAGTGTCCTGTTAGTCATAAAGTTAATCATACTAAAAATCTACACTTTCTTACGAAGTGAACGAAATAGAAACGTGTTGCAGAATTCGCGTCAGTATGCAAAGAGAACTTTAAGTCATTAATTAAATTATTATTTAAAACTGTTTAAATTAAATTCTATATATAAATTATATCTATATGACAAATATTGATAATGACCATATCCCAATACACAGTAAAAATCGATAATTCAGAAATTCATAACCGAAGGCATACAAAATCAGGATAAAACAAACACCAAAGCAAACAAAGAAAACCTCAACCATATGAAAAGAAGCGAACTCCCAAAATGGGAGTGAGACCAGGTGCCCAGGAAGAGTAAGCATCTCCTGCTTGCATGCAACACCCGTCAATTCAATTCGGTAGAACTGTCATATCCGGTTACTTCCATTTCTGAAGATACAAATATATTCGGTGGTTTGATGGTTCAAATGTTCTAAGACAGAATTTCATCCTACATTGATGTACACACTACATTGATGCCAAACATGATGGCCTTAACTTCACATCACGTCATTCCTCAGACAAACACACCCTCCCTTACACACATTCAACAATCCTTCGTCCACTTTCTATGAAGAATAAATACCCTACATGTAATTGATGCGCTAAATTACAGAGCAAACACATACTACATAAAGGTCGTTCTGAGGGCAAGACAACCAACCATAGGGACCTGAATCCCTTTAAGAAATTGCTCATTTTACCGTCATATTCCCCTATAAAATTATATATAGAAGAAAATATACGATATGTTGTAAATGATTTTGCCTTAGGGAGCAACCATTTGATTTTTATGGGGGGGGGGGGCAGGAAGACTTTGCAAAAAAAAAATTCCGGATCGAAATTTTAGGGAAAAAAATTTTCCGGCCCAAAGGGCCGGCGAAAAAAATTTTCCGGATCATGAAATTGCCCCTCCCCCCTCTCTTCCAACCTTTCCACTGCCAAATAAACACTTTTTTGTGTATCATAAACAAAGTATAAAAAAACGGAACAAACTTTACGCAATTTGGAGTGAATAAATAAAATTCAAAAGTCATTAGCACCATATAGCCTGTCTCCGTTGAGTATCATTTTAGGAAACAGATTATAGGCACCATATGCCATTCAAGAAATTAAAATGAAGTGTTCTGCTGGCAAGAGATGAACTCATTGTGCGTTTGATGTTTAATATGGCTGAAAAATCACGCTGAATTATTGAAACTTTAGAGTAATTTTCAACATTGGAAAATTATTTAAAAAAAATAATCCGGCAAAAGTCTTCCTGCCCCCCCCCCTAAAAATAAAATGGTTGCTCCCTTACCTTCTCGACTTTGAGACTGAACAATAGATAGGTACTTCTTTGATGTTCGTATTAAGGATTCAAGTCTCTGTGCAACTTACCAAGAAACTACTTAAGCATGCATGTATCTTTGGGTTCCAGACTACAATGGAAATAAATTTGCAAGAAAAATATAACCACCTATGATTTTGATTTTAACAATGCAGATTTTGTATGGACGATTCAATTGAAACAAATTCAATTACATCTTTTTGATAGCAATGTTATATGTTAAAGATATTTTAGATTAGAACAATGGAAACTGAGCGTTCGATACATTCACCGATTCTTTTTTACTTTTTCTGCCAGACTAAAGCAACAGGGGTTGTTAACAAGCAGGAGATGCTTACTCTCCCCGGGTACCTGATCTCATCTCCATTAGTTATTCACTAATGCTCCTTTGTAGAATGTTTTTGTTGTTTTGTTTAGTGTGTTCTTTTCTTAGCTGAGTATATGCTCATTTCTATTATAATGTATTTGAAGTCTTATTGCTCATTGTTAACTTTTGTCGGTCTTATCGAATGTAGCGTTAACGACTGAAAAGTATAGAGTCTATTGATTCCACTTACGTATTCGAAGCGAAGTGAAGAAGGCAGCATGCTGGTAGAAAAGATTCTATAGTTCTTTTCGCGTTGTTGAGATTTTATTTATATTCTTTTGACAATTAAAAGGTTTATTGTATGTTGAGAAAGTTTAGATTTCTTTCCAATCCTATATTTGTATGTTTTGTGAATTACATGTTATGATGATCTTTTACGAATAGATATGTTTAAACTACAATGTTTATTCTGGGTTTTGTTTGCTTTTTCAGAGTGCACGGAAAAAAAAAAACGTTTCTTAGAATTTGCATAAAGACGAATGCGTTAGGTGATTGTACATTAGCAAAGAAAACACATACTACAAAAAGGTCGTTCTGAGGGCAAGACAACCAACCATAGGGACCTGAATCCCTTTAAGAAATTGCTCATTTTACTGTCATATTCCCCTAAAAAATTATATATAGAAGAAAATATACGATATGTTGTAAATGATTTTGCCTTAGGGAGCAACCATTTGATTTTTATGGGGGGGGGGGGGGCAGGAAGACTTTGCAAAAAAAATTTTCCGGATCGAAATTTTAGGGAAAAAAATTTCCGGCCCAAAGGGCCGGCGAAAAAAAATTTCCGGATCATGAAATTGCCCCTCCCCCCTCTCTTCCAACCTTTCCACTGCCAAATAAACACTTTTTTGTGTATCATAAACAAAGTAAAAAAAAAAACGGAACAAACTTTACGCAATTTGGAGTGAATAAATAAAATTCAAAAGTCATTAGCACCATATAGCCTGTCTCCGTTGAGTATCATTTAAGGAAACAGATTATAGGCACCATATGCCATTCAAGAAATTAAAATGAAGTGTTCTGCTGGCAAGAGATGAACTCATTGTGCGTTTGATGTTTAATATGGCTGAAAAATCACGCTGAATTATTGAAACTTTAGAGTAATTTTCAACATTGGAAAATCATTTAAAAAAATAATCCGGCCCGAAGAAAAAAATTTTCCGGCTCTTAAAATTGCCGAAAAAAAATTTCCGGCCTTCAAAAGTCTTCCTGCCCCCCCCCCCCCCCTAAAAATAAAATGGTTGCTCCCTTACCTTCTCGACTTTGAGACTGAACAATAGATAGGTACTTCTTTGATGTTCATATTAAGGATTCAAGTCTCTGTGCAACTTACCAAGAAACTACTTAAGCATACATGTATCTTTGGGTTCCAGACTACAATGGAAATAAATTTGCAAGAAAAATATAACCACCTATGATTTTGATTTTAACAATGCAGATTTTGTATGGACGATTCAATTGAAACAAATTCAATTACATCTTTTTGATAGCAATGTTATATGTTAAAGATATTTTAGATTAGAACAATGGAAACTGAGCGTTCGATACATTCACCGATTCTTTTTTACTTTTTCTGCCAGACTAAAGCAACAGGGGTTGTTAACAAGCAGGAGATGCTTACTCTCCCCGGGTACCTGATCTCATCTTCATTAGTTATTCACTAATGCTCCTTTGTAGAATGTTTTTGTTGTTTTGTTTAGTGTTTTCTTTTCTTAGCTGAGTATATGCTCATTTCTATTATAATGTATTTGAAGTTTTATTGTGGTTGTGCGATTAACTTTCATTTACTCATTGTTAGCTTTTGTCGGTCTTATCGAATGTAGCGTTAACGACTGAAAAGTATAGAGTCTATTGATTCCACTTACGTATTCGAAGCGAAGTGAAGAAGGCAGCATGCTAGTAGAAAAGATTCAATAGTTCTTTTCGCGTTGTTAAGATTTTATTTATATTCTTTTAACAATTAAAAGGTTTATTATATGTTGAGAAAGTTTAGATTTCTTTCCAATCCTATATTTGTATGTTTTGTGAATTACATGTTATGATGATCTTTTACGATTAGATATGTTTAAACTACAATGTTTATTCTGGGTTTTGTTTGTTTTTTCAGAGTGCACGGGAAAAAAAACGTTTCTTATAATTTGCATAAAGACGAATGCGTTAGGTGATTGTACATTAGTAAAGAAATGTCAGAGGTTTCGTTAGCAAATCTTTATATTTTTGATGGAAGAAATTAATTCAAAATGCTATTCTTTGGAGAAAAATAATACCAATCCAAGTCCGTTTTCTTAAGTTTCATCAGCTCAATTTTTGCTAATGAATTAAGAAAAACAAATAACGAAGGATGGGAAATTAAATTTCAATCTAGGAAGAAAAAATGATTAATACAAAGTATGGTAAATCGTGAAATACTTGCTTTATTAAATCAACTTCTTTTCCTTTTGCCCAGAAGAAAAAGAAGAGAAATTAAAAACAGGAGAGTTTGATCCTCATTTGTTAAGTTTAGATTTCAGAAATTTTGGTTATTCGTTTTCTTTCCAAATTAAATTAACGTGTAACTAGGTTTGTATCTCCTTCTTGAACAATATCTGCGTTTACTCACTTTGTTTGCAAATTTAGTTATAAATGTATCTCATTTATCATTCCGGTATCATGATGGAATTATTCTAGTGTATACGGAAATCAAAAAATCTCCTCAATTGTGTTTTTACTTCTACAGTGAATAAGTTTCAGACATACTGAATTTTATCCAATTACAATTTACGTCGTCGTAGCTCAAGTAACCTAATATTCGACAACGAATCATAGGGCAAATATGCACTGACATTAATACAATAGAACATATAATTCAAAATTGTTAATTTTTCGAATCGTTGTAAAGAAAGGGAAAGACTTCATATAGATTTTCATAAAAACCAAACAGAACCATATATCTGAAAACCTCAAACCGAAATAACCTTCCATTTTTTATGAGGTTCCGCTGCCGCGGTAACAAGGTTCTTCATATATACTTTCTGAACGGATTTTTGAAATCCTCTTTAATCAATATAGTTAAATGGTTTCATGCTTCTTCTTGCTTTATTTCTCGTAAATTAAGTCTAAATTTCAAGATGCGCATTGAAATTGTGCCTTTTTTGGACAAATTTGGGTAGGTCCACCTATATTTCACTTTCCTTTTTTTGGAAATTAATTTGCACAGAAATTTTAGTATGGGTGCATAGTAGCTGAACTGTAGATCCAAGGAATTTCTTGCGAAAACGAAATATATTATGGACAAAGAAGTTTTTTTTATAAGCCTTTCAAGTAAATTTTTTGGCAACATATTAGGTCAAGGTTTTCGCTTTCACAAACTAGTAAAGACTTTCTAGAAATTTTACAAAAATTATTGTCAACTTCTTTTGATATTCGGATCCATACAAGCAACAGAATATATTACTTTGGGTCTTTAACGGTCTGTATTCTACGGTGACATAATTAGCAAAATAAGAAGAATCAAAGATCGACAGAATTACCATCGAAATTGTGTTCGAATCATCAAACGCCTTTTATACCGTGGATATGATCCATCTGTCACCAGACGGACACTTGGCTTGGTACTAGACTAATCTACGCTACCGACGCATTCTTAAGAACTGCACACTAACTGACGACATGACTCCATGACGCCCTGTCCAAATCTCTGTAGAGAAGACAGGGCCCCGACCACATGTCCTCTCTGAATCTCAGTCCGACTCCTAGGGTGATAACATTCAAACTCGCTACAGCCGGCAGATCACAGACTGTATTCCGTAAGGCTTTTGTTTTTATATCCATTTACATATCCAACTGTGTGTTTCTTGAGCCCCTGCGTTATGCTCTCTCGTTTATTATTTTACACAACGATTGTACGTTGTTCTAGACCTCTTGGTAAAAGTGGGAATTTTGTGCGCACGTAATCCGGATAACAACACCACCTTCTACTGGCCTGGCACCGATTGCCCATTGGTCTCGTTGGATTATGCGTAGTCATTTGTGTTTGATGTATCTATGTGATTTGGTGTTCATTGTACCTTTAGCGTCTCTTTATTGAAACAAATCCACAAGAAAGTGATACGTAAATGACATCAGACAAAACTACAAACCACAAAAATACACAACAGAAAATCACAAGAACAGACTACAAACAATCGAAACAGACAAAATAATGTCAACACGTGAAAGAAAGAAAGCAATGTACAAACGACGCCGACTTTGGACGGCCATCTGCTATAAGTAAATGGTGTGGTTATCCGAATTACGTGCGCACAACCCTTCCACTTATCCGGATACACAGAGGTCTCCATAGACGCACAATAATTGTATAAACATAAAACTTCCCACTGTAAGGTGACGTCACAAACAAGAAAGTTAAACGGAGCGGCATTTTGTAACACAAATTCTATGTAAAAGGATTTGAAAAATTCTATGGCATGCGTATAACAGTCTGTGTTTTGCTGGCTGAAGCGAGCTCAAGATCAGTCACCCGAGAAGTCTGACTAACTCTCAGATAGGACGGAAAATCAGGATCCTGTCTTCTTTGGTGAGATTTAAACAGGGCCCGTCATGGTGTCCTGTCGTCACGGTTGGCCGGTGAGCAACGTTGGGAAAGACACTGGTACAAAATTGTAGATTGGTCCAGTATCATGCCCAGTGTTCTTTGATGACGTTGGGATCATATCCTCGGTAAAGCAGGCGACCGACAATTTTCTTACATTTGCGGTTGAAGTTCGATCTGCCTTTGATCCTCCTGATTTCGTTTACTAAGTCACCGTAAAATGAATGTAATGAAATTGCCAATGATACATACTTTGATGTTGTTGTCACAAACTTTGAAAGAAGTTCAGAATAGTTATTGTAAAATTTCCAAAAAAAAGATTTTACAAGTTTATGGTATCTAAATCCTTGATTGATAAGTTTCTTTGTAATTTGTCTATTTTTGTCATGGATGTCAGAAACATGGGGGCAAGCTCTAGCGTATCTGATGAGCTGAGAGATATAACCTTAAAACATCGCCATGAAGCCAAGGAAAATTAACTATGTTGAACTGAAAGTCTTCTCTTTTGTCGTATATCTTTGTCCGAATTTCTCCGTTATTGATTTTGATATTAAGATCCAAATATTGTGTAGCTTTATAATCTGCGTTTGCTTTATTCAATGATAACTCTGAGGATAAATTTGATTTTTGTAATGGTCAAAATGTGGGTTATCAATATTCAAAATATCATCAAGATACCCTAGAGGTGCCGTTAAAACATTTCAAGTGACCAAATTTCTTGAGTTATTGCAGATTTTGCATGAATTCTCTTTCGTATGTGTATAAAAACAAATCTGCAACAAGAGGCGCACAATACGTACCCATAGGAATTCCAATAACTTGCCTGTATAGAATGTCACCAAATCTTACAAAAATGTTGTCTAAAAGAAAGCACAAGGCTTTGCACTACTCAGATCGAGTCCATGATTTGTATGATTTGTATTTTACTGAAGAAAATGAATCCTTCAGTGTCAGAAGAAGTACATATAAATGTTTACCCTCTCGATCAAAACACCATTTAATAAGTTTTGATAAGCGATCTTTTATCTTCTCCCGAAGGAGGGTGGTGTACATGTTAGAGAAGTCGAATGATGAGATAGATTCGGCTTTAAAATTAATGATTTGAATTTGTTGATCACATCACCCGAATTCTCTATTGACCAAAAATAATTGATGTCCCTATTATTGAATGCAGTTTCACAATATTTTGATACATGATCTTTTATTGCTGTTAAATCTGATGTCAAATTCGTAGATAAAGCTCTAGTAGTACAATTGCCCGAGTGAGCAATAAAGCGTTTGTAAGGAGATTTGTGAAGTTTGGGCAGACGTCTGATTTCGAAATAGAGAGTTGAAACATAGAAATTTCTTCTTGGTGTTTTCGTAAAATGTAAGGGATTTTTTCATTGCTTTTTATATAAGTATTGGTGGTAGAATGTAATAGCGCTTTCGAATGATAATAGTATTGTTAGCCACCTTGTCTGCCGGAGCAAAGACATTCTTACTGTGCAAATCCTAGTTAAGTTAAGATTTATAAAATTCAGCCGATCTTGACGGTGCTACCGAATAAAGATGAGGATTTTTTTTTAAATTGTCAATTCGGATACCTACAATGTCTAAAATAAGACTTTTCCAGTCATTAAGAGAGTGTGGTTCGACTCCTTCTAATTTACACCATTTTCGTATTTAAACTTCCAACGCCTCATTTAGCACTTCCCGGCATTTAATGAAATCTATCTTGGATGGAATTCTATATTTTGGCAATTTCTTTAGAAGACTACGAAGCCTCGAGTCTTGAATTATTGACAGGTCTCCAGTAATTATATGACCAGTTGGTTCGTAAAGATATGCAGAACTAGCGCATTCGCATGAAGTAGGACATGAATCATTTACATTGACGTCAGAAGTGACTTTATTGTAATTAAAGATATAACTTCGCACTGTTTTTTTTTATATTTATAACAGATAGTAGGGGGTTCTAAACTTTCAAAATACTGGGGTATCTAGCTTTGAACCCGGTGATCTCGGAAAATATTCGAGATGTTTAAAAGATCAAATCCTTTGTTTATAAACTCAATTTTGATAAATCTTCTTTATTTTTGCTTTATCATTTTTGACATTATATATCACTTGCTGTTTATTTGGGAAACTTGTCTTTTCATTCAATTATCTTTGGTAAGATTTTATCTAATTTTGCTACTGAGTACGACCCTATAGGAAATTTTGAGCCGTGCATTCACAAAATTATAGAATTAAGAAATCAAATTAGAGGGCGCTACTGAAATCCCTTTGGCCAAAGGGGGCGTTACACTCCTGTAAGAGTTCTTCCCCTTTTGTACGAAACTAATGTTACCACGGGTTAAAATTCCTGATATAGATAAAAGAGGAAATATGACGATGGAATAGTGATTTTTGAATTTTAAATTGCTGATGCAGATGTTTAGAGGGGAAAAAGCCGGATTTGTTTGTAGGAAACCCGTTCTAGCATCCTTTTCTCAGTCACTTGACAATATCCGGTGCAAACAGAAAGTAGACCTGTACATGTGCTCCAAAGCAAAGTTTTATGAAGGTGTGTTTTGGAATTCGCTAATTACTGAGAAAATGAATCTGGGAAGTACTGATGAATTTGGTATCATTTGAAAGAGAAGAAAATTTGCAAGTTATTTTGAAGTTGAAAAATTCTGAGAAAATTCTGTGCTACCTTCGAGGGGTTCATGAAAAAAGGTATTTTCCCCCAAAATTCACACTATTTGGCTAGCCCTTCTGACTATGCTATTGTGATAGAACAAACAAGTTACTATTATGTGGTACTTTGTAGTCCCATTGTTCAATTTATTTGGTAAAATAAAGAAAAAAGTTGTTGCCATGGCAACCAATTTGAAAAATGTGTTGCGGCCTCTCAAGCCAACTGCGAAAATTGCCTTTGGTAGTTGTACGCTACCAAAAGTTACACTGCTGAGGATTCACCATCCGGAACACATGTCTGAAAGGAGGGGATCTCCAACAAAACTCGGTTAGAGCACGAACAGCAACACATCAAACATCCCAAGTGAAAACACAGAGAAGACACATACAGCAAGAGACAAGGAACAGCAAACGAGACATCTAACATCAAACATAAAATACAACACATAAACCAACGAGACCCATGGGCAATCGGTGCCGACTTAGGACGGCCATCAGCTACGTTAGTTACAGATGGTGTGGTTATCCTGGATTACGCGCGCACAACCCTCTCACTTTTCCGGTTACCCAAAGGTCTCGAAGAACGCACAATTGTTGTGTGCAATAACGTCCATACTGTAAGATGACCATACAAACAAGACAGCACAACGCAGGGACCCAAGGAACACAGACGAATATTTCAATATATATGAGAATAGGGTAGGGGCGTACGAAATGCAGTCCGTGCTCTGCCGGCTGTAGCGAGCTCATGTATGTTATCACCCGAGAAGTCCGACCGACATTCAGAGAAGACAGGTGGTCGGGGACCCTGTCTTTTCTAAAGAGGTTTGGACAGGGTCCCGTCATGGAGTACCGTCGTCACAGTCGTCAGAGTGCAAGTCTTAAGGATGCGCTGGTACAAGACTGTAGATTGGCACAATACCATGCCGAGTGTCCGTCTAGTGACATTGGGATCATATCCACGGTATAAAAGGCATAAAAGCATAAAAAATGTTTCAATGTAGATTACGACTAAATGAAATGCTTAAATCTTTGCACTGATTCTGCAATATGGAGGGATTTGTCCAAAATCTATCAGCATGACCACTGATTCATTCTCCTTGTGAAATGGTGTTTTGATCCAGGAGCGAAAACATCGATGCTCCATTTGGTGCTCTATTGTGAGTGTTGTTGAGATGGTCAGGATCTTCTGTATCTCACTATAGATATTTCGGTGTTTTATGTGGGTGCTAGAACCTAGACTTCTTAAAGATTCTTACCTTTCTTTAATAACTGAACTTAAATCAAAGCACTAAAGGTACTGAGTGCGAATAGCCAGAATAATATCACTTCTAATGTATGAAAAAATATTGTGTTTTATTTGTTCCTGGACACCTTCGTAGGCCAGTTTATGGACGTATAAAGACAGAACTAAAATGCAAATGCATAATGTTGTCGTAATGAATTGAAAGATGATGTCTGACAGTGAACATGAAAATTAAATAACATCACATTAAAACTACCCCTCCCCCCCTAGAAAATACAACAATCCAATATGACTATCGATTGATGATTCCATATACAAGGAAAGAAGACGAATCTTATTTTCTAATTTGATCCCCACTCTCTCTTTAACCTTTCATGTTCAATGTTAGGTGTGTGCTAAGAATTTGAAGGAAAATTCACTTCTTTTTTAGTATATAAAAACATGATACACCCTAAACGGGAATGTTTTGATCTTTTATTTTTCATAATGGTATATATCATATTTCATGATGGAAGTTCCTAATTTGTTCGTCGTATACAGGTTTTATTTTGTAAAGCGGGGCAAAAAAAGCCTACTTGAAGTTAGTTTTACGTTTCAATGATTCAACTTAATATCTTTATCGATAGCACCGTTTCATTTATATATTGTCCACTAAAACAGATAATCACCTGGTAATGGAAAGGGGTTTCCAACACACAGCCTGTGTTCATCTCAGTACATACAGATGCAATTTTTTCATTAGGTCATGCATGTACATAACACGACAGCTCGATTCATATAGATATAATTCATTGATTCAGACTTTATACCAATCATGACGCTGACGCAGTCCCAAGGTACATGTAAACAGAGTAACATCGTTTATACATACTCAGTAGACGGGGCTCCCATGAGTGAAGAAATCAGGCAATCGCTATGTGCTATTCGCACAAAAATGTGTGATTTTGTGTGTTCGTTTTGATGGGACTGGCAGCGAATAATAATGTCGAAGGGTTCAAACTCTCCACCTTCTTGAAGAAAATGGTGCAGATAGTCATTCTTCGTGGATGCTTTGAATTTTGATGAACTGTTACTGAATTTTGTCATGAGTTTCAATTTCCACTCGTCTTTAAGAAGTACATATAACGAAAATATTTATATAAGACCTATTGGTCATCGTCACGTCACACTATTCCAGATAGAACATGACGGAACGAACAAGCGTCGGGATATGAGAGTCTTGGGACAGAAATGACGAATGATGCCATCTACAAATACATGAATTTGCCGACTAAAAGAAAATACAAAGTGATTTTTCTTCCATCTCAATTATATATAGCAGGAACTGATCGAAGAATCATTTTCTGTCGAACTTATCATTTCCTGAATGATCATGTAAAGAAGCTGTTTGTTAGACTTTTGATTGGTCCAATGATCTGTATTATGAATGTCTAGACAGTTCCATCTACACTGATTCTTACAACATCTACACATCTGAAAGACATACATTTTCGGCGAAATTACATTTTTACACTATATATCAATTTGTGTGTAAACCTGGAGACAAATAAACTCCACATAAACAATTGATTGATAATATAAAAAGAGCGTAAAAGTTTGAACAGTTAATGGTCCCTTCTTCGGTTATATAAAGAAGATATTATATAAATACCTCCAAAAATATGGCGTATTTATCACATCAATATCGACTTTTTTTTGTATAATCAATGGCGATACATATCATAATTTCTACCAGGTGACTTAATTGTTTTAGCGTTTGACTTGAATTTGATTAATTATCTTTAACTCCGAACGAGAGAGTGGAATCCCTCTCACTCCAAGGATGTGAATTTTGGAGCCTGTCTTAATGGAACATTTGAATTTATTAATCATTAATGCATCAAATTAGTCACAGTAACTGTATAAGTGGACAGGCTAACAGTACCTGTATAAGAGGAAAGACTATGGACATACGAGAGGGGAGTAACTCACGATTTCTTTTCGCATAATACAAAAGAAATGATTTGATTAGTGCTAAAATCCATTTGTCAGCAATCAGACGGATGAGGTAAGGAACGTTCATAGAAATTTTTTTTACTTGAACAATTATGTTCTATGCAGACCTGTTTTCATAGAATATGTTATAAATTCACTGATATGTCAGGCAGTTGATGCAACAGGTCGTATAATGTTTAAGAAGTTTTCGAAATAGATCTACTCAACATTTCATTTCAGTCATGATTCCATAAAACAAAGGAGGGAATCTCCAACAACACCAGGTCCGCAGCACCTACAGCAAAACCCCAAAATATCCAATGCAAAAACACAGAGCAGACAGGCACAGGAAGAGACGCAAAAGGGACAAGGAACGTCACCGCGCAACACAGCAACATCAAACACAAAGGACAACACATAAACCAACGAGACCAATGGGACAACCGGTACCGACTTAGGACGGCCATCTGTCACGGAAATGGGAGAAGGTGTGGTTATCCTGGATTACGTGCGCACAACCCTCCCACTTTTCCCATTACCCAGAGGTCTTGAAGAACGTATAATTGTGTCGAAAAACAACCTCCTCACTGTCAGATGACCTCACACAAATAAGACCGTAAAACGCAGGGGCCCAAGCAGCACATATGAATATGTAAATGGATATCAAAAGAGGGCGTACGTAATACAATCCGTGCTCTGCCGCCGCGAGCTCATGAATGTTATCACCCGAGGAGTCCGACTGACATTCAGAGAGGACAGGTGGTCGGGGCCCTGTCTT
The DNA here is from genome assembly GCA_033119305.1 of Pinctada imbricata. Classification (NCBI taxonomy): domain Eukaryota; kingdom Metazoa; phylum Mollusca; class Bivalvia; order Pterioida; family Pteriidae; genus Pinctada; species Pinctada imbricata. The sequence continues at coordinate 52,393,422 of VSWD01000008.1, read as the reverse complement.
CTCTAAAGAGGTGTTGATAGGGCCTATCATGGAGTCCCGTCGTACACAGTCAGTCAGAGTGCAAGTTTTAAGAATGTGCTGGTACAAGACTGTAGATTGGTCAAGTACCAAGCCTAGTGTCCGTCTGGTGACATTAGGAGATATAAGAGGCGCTTGATGATTCTGACGCATTTTCGATTGTTATGTTGTCTATCTTTGATCCTTCTTATCTTGTAAATTATGTCACCATAAAATACAGATTGTGGAATACCCAAAGTAATATGTACACCTATACAAGATAACACTAACTAGGATGCTATCTTTAGATTTCAAACATTCTAAAGAGGTAATTTAAATAGTTCTTATCATTGTGCGAAAACCGATAAGTTAGTTCATGGAAGGTGAGTGTTAGGTAAAGGCCAATAGTTTAAGATAAAATGTGATGAACGAAAACATGAATGTTTTTGCCAAATTCTTTTCTGATTCGAAAGATATGATAAGCATTGATAGATTCCAAATGAAATAATGAAGATTATCCTGACGACAATCTCAAAAACACTCACAATAGAGCACCAAATTGAGCATCGACGGACCCCTAGCAAGCTAGACATGGGACCAGGTCAATGTATGACATACAAATTAAAGAATATGAATATTTTTACCACTTAGGTAATTAGTCAAACCTCCGTCCTAGCTGCAAAATACATGGTTACCTTATACTGCAGACATTGACTTTGTTGTAAATCAAACGATGCCTGCCTATGTCACATACGATGTTAAAGTTGGTAGACAGTTGGTGAAATCTAGTTTGTTAATATTTCCCTAATAATATCCATCATATAACTTACATTACAAAATGGATATGACAAAGGAAACAGATAAAAAAAAGTTGTATAATTAAGGAAAAGACCTTTGGCGATGATAAATGAATCATGACCGTACATTAATATCAAAAGTCAAAAGGTCAGAAACCTTAATGTACAATGCAGAGCGGTCTTCTAAGGACATTATGCAGTAAATGACCGACAGATGGCAGATAGAAGGTAGTGTTAATTGTGTCCCCTTTATGGTTATAAATATAAATGCACACGATTTGAACCGAATGCAAAATTCACGACCTTTTGGTAGTACATAAAGAGTGGTACATTGAACAAAGCTGCACAATCTGCCTGAAGCATCGTTTTTGGACATACGTGACAGACACGATGCTGCTCAGAAAGCCACCTCTGAAAGATCATCCTGACCCAATGTTCCTAACACAAGACATCAGATTTACATTCCGTAAATCTGTGGCATCAACTACCTGACACCTTCGTGCTTCATAAATATTCCATGAAAGATATTGTCTTCGACAGCAAGAGTACATTTTATGGGGCATTTGATGAATGAGAGCTTTAAACTTACTTTGTTTGTTTTTGTTTTCTTTGGTTCGAACAGTGCATTATTATTAGACTTTATGAATCTATGAAAGTTTCTAGATTGGAATTTTTTGTCACTGCCAGATTTAATGTTTTTGATGTAGAAAACAAAAATTGTAAGACAGTGGTGTACGGTTGTAGACACTTTCGTCATCTTTACATATGTTGATGATAATGTACTATTCAATACAAAATACTCTTTTACTGTCATGATGAATTTATCAAATAAAGTGCTCCCTCTAAGTCTTGCAGAGAAAATTGTGTAGTACCGTCCAGCCACCCAATAAGGTCAAAGGATGCAAATCATAAAAGGGATCAAAACAATGAGAACCTGTAAGATATAGGTGCTTAATTTAAACGAATTTTAAACACCATTACTGCACAAATACAACGAGCATTTTGTTACTTTCGAGCAACCTCTGCTCACTGTAACATTCCCATATGAAAATTATTTGTTTACGAGTTTTTAATTTACTTTACTATGAGAAAGTTCAAACAAAATTAGAGAAGCGTAGAAGTGAAAGGTACGTAGTCGAACAGTGATGTATATCGATGGAGAGCAGAGAGAGATAAATGTCTACTGTTGTCTTATAGCAAACAAATATTACTTAACTCTTTATTTGAGAATCAAGAGGCGTCGTAGCCTCTGATGATACGGATGACGAGAGTTAACGTTGACTATATTGGATGACTTGTAATAATGTAGAACTCAAGTCGTGATTTTTATTTTTTGATATCGGAGTAATGATGGATATTTAAGGACTGTACTTCTACGAAAATGAATTCACGTAAGTTTCTTACTTACCTTCATTGTAAATTTAAAATTCTCAATTACATAATTTTTTTCTAATTGAATTCAAAAATTAAATTGAATACTTTGAGATCTTGATATTCTAAAACGAATTAGATTTTAACTGTTTCTCGAGATGATAAACATTAAATAAAAAGATTAATGAATATTCTTATAATTTTTCTTTTTTTCACTTTTATATTTTAAAGAGAATAAAGTTAAATGGGGTGTACTTAGAAAAATCTAAAATAATTTGAAGGAGTTTTACTGAATTGTCACTTGATAGAAATTAATCATATGCATAAAATAAAATGGGATTTTAGGAACATAACGTTTTAACAATTTTAGTCAGGATTATCAGATTTTCATACATTGGAAATTAATTTTTTTTTAAATGTATTGCATAAAACTGTTTTCCTGGGGTTTCATTGCGAACAAATTAAACCAAAAACAAAACAAAAAGAGAGAGAAAAGAAAACAAAAGTTTGTAATGACTAATCAGTTAATTGATATATATAAGAAAACATTCAAGCAATGTAACAAAAATAAATTTAAAATCTAATATGTATGGTCCTGATACATTATAAAGAATAATTACAGTGAGTTCAAATTAATATTCAAGAGCCACCTGGAACAATCTCTGTTTTCTTGGAATATAATTGTGAGACAATTCAACTGTATGCAATAGAAACTTGATTGTGAAAATACAAGATTAAAACACGTACTTCATACAAATTAGGACATACAGAAAGTTGCGAACAGGTTTCAATAACAAAAATGCATAAATCTTCAGTATGTCCAACTTCTTATATTTTCATCATTACATTTTGGCTTTGCCTTCTCTATTCAGTAAAGGTAGTAATTCATTTTAGGTTTATCTATTCGTTATCAAAGAATTTTTATTTAGGATTAAATTATGATACATGCTGATATGTTGTTTGAGTTCATGTTAACATCCTTGCCTCACCTTCTTGAAGAAAAAACAACTTTCAATAAACAGAGATAGGCATCTTTTCTGGTGTATAGAGATGTCTCGGATCAATCAACAGAGGGCAATGTTTTCACTCAGACTGTGAAAACATCGCTAGATTGTCTTTATGAGTTATCATATTTAAGATGAATATAAACATGTAAAAGTTCATGAACTTTTGTATGGAAAGTTTATACCAACATTTTTAAAACATCATGCTGTCTTCTTGCCTTTTACAACTTTAAAATCTCGGACTTAATCAAACATCTCTTTTTCCTTGACGAAACAATTTTTTGTATGCCACTTTATAAAAGTTGTCCCAGAAACATACTGACCTTTGAAATATCATCCAAAAAACTGAATTACTCTATTTTAAGATTATCATAAATCTAAAAAGCAAGACATAGATTAATACTACGAATTATACCTGCGTGTTGCCTCGAGCAGATCATTAATATTTTCACTCTTTATTTTGCTTTTTTATTACCTTTGCTTCTTACAAAGAGATTACGAAGAGGAATTTAAGGTATTTAGTACTGGTCATACTGCTCCGACTGGCTGATACATCTTTATCCGATAGTCTCTCTTATCTGACATAATTGATTCTAGTCATGTGTCCAGTGCCCTATGTCAACACTTCTAAACCATACATAAGTTTATTATAGACTTCAGCTAACAAGTTTACCATGGTTCTGAGCTACTGCACGGTAATGCTGGTCTAATACAAAATTCCTTTTCACTATGTATCCTTGCGGTTTATTCCTTAAAAGAACATTCTCATTGTCATAGGGCTATTGCAGCACTACAAACTTATGAATGTATTGGGCTACTGAAAAAAAATCAAGAACGGAGAAGAAGAAGAAGAGAAAAAAAGAAATACCCGTAATGTTCAGTCAAAATATTTTGGCATTATTGCGCTGTCCAAATTGATTGTAAAAGCTGAGGGAGGCTAAATCAATTGATAAGGGTCGAATGGCTTGGTCACAACATAGGAAGAAAGGATCGTAAATAAATCAGAAGTGACCGAGCATCGGAACTTGGATTTTATTTCCTTTGTTAGACCTATGCATAGAAAGGGGAAATGGGATGTAAAAATTCGCGGGCACGTGATTTGGGGAACTCAAGTGTAAGTTTGATAATTTTATATTTGAAAAAATACTAAATTACTTCTGGGACAACTATAAATAATTCGTAAAATGAAATATAGTATTATATATTAAATCCAACACTGCTATTTCAAAGGTTATTGAATGAAATATAGATAAATGAAATAATAAATTTTACATAGATTGAATCGACGTTCTACGGCTCGGTGAAACCTTAAAAATTACTAAATTCTACACATCTTTTTTAAGACTTTTATATCATAGATCAGATTCAATCAATAGTTTTCAATTTTTTCTTGAATTTCGCTTTTACAATTTGACTCTGTGGAGATCACTCACATATATGGATAGTGTTGGCCCTCGCGTTTCAATGTGATATTTTCTCTGTCTGTCTGTTTGTCTGTATCTTTTTATTTCGTCTCTTGAGGATGTGTTCCGCTGTTGTCACAACAATCATCTTGTATGTAATCTCCTTTTTACCGTTCGCAATAAAATTGATGAATTAGAACTTTTAAGATAAAAGGATAACAGAAAAAGAAAAAAGAAGTATTTAGCGAAATTATTAAGAAATATCATCTTTTACCAATAGATCTAAATATTAGAGAAATTTGAAAAAAAAAAGCAGTAATAAAACGTAAGTAAATTGGTTAATAAGCGTATTGTTTATGCATAGCAATAACATAATCTCTAGGTCCAGTACTACATCAGAGGAAATGACTGACAGGAACAGATTTGTTATGCATATTACCGTTATTGACATCCTCACTATGACAGATGCATTAAATGAGGCATCTGGCAGAATCTTTTAAAAAATCCTATTGTGAATAGTAAAACTACAGTATTTTTGTTTGCATATTGTAGAACCTTTTTTTTCACAGAGAGATGGTTCTACTAAATATAACCGTTGGATTCATTCCATGCAGTCAGAATATATTTTGGAAATTTTCGTATCCGAGGTTCGATACCATGAAAATATTGCAATAGCATTTTATTGTAATGTTTATTTTTGATTATGTGAAACATTTTGAATTAATATAGTGTCTCATTGGTTAATTTTAAAAGATTGCACAACCTATATCATGTATAATGTATTATGCGTTTCGTATTTTGGATATGCATAAAGAAAGTATTGTCCTTTATGTGTCATGATGTGATGTTATTGTTTCCTGTAATTTGTCGCTTTTCTCTCGTCTCATCAGAATGCGTTCCTCTATTCATCTCATCATAGTTGAATCTAAAATACGAAACTAATTATACATGGTATAGGTTGTGCCATCTTTATCTTTATTCTAGTTTGTATATTTTCAAGGTTCCGTACGCCTATTGATTGCCATTTTTGGGTCCATATGTTGGCTTGTGTTTGACTTTTACCCACAAATCATGTTTATAATCGAAAAGGAATGAAAGCACCCTTGTAAATGTTTTATATCTAACTAGGAGCTTAATCAAAGAAATTGATTTATATGTAAAATTAATTGTAAGAGGAACATTCTGATCTACTTGTTCTTTGACACAAGAGCCAATTAACTGACAAAGAAGAATCAAGCTTGTCTAATTAAGGTTACAGGCCTGATTCTATGAGAATGAAACAATTCCTATACATAACCTAAATCTATCTTTCAAGAATGACATACGAAGCGATGAGCTGTGTTTTACGAGATAATAGATAACACAACGCAATATAGCAGATGTTACATCATGTTACTTCTTGACTAAAGGGATATTTATCAAAATACTCAATATGATTTCTGACAAACGATTAAACGAATAATTGTTTTGAAATAGAGACGATGAGAAAGTCCATGAATTTTCTAAACTCGACCTTGACATGTCAAGGGATGATGGTGTATTCAAGGGCATGTCAGTATGTGAATAAATCTCATTTTGCGAGCTCAGAAAGATAAGTAAAAAAGGAGATAAAGCTGGCATCAGCTTCCGATCTTAACAAAGGGTATATTCCCCTACAAGATGACGTTTTAGTGATCACAGCCGGCCACACACGAATAAAATGAAATTAACAGACTGAAACAACAAGACAAAAATTTTACATAAATGAAACATGAAAGACAACATTATATTTATATAAGCAATACCCATAGATTCAAAATGTAAAAACGGTATCATTATAGGTGTCGCCAATAAATGAGTTAATGCGGCACTGCAAATAAATACAAGTAAACATTAAAATTAAATGCTGTAGTATCGAATCTATGATAATAGAGCTTCCAAAATGCATTCTGACCGCAAGGATGAAATGCAACTGTGTTTTATGTGACCCCCGTCTTTTGCATAGCTTGCAAAATTTACAAGAGCAAAAGGCATCAACAAACAAATAGAGACTATGAAGTAGCTCCCACTAACAAAGCAAAGACTTTTCAGTGAAACAAGAAAGTCAACTCACAAAAGGTTTCCAAATCAACTCCTATATTTTTTAATTGAATACGCGAAAACCTAAAACAATTCATAAGTGTGATATTAAGAGCCAAATAATGACAGCTTCACCCCAAATTTACGAAACATTCTTCATCCATTAACATATTAAATGGAGATATACGAGGGCTAATAGATATGTTGTGAAATTCGGTTTTTTTGGTTGCAGAAGGTATTCTTCTGATTATGTCTAAAAAGGAGAAACAATCAATGGCACATACTTTGCTTCACGTCTGACACAGTTACCTGAAAATATTAAACTTTAGCGCCGCGGAGAGCTCACTAGTTTAAGATGTGTTGTTCAATCAGGACGATACTCCTGTTAACAATTCATGATTGTGCCTTTAATTTGAGCATCCGCCTTATTCACCTGATCTTGCTCCATCAGACTTTCATTTATTCCCAAAACTAGAAGCAGCTATTTCTGGCACCTACTCTCAGTTCGTACTTGCAGTTGATGGCTTTCTGACCAGTCAAGATAAGGAGTTCTTTAAAAGTGGCATTAATGCCCTTAAACACCGGTGCCTAAAGTGAATAGATACTGAAGGGGATTATATAGAATAATAATGCAAATTGTCTTATAAAATTCAAATCCTTTTAAAATACGAGGATCACAGCATATCAATCAGCCCCGTATAAGAGTTAAAGAAGATCCTGACGATAATCTCTATAGCACTCACAACAGAGTACCAAATTGAGCATCGACGGACCTCTAGCAAGCTAGAGGTGGGACCAGGTGCCCAGGAGGAGTAAGCATCCCCTGTTGGCTAGCCGCACCCGCCGTCGATGTTCACGCACGAAAATGAAACAATATAAGGTCTGCCTGTTTGGTGTATTGTTAGATAGGTCTAAAAGCAAAGAAAAAATACTAATATCTTTTGGATATGTTCTAGAACTATTCTTATAAAAAAGAATTATTCTGCAAATAATTTACCAATGATCTTGTAATGAATTCCACGAATAATTAGAGAAATATTTGATTTTTGTATTTGCATGGAAATAATAGATAAGCACAATAAATATGTGTCCTTTGTGCGAAGCAGTTGTAATATGATAATGACATCCCCGTGGACTGTCAGAACGCCTATAGCTCATAATTACCTGATTCTCTCCCCATTGAGAAAAACTAATTCCATTCACTAATACTACAATGAATGAAGGCTTTGATGCTGTTGTAAAAACTCTGACATGGGAATTAGGGGTGTGTAAGAATATTATTTTTTTCTTTAGGTCGGGTTCATGTAAAGTTCACGCTTCTTGTTAAAAGAAAGAAGTTGAATAATTCATCAAACTATCCATGGTCGTTAACAGAACCATGTGTTTTACTACATCAATATAGCAATTAAACACATGTTCGCATGGAAAAGTGATGATTGATAGATCGCGAGATCTTTGGAAACGAAGAAAATCGGTTACGGGATTTGTGATGGAAAAATACATCAAATCTTTTTATTCTTGAAAATAGAATGCAAATTTGGCAAGAAAGAGAGAAATTTCGGAGTCACAAACAGATTCGTATCTATTATTGTCAACATTTAAATATATGATATATTATTTAAAAAATACAGTACATCATATGCGCATTTCAACAAGTAATGTCTCATCAGTGATGCTCCATGTTATGAAATCATAGAATTATGATAGCAAAATGTGACTATGGATTACAAATCTACATAGATGAGGAGATCTCCAACATGACAACATGGCGGTGATCACAATGTAACACACACACATCACACAAACGTATGAGACGAAAGCAAATAAGGTAAGCATAAAAAAAAACACCACGTGAACAAATAACCGTTGACAACGAGATTAATAACATCATAAAGACCAATAAATAAGGCAAATAAAATAAAAAAAAAAAAAAAAATAAAAACTAAACCCATTCACGAATACTATACAACGAACAGAGACTTTGATGCTGTAAAATCTCTGACAATGGAATTAGGGGTGTGTAAGTAAGGGGTGTGTAAGAATATTATTATAATGGGACAAAACACCAAAACTCTTTACTAACGAAATTGACGTAAAGTTATGTACATTTTCATTTTACAAATTATTTTCATATTCACACCGACTATTCATACAACAAACTAAATTGATTAATGTAATATAATATACTTAATTTTGTATTCCATTGTGTAATATAGCATATGCTCTTACGAATTACTATCGACGTAATTGGTCCAGTATGTTGACAATTTTGGTAATCAAAGGATGTGTAATATAGCATATGCTCTTGCGAATTACTATCGACGTAATTGGTCCAGTATGTTGACAATTTTGGTAATCAAAGGAATGGTCTTACAAATAATTTTCAAGGGTCGAGTTACTCGAAATAAACATTACATTCAAACGCTGGGGAACTATGAACTCTTTTTAAATATCATTGTCCAAAAAGTCTCGATGTGCAACCTACAATGCGAAAGGTTGACATACGACATACAAATCGAAACTTGTTTAAAGAAAATTATGGTGATTATGATGGTGAAAGTAGCAAATTCAAGAAATAAGATGTCGTGAAAAAAAAATCAGAAATAAAAAAAGAAAGAAGGAAAAAAAGAAATTGGAATCGAAAAAAAAAAATGTCCTGTAGGTAAATTATGTTTTGGTGCAAAGAGAGGGCATCGTTGCTTATTGATTAACCTCCTAATTATGTCATGAGTATCGTAATTTTCTATGCATATTTTTACAAACGTTCCGCGCATCAAGACTTCTGTGCGTCATAATATAGAAAATCCATTCAACCGATAATGATACAAATTAGGTCAGTATGCCCCGAATTTAGATTAATACAAATAGCCACAACCAAGATGACAGCGCAAAATGTTGACAATGTCCCTGAGTAACACTAATGCATAATTTTATTGCTTTCTGGACCTTCAGGGAATCCAATATAAAGCCGCTGCAGCATGGCTTTAAACAAGCAACAAGACTAACGGGTTTTGTGGAATCTTTATACAATGTATGCCAAATACATCGAAAGCAAAGTCTTGGTAGTACACATTCTCCTGTATGATTATGAACATACATAGCTCTAGTTAATAGAATTCCAAATAAAGATCGCAACGGGAGTAAGAATAGCAAAATTTTATAATGTATTTTCTACTGAACCATCTTTAAAAAGGCTTAATGCTAGAAATGTTATTTCTTAAATCAACACTCGTGACATTTTGTTGTTGATCAGACTGTTTTATTGCATATTCAGTATTTTAGATAATTTATCTGTTTTTATGCATTGAAACTCATATTGATAAAGTATCAAAGCTCCTGATTTGCTGTAATTCGAAATATTCCAGAGTGTTGCGATCGGAAAATTACGACTAATGATGTGTCATTGGTATTCTTAATTTTCAGGTTGAGGTCACAGCGGCTGCCATGTACTTTAAGACTGTCCAGAAAAAGGGATGACGGGGCTTACGTAAAGTTCTTTATGACATTAATTTCGTGACATGTGGAGTAGGAGTGGGATGATGGGTACAACAATGATTCCGGATAATGTGACTAACATAACTTCTTACAGACAGGAAGAGCAAGACACTTGGGATACCGCCATCCTCGTTATGAAGGCTGTCGTCATGACAACAATAATGGCGGCAGCCGTGACTGGAAATTTAATCGTTATCATTAGCGTGATGAAATTTCAGAAACTTCGAGACAGTAAAACAAATCAATTTATCGTCTCGTTGGCTTTTGCTGATTTCCTGGTCGCCTTCCTTGTGATGCCCTTCAATGCCAGTCAGGAAATCTCCGGAAAGTGGATATTTGGAAGAGAGATGTGTGACATATTTAATTCCAACGATGTTTTATTCAGCACTGCATCGATTCTTCATCTTTGCTGTATAAGTGTCGACCGATATATTGCTATCATACATCCCCTTCAATATGACCGCAAGATGTCGACATTTCGTGCTCTCCTTATGCTAGCCCTTACATGGATTGCGTCAATTCTTATATCATATATCCCAATCCAACTCCAATTCTATACAACCGAGGAACACTATACTTTACTGGAAGAGAACCCCGAATTATGTATATTCCAGGTTAATAAAATATACGCCGTTGTGTCATCAAGTATCTCATTCTGGATCCCCTGTACTATAATGATATTTTTATACATGAGGATATACTTTGCAGCCCGGCGTCAAGAGAAGCACATCCGATCTAATAGTATATGTTCACATGAGCGGACAGGAAACAGCGAAGCTTTGCTGAATACTACCAGAAATTCTCGAGAATTCTCCGATAGACGCAAAATGAAACGAGAACACAAGGCAGCAAAAACACTGGGTATCATAATGGGGGCTTTTGTTATGTGCTATCTCCCGTTTTTCTCTTGGTATGTATCTACCACTATGTGTGGGAGTGGTTGTCCCTACCCCAGGGTACTTGGATCAATCCTTTTCTGGATTGGATATTTTAACTCATGTCTCAATCCTGTTATTTATGCGTATTACAATAGAGAATTCCGGACTGCATTTAAACGTCTTTTGCATATTCACAGTCATACAACGAAGAGAAGACTGTCTCTGTTGAAAAATAACACAACATCAAAGCCAAATGGAACTGATCGTCATATACATTTGGTTTATTTACAGAAAAATGAAGATTCACCTCAGCTCCTCTGAAATAAGACTTTTTCTTACTTTCGTATAGCATTTGACTCTTTATTTAAATAGATAATTAATTTAAATTGTGAAACACTACAAAATCAGCCAATACTTAAACCTAACATAATATTTAAGATAAGTATATGAATTTTATATCTCTTATTGTATTCATTATCAAGTAAATATCTGAAAGATGAATAAAGTTGGCAATTTTATTCCATCAGAGGAGGCAGAGCTGGTACAGTCCATTTTTTTTTACTCATTTCTCACTACTCGAAAAAAAAAAAATATGTCGATGGAATGAACAATGCAATTGTCGATATAAGTTTACAATATTTGTATTGTTTTTTTTTACATTATCATTTACTGATATAACAATATTAATTTTATTTCCAAATTGATTGAAATGATTGACAAAATAAAGTCTCTCAATTTTAAAGTTGACATAATTCTTTTGTTTTACTTCTTTGTATTGTTGGAGGAATGGTCTTTCAGCAAATAATGGAAATATCAATGCGAACCAACTGTGCTCCTCTACTTGCTGATACTTTACTCACATGAAGCCATGTTTGTTACGTCCCCTTCGGAGAAGAGGGGATATATTGCTTTGCCGCTGTCGGTCGGTCTGTCGGTCCTTCACAACAGTTTCCGCTCATTATCTCTGGAATGGATTCACATATTAAAATGAAATTTTGTTGGGATCCGCAGATGCTCAGTTAGGTGCTCTATTGTGAGTGCTGTTGAGGTTGTCGTCGGGATCTTCTTTATCTCATTTGTGTCACACTTATGCCCTTTGCAGTGTGAGACTCGAAAAAAGTTCACGCGAGGGGTTTAATAGTTAGTGTTTTAAATGTCGTTCCTTGACATGGTCGCCATTACACTTTTTATATAGACATAATCTCAGACAGTGCGTTTTTTTGTAGATATTTTTTTCAGTTTCGTGCGTGAACATCGATGGCTAGCCAAACAGGGGATGCTTACTCCTCCCGGGCACCTGGTCTCAGCTTTAGCTTGCTAGGGTCCGTCGATGCTCAATTAGGTGCTCTATTGTGAGTGCTGTTGAGATTGTCGTCAGGATCCTCTTTATCTCATTGGTATACAGATACATCAAATTATAATCTAGGTCAAATGATCAAAAATATTTTGACAGAGTTATACCCCTTAGAATTAGAAAAATAACTCAAATTTAAGTGTTTCCGTTTAATATCTCTAGAATGGATTCACATGAAATTATTTGTACTGATACATCAAATGAAAATCCGATCAAACATTTTTGTCTCAGTTATGTCATCGTACGGCATTTACATCTCTCAGCTCATCAGATACGCTAGAGCTTGCTCCCATTTTTCTAACTTCCATAATGAAAATAAACAAATTACAAAGAAACTTATCAGTCAAGGACTTAGATATCATAAACTTGCAAAATCTTCTTGGAAATTTAACAATAACTATTCTGAACTTCTTTCAAAATTTGGGACAACTCCAGCATCAGAGTATGTATCATTGGGAATTTCATTTCCTTCATTTTACGGTGGCCTAGTAAACAAAATTGGAAGGATCAAAGGCAGATCGAACTTCAACCACAAATGTAAGAAAATGGTCAGTCGCCTGCTTTACCGAGGATATGATCCCAAAATCACAAAAAGAACACTGGGCACGGTACTGGACCAATCTACAGTTTTGTACCAGTGTCTTTCCCAACGTTGCACACTGACCAACCGTGACGACGGGACTCCATGACGGGCTTTGTTTAAATTGAGTTTTGATATTAAGTGATAGTCTATTCTAGAGTGCGCTTAAACTACGAATTCGTTCTGAGGTCAAAGAGACAAACCGAAGAACTGCTGAGCCAAGGGTACATTTTTGAGCTTCTGCCTTTGTAACTGGAAAAACATTTAGGCACCTCGTTGTCCTTCCTCCGTGCAAGAAGATACTCTAAGTTAGAACCATTCGAAACACAGAATTTTACAAATTCCTTGTGAAATATCGACTTTTTTCTCGTGAAAAATGCTCCTCTGTTTTCATCGTAGGGAATCTCCTTCTTACCTTTGTTTTGCTTCATGGTTTTCAAGTATTTATATGTGAACTGATTGTGGCTTTTGTGTTTTGTGTTTGACGTTCATTTACTAACTAATATGTATTTATTGTTTAAATGTGTTGCATTAATTCTAGTTATTACACATATGCATAATTCATAACTGTAGGTAATGTGATAGACAAAATTAAATTCTAAAAATAAAACCAGAGGGCGCTAGTGAAATGAATTAGGGTGGCTTATGAAAAACACTTTAGCTGGAATCACTGATATTCGAAACACGTGTCTGGTGCATAATGAATTGGTTCGAAATTATCTTCAAGAAGGTATAGAGTTGGAGCCCTTCCACAGCATTAATAGAATGGCTAAAAATGTATAAAAACTTGGTTTTAGAAATATGACATCCGAATGAATTCAGATGCATTCACTTAAGAATAATGTTGGAAACGAAGGGGACTGATTTGAATGCTACTGAATTAAAATAATACGAACCAGTGGACAAAGCAGTATTAATACACAAGAAAGGGAGAGCGTCTGTGATAGAAACTACTGAAAGCATTACCTCTTCTTCATATTTAGATCTCATGTTATCTTTTCACGTACATCGTCACCTGAATACTTCGTGACGACTACAAACTTCCCTTACTTTCCTTCGTGATCTGCCTGCCTATGGTGTATTCATATCGCAATTGATACGCTATTCCAGAGCAAGCATATGATTCAACGACTTCGTTTTGAGGTAAAGGGAATAAAGGAGAAAAACCGAAAAACCACTGAACCAGGGATACATTTGAGAGCGACTGACATTGTCATCGCAAAAAGTTTTGGACGATACAATGGAAATATTAAACATTATAACATTACGTTCTATGTTGGAAAATACATGTATATTAGATTAGAACCACCCAAAACACTGTCAGAAGAACCCACAAAAATACCAAGAAAGATCAAAATAAAAAGTAAAACACGTGGCTTCGTTCGTGTGGTATTTAGGTGTGTTTAAACTTAACAAGGGACGTATATAAATATACGTCCCTGACATAACTAATAAGCATGACGATTTTTTTACAGTGCCATCTACGATGATTCTGTATTTACACTGGATTCTGGAGGTTGTTCGTCGGATAGAGTTGCCTTTCGTATTCTGTGGAGCATTGTTGTCGTTTCAACGGTTTTTCTTTTCTCATGGAAGAGTTCTGTTTTGTAGTTTTTCAAGAATTTGTAAGTCTTCATATTGTGATTTTTTGAATCAGATTTCGGATTTTATGTTTGATTTTAAATCACTGATCTTCAATCTATGTACCTGAATTAACATTAATATTTCGAACATCCAACAAACATTAAGAAAAATTAAGTGCCCAACTCTGCTACCGATCAGCAGCTTGATTGTAACATAAAGAGATAAATTTGAGATACATATTGGCAGGTCAAAGTTCAGACAATTCAGGATTCCAAAACCAACAATGATAGCGCACTGAACTAATGAAACCATAAGAAAATGTTCACATTCATGTGAATTCACTCTGTTATATCATATGAAATGGGGTATATACATTTACACCATAAGCCATATATATGATATATTGGTATCGGTAAATTGAAGTTCATTTATGCTTTATTACAATGCTCAAATGTCCAAATGTATGAATAGACACATCCAAGAATGATCAGCTTAAACGCTGTTAAATGCATGTACATGTACGTATATTGCAGAGGTTTGAAGCTATGTCACTTCTGGCCATCTAGTGTCATTAGTATTGTTGTATAGCAAATGCCTGTTTTAGTAAGAGTGTCTTGATATAGAAAAAGAATAATCTGTATGAGGAGACTCGCATTCACTGGACATTGCATTGAAAACAATAAAACGATTTAGGTTACATCAGGAGAAAAAAATTAAATCATATAACGAAAAATCTGTGATATTTACAGTTTTGGAATTCAAATGAAATGGATTATACTGTAAAAGTAAAAAGAGCAGATATCATTTGGACCATTTTCTTCTATTTGAATTAAAAAAAGCGCGCTTATTATTCAGCTTTATTGAAATATCTCAGCTCTGTGTAATTCTTGAAAGAAATTGTGATTAGAATGAACGGAATTTATATCCTCAAATAAAATAAGGAAAGTCAAGAAATTGCAAATGCTGTATGCACTTTAAGAGGGGGAAAACTGCAGCTTTGTATGAAAAGGCATTATCTAATGGCAAACACAATTGGACAGAATGGATGAATACTAAATTGCATCGCTCGAGAAGAGTTTTAGTGATAAATGATTTTATTATCTTTAAAAGCAATGAATAACACCTACACCAGAAATTGTAGTGAATGATCTGAGTTTTTTCGCTAAAGTGCATGTAGGAAATTATACAATCATGATGAGATTGCAAAGATTGAAATGCTATCATTTGAAATATAGAAAAAAGGACAAAATCTTTTTTAAAAAGACATCATATCTTTATTTGTAACAAAAATCAGATTTACTGATATATTTTATTTGTTTTTTTCATCTGAACATGGAGGCATATTCCTTAATTTTGAATATATTCAGAGAATGTGCAGACTGTCCCCGATGGTTTTTTTTTTGTGAATTAGGAATTCTTTGATTTAAGGAGGAGATCCCAATAGGACGACATTACAATTATCACAGCGGAACACACACGCGTAACAAAGCAAAAGAAGAGATAATCGCAACACTTTAATGACACTTTTTGAAAGACTTAAGACTAAGATCGTTCAGTTGAATACATACATACTAGTATCTTAAAATATACGAATAGTTAATTAAACTGGAACCCTCCAGTACGTATTAAAATGTCACCAATGTATGCACGAATGTAAATGAGGCCGTTTCTGGGTTATTTTCTGTTTTGCGTCCTCGTGCTGGTAGGTTTTGAGCCCTTAGTCATAAAACAGAACAAAATAAGAATTTGCAAATCTTTTTGCAAATGAGATGGGTTTTCTACAAAAATGAAAGAGAATATGTTTTATTTTTTTGAATTTTATGTACAAATGTAAAAGTACTTCAATAATCGAAGACATATTGCATTATCTATCATTCCTTTCGTGGCTAAAATCTGTTGATTATTAAATGAAACAAGTAAGATTTTACACGGAACTATTACGTCACATACTCGTATTATAAAATTGCAACTTTCTTTTATATGCTTGTTGGTTTTTCCCCCCAAAATAGAATGAAAACAAGAAATGGTCTAAAGGATATATACATGTATGTGCTCGAAAAGGGAAATTTAGTACACAAAACACAACAGACCACAATGTGAGCAAAGTGAAGTTTTCAATTTGATTGACTTGAGGTTAAGTTGCGTTTTGAGTGACCTGCACTTAAGATTCTATGGAAAGTACGAATCATATTATATTAGATGTTGGATGTCCCTGTCGACCTAAGACGAAACATCGATTTCAGAATAGATCATGACACTGCCTAGAGGATCCACAAATTTTTAGCTAGGTAAAAAGAAATAGATTAACAATTTCATATCCTCTTTTATGGTACCATTTATTGTTCGTGACATTTTGACAGCATCGTTAAAAGCCTCCATGAATTGTGATTTTTCCAATAACTTTTTCATTACAAGAATCAAAGAGGCAGTTATTTTTTTATCGGAATCATTGATATCCATTTATCAATGGTTGTAAGAAGGCTACAGTTCACCTCACCTTTATGTGTTCAACGTATCAATTGCTTAATTACCTCACTTTAATTATTACAATAATTGATTTGTTATAGTAATGTCATCTGATATGTACAGAAGTATTGCATTCTAACATAACGTATAGGAACGGACTTAGTTGTTTATAAAACTGTAAAGAATTTATGTTTTCTCTGAGCAATACTGTGGATAATTAAAGATTCGTATGATCTCGTCATGCCTCATGTTGTATAAAGTCAAAAGCGTTGAGCTCTGAAATTTTAAGTGAAATAAACTCGGTCAATAATTGTATAACATGATCAGAGAACGCGGAATGCAGTCTTTGTAATGAACGCATTTAAATTTTTTTTCTATAAGCCCGACATAGGGAGGAGTTGAGGGCATTGTAATGTGAAATGTCTTCAAATTCAATAGCATCATTTGAGAACAGATCAATTTACAGCATGGACCAGGCATGCACGTTTCGGGTACTTAACCCTCCTCAGTGATCCTCAATCTAAATAATGCAATATGGCCAAAGAGTGTGAAAATGATTATGTCCAACAACGTACCGAAAAGTGTAGCAGGATGGGTGGGATATGATGCTATAGGCCCCATATTTTAGAAATTCCAAGATTTTTTTTATAAAAGAAATTTTCAAATAGAAATAAAGGTATACATAAGAGCTGTTGCGACAGGTGTTGCATGCAATCAGGAGACGCTGACTCTCCCCGGGCATCTGGTCTAACTTCGGATTTTTATTCATTCCGAGGTTCGCAAACGTTCCAATGGAAATTCTAGTAATTTTGCCTTGCTTTCTCGACTTAGACGCACAAAGCGAAACACATTTCCAAGAATGCAACAAACATCCATCATCAGACAAAAGGTATATTTTAATAAAATGGAAGTTGTCAAACTCGTTACATTCTTGAAGAAATTTTTAAACCAATTTTGATGCACCAGACACGTGTTTCCGAAAGAAAATCCTCATTAGTGGTACGTCATGCCAATGAGATTTTCAGACACAGCTATCTCATACGAACATAAAGATACACAGACCAACATGGTACTGTCCGACAAACAATCAAGGAAGACACACTCAGATGGCATTGAAAAAAATGTTGAAGACAAATGTATACCCAATGCCAAAGTTTCTGAAAGTGTTGTTTGTTGCTGAGGCTATTTTGTGTGGAGTCTGATGTATGTTGTAATCTTGTTGGATCGTGGATCAACTGTAAAAATTGAGATGTTGTTTAGTTGTAAATAGTTCTCATACTCTTTAAAATTCAAATCATTATACATCATTCAAATCATTATACACGTGTCTGGTGCAGGAAAAATTGGTTTGGAATTTTCTTCATGAATGTGTAGAGTTGGAACACTTCCGTATTATTAATATAAACACTTATTTTATGTTGCAGTGTGGAGCAGTTAAAATCGATCACCGTGACCTGATGTTTAGAAGTGTATTAATTACTTCTGTCCAGCTCTGTCGCCTGAAAGAAGCTTTGTTTTGGCCCTTTATAGATGTGACATCATAGATATGATTTTGCTATTTCGAAAACTTGTCATTCCATTCAAAACTAATCACCGAAATTAAAAGAGGTTAACATTTTAGCACCATCCTTTCTATGCTATTTTTAACATATATTTTATTTGGATATGCTACTTAATCGACCCTACAGGAAGTTTGGAGCCGCGCACTCTCTGTAAAGTAAATGTACAAATCTAAATTCATAACATTAAAGAGGGCGCTTCTGAAATGAATTTTGGTGGCTCCGCTGGAAGCATCACTGATGAGAATTTAATATTTTAAACACGTGTCTGGTGCAGGAAAAATTGGTTTGGAATTTTCTTCATGAAGGTATAGAGTTGGAACACTTATTATTATGTATAGGTATGTGACAAAGGAAAAACTAAATACATGATAGATTAATGTTATATATTAAACGTTTTCAAATTCAACAGCACCATTTAAGAACAGATAAATTTGCAGCATGGACTAGACATGCACGTTTTGGGTTCTTACCCCTCGTCAGTGATCCTTAATCTAAACAATGTCAAAGTGTGAAAGATATTTTGTCCAAAAAGTACCGAAAGACGTAGAATGATGATAGGGATATGATGCTACAGGACCCATGAAATTTTGATGATAGAAATGTTCGAATTTGTTGAAGACCCGAAGTTGATCAAATTTGGCTACATGTGCCATCGGGGTCTTCTGGTCCACCAGCAGTATCACTCACCAAGAGGTACAAATAATTCAATAGGATATAGTCTTAAGAATGTGGCCTATGTGTGATATTAGTGTCAATGCAAAGGACAGATCGATTTTAGAAACACGTGTTTTATATATTTCGTATAAATTAGAAAAAAAATGTATTCTTTATACATATTAATACATCATAATAAACATATAATCATAAATGAAATAATATTTTGCACGATAATGTTTCGATTACATCGTATGTTGTGTTTCTAAAGTCGATCTGTCTTTTGCTTTTGAATTGATTATATATTTTTACCAAGGCTCGGAAATATAAAATCTTTCGTTTCATAAACTCCGTAATGAAATAGAGTTATTTGATATACCCTGTGTCCGTGCTACTGTCTTGGCGCCAGTGATATAAGGATGCTTATTTCACGTTTACGACATCTTAAACAACAAAGATGATTTATAGATCGCCTATGATTTGATTCTGCAATTCTTTATGGAATATTTGAAGGGGACTTTGCTCAATAAAATCAGATAATTATACAGATATTATACTGAGGGAATATAGAATTGGAATCATTTCAACTCACATTTCATATACCATTTATCTTTCCGACATAAACGAGAATTTTATACCATTATCTGTAATAACGAAGATCTATCAACAGAAAACCATAACTAAATAGTAAGAGGTCATGTAAACACAAGTGTATTTATTGCACTCTTCAATTAAAAAATTCCTGACTTGATATACCCTGTGTACAAGAAGCTTATAGGACTATTGTGTCCAAGAAGACTATAGCACCAAGACGACCATGGGACAATTAGACACTGGAGATAGTTCATTAATGTTATCTATGTTATCTGTCGTTTTATTGCCTCCGTCTTTTTGTTCGCTAAGCTCTGTTTTATATATTTTTTTAGAACTTGTAAACCTATTGATAATGACTTTTGGATTCTGATTTTTATGTTGTGTTTGACTTTCATTCACTGATGGGGCCTTGTCGTATAAAACAGTAAACCTATATCAAAGAGAAAAATAGAGGTTAAAACACATCAACATATCTTAATTCTATAATTTTGATTTTTGTAGTGAGATCAGTTGAAAAATTTCCTGAGTACGCTTTCCATAGCGTATCCATCATATTTACCTATTTTACTGTACAAATATGATTCAGAGCGGCTACCGACACGTATATTCTAAGAAATATTTTTCAAAAGGAAGTTTTTGTTTTAAGAAAGGATGGAATCTCCAACAACACTCGGTTGCAGCACCCACAGCAAAACCTTAAAACATCCGATGAAAAAACAAAGGGCAGACACTCAAAGCAAAAGACGCAAAAGGGACAAGGAACAACAATTCACACCATAGAAACATGAAACACAAAAGACCTTACATAAACCAACTACTTAGGACGGTCATCGGCTACGCTAGTAACAGACGGTGCGGTTATCCGGATTACGTGCGAGCAACCCTACCTTTTCTCGATTGTACCCAGAGGTCTCGAAGAACGCACAATTAGGTTGTAAAATAACATCATCACTGAAAAATGAACATACAAACAGACAGTATGACGCAGGGGCCCCAAGAAACACACAGATGGATATGTAAATTGATATAAAAACAGAAGGCATACGTGCTCTACAAGCTGTAGCGAGCTCATGCATGGGATTACCCGAAGAGTCCGACTGATATTCAGAGAGGAATAATTTCCTTACTTTTCTTTAATATCCACTAAAATTATTTACAAATTGTCCTTTTAGCACACTTTCTATGGTTCCTTTGTACTTGGTTATTGATCAAAAGTGAGCACGGTCCAGAAGCAGAGTACGTGTTTCTTTCAAGGATCCTTTGATGTTTTTAGTAGGAAAAGACGGATGATAATACCATCTCTGTCTTGCTTACCGAATCATGTTAAGTTTCATGAGTTTAATGTAATGTTTGAATGAAAATTGAAGTGTTTGAAGTTATCTTTAATTTTGTGCATCGACTTCGCAAAGAGTGTGCGGCTCCAAAGTACCTTGAGGGTCGATTTAGTACTATTGTTAAATAGAATTTATGACCAAAATAGCAAAGCTTTGACATGAACTTTTTTTTATTTAATTTAAGAATGTAGAGAAACGATGTTAACATAGGTACCTAAATCCCTAAGACGTTCAATTCAATATTTATCTTATCATTTCTGAAATAAGTGAGAATTTTGTACCGTAAATAGTAAAAACCAAACATCTATCAATGAAATCTTTCAGTTTTAAAATAAGAAATATAGGCCCATATACATACTTTATCATTGCAAACATTATTTGGATGATGCAATGAAAATATTAAGCATATGCATTGTAATATCCCATTGTCCTCCATGTTGGAAGACATTTTAGGTTTAGAACGAATTAACAAAATCTGGGCTGCGTTCCATTATGCAGAACGTTCCAGAACGATCCCATTCTGATCATGGAGCGAAAAAGTGTCAGAATCGCTTCGTCATAGCAACAGTGGATAGAACAGAATGTTGATATTTAAATTTCCAAAAATAAGGTCGTAATTGAAGTAGACATAGTTCTAATTTTACTTATTTTATCAATTGTTTTCATCCATGCCGACGTTTCCAAGAAAAATTCACAGCACAGTAATATTGGAAAAGCCTGGAACGTCGGTCCTAGACGTGCCAGAAAATCCTATCCTATCCGATGCAGCGGTGTGTTCCATTACTAGAAACAGCCGGGTCAACCGGAACGTTCCGCATAAAGAGACACGTCCCTGATATGCCTCTCTGTGGAGCAGTTAAAGTTATTCTGTGTGGCGCCGCACGAATGTAAACTGTTAAAATTCTAATTTTCTTCTGATAAGTCTGAAATTTTGTATTTACAAAAGTTTTAAAAGACTTAATGTTTATCAAAGTTGATTGTATTATTTGTTGTGGAAATATTTTATAATAATGTATTGTAATAGTTGATTTCACAGGAAAATAATATGTTTGGCAGGTTTTTGAATCAATGGAATACCAATTTTTTTTAATAATAGTGTACATCTAATTAATTTCTTCATAGAATTTATTTAGGGTTGCGCCGCAAACAATGATTTTTTTTTTGTAATTTTCTTGTTCTAGGTTCTCATAGCTTGACAATGAGTAAAGCCCCCTCTCCCTTTGTTTTTTTTTTAAATGTTAAACGTCTTCAAATTATACGAGGATAAAAATTAAAATAAGCTTTAAGATTACTTTAAAAAAAGTACCACAGACATACAGACACAACACAAACAAGAACGTTTTTTCACATATAAAATAATATAACATATGTGCTGTATACAGGGATATGGTCATTATCCATATTTGTCATGAAACAATTAACTGTGTATATGTCGGCGGAACCGTGGTCTTTTGGTCACTGGCCCGATACCTTAATCACTAATATATGGGGCGACTTTAAGCTTCCAGTTGGGTCCTGCTGATTTTGGATGCTATAACTTGCATCAAATATGTAGCATGCTTCATGTGTAAACTACAAATAGTACAAAAAGCATTATTTTTCTTTCAAATTACAAGAAATTCAGGCAAATTCAGACAAATCAGTCACTGACTTTATATGAAACATTTTCCATTTCCGTTGTGTTTATTATTAGTTTCGGGATTTCATGTCGGTTGTTGGTTTCTAATTCTCTTTTGAATTTCCAATACTTTATGAATAGCAATATTCGTGGGTAGAACATCGGTGCCAAATCGAAATACCCGAGTAACATTTTGCTTATATACATACAAAAAGTTCGTTTTCACATGTTGTAAGTAGTAAAGGGAAGTCATGCTGGGGTATCCGTCATACCTCTTTCCTAACAGTATAAAGAGTGTATCTTGATTATGTAGAGCAAGGAACCTTGGTTATTGGAAATATTTGTTTGGTTTGTTTTTCTATATTCTATCAAATATGACCGTAGAAGTCATAGTTTGATATATTGTAACAAAAAAGCACAAAATGGGGAAAATTTAATGAAAACACCAAATTTTAGACGTAAATATCCGACATTTTATAAAAACAAAACAAGAAAACATTTTATTTGGCATCATTTCCTATAAGTAGTCGTGACGAAAAATTTCCTGAAGAGAAAATCACAATTTTGTCCGTTTTGTGTGCAACTAGGATACTTGTCAACAAAAACGGCGAAATATGGTCAACCTCAAAAACGTGGAAACGAAATATTTTGACGTTTCATAAGGAACAATGAACTGTGTAAAATAAGTTCTTTTTTTTGTAGTATTTCAATCGAGAATGGAGTTAAATTAAATTTTAGACGAAGCAATTATTGAATTCGCCTCGAAGTATTGAAATTTCCTAAGATAAGTACAAAAATACGGCGAAATATGGTCAACTGCTCTAATTTTTAACTTTGCTCTTATCTCGGAAATTATGCATACTTATTCCTTTGCACATTGGAGCACACTAATATTCATAAACAAAAAGTCATATGCACTGAAAACAAACAGAATAAAACAAAAATGAAACATTTTATGCCGAAATGGCAAATGCAAATCTGGTACCGTATGAAGACAATTCATCTTCGTTAACCTAAGTATGAACCAATTTTAGGCGTTATAAAAAGCAATCAAAGAAACCATTTATTCTATTATCCTGTTATAAGTACACATGAATTATTTCAAGAATGCATCAAATTGCGATGCCACAAGATAAAAATAAACATTGCCAGTGCTCTATTATCACGCTTATATTGCGAAGAAACAAAGATTTTTTTTATAAGCAAGGCATGATAGTATTTATAGACAATATTGAACAGTTCATATCTTGAAAGTAGATGTTTACTGTTTTTGCCGGTATCTCTAAAGCTGAACTTTATGTTACTGCGAAGAACAATTGCAACAAATCGAATTCTGTGTACATTCAATTTCATTTTCTTGAGTCTTTTTTTAACGAGCTCCACAAGGCAAAGCACATTCGGGTGACACGAATGAATTAAAGAAGATCCTGAAGATGATCTCAACAGCACAAAATAGAGCACAAAAATGAGCATCGACGGACCCCTAGCAAGAAAGAGGTGGGACCAGGTGCCTGGGAGGAGTAAGCATCCCCTGTTTGGCTAGCCGCACCCGCCGTCGATCATCACGCACGTAAATAAAAACAATATCTAAAATACATGCACTGTCTGAGGATATGTCTATATAGAAAGTGCTATGGCGATAAAGGCAGGGTAAATATTCATAACATTTACTGTCAAACCCCTCGTGGGGAAGTTTTATTACCAGCTCCACATAGCAAAGGGAATAAGTGTGACACAAATGAGTTAAAGGAGATCCTGAAGATAATCTCAACGACACTGACAACGCAATGGCGGCATACATGAACTATTACATGCTCTATTGACCATTCCAGTGCTTCAACTTAAATCTATCTTGGATGAAGCAGAGGTTGCATTCTTAAGAAACCCTGACTGATTCAAACTTAATATTATTGTATCATTCGCAAAAAATAAACTTTATCTCGTTTTAAAAATAACACCTCCCTCAAAAGACGAATAATCAAAATTCCGTTTATTAACAAAGGTTTTGATCTTCTAAACATCTCTAATATTTTCAGGCATCATCGCGTGCAAAGTATAATTCCTCAATATTTTGAGAATCTGGAACCTCCTCTTATTTGTAATAAGTATAAGAAACCTGTTCGAAATTTCGTTTTAACTACAGTAAAGTTACATCAGATCCTAAAGTACTCGAATCATGTCCTTCTTCCTGAGAATATGCAACTTCTGATTACATATACAAACCAGCTGGTCATATTGTTACAGGTGACTTTTCAATTATTAAAGACAGACAGCTCCGCGGTATTCTCAGAAAAGGACCTAAGTATGGAATCCCATCCAAGATAGATTTCATTAATTGCCGCCAAGTGATGAATGAAGCTTTAGATAACTATACCAAAAGATGTTGTAAATCGGAAGGAGTCGAATCGCATGTGTCTGAATGACTGGAAAAATAACGGATATTCGTAAAGATGTTAAACGTCTTCAAATTCAATGACGTCATTTCAGGCTGATAAATTTACAGCATGGACCAGACATGCACGTTTCGGGTATCCTTCATAACTTTCATAAAAACCTTCATCTGTTTAAAAATCCACGATCCAGATCTGAAAGATACTTCAAATCGAAATTAAGTAAGTTACATGACAATATGTTTTTGCACCTGCAGATAAAGCAACCAACAACACAATTATCATTTAATACGTTACTATACATATCAACTTTAGTTTCGGAACTTTCGTCTACAAATACTTGTATCAAAAGCAATGAAAGTGTCTCTAATATTTTGCACAGGAATAATTGGATCTTCCGACCAGGTATTGCATACCTAAACTGCATAAGTCTCCTTACGGATTCATTGCTAATTCTAGCGAATGTTCCACAACAGTTTTGCCTAGAAATCTTACATCAGTGCTTACGGCGATAAGGGAACACGTAACAAAATATTGTGAAACTATTCTTAACAGGAACGATGTTAATTTCTTTTGGTCTATTAAAAATTCAGGGGACGTGATTGACAAAATGAAAACTAAAAATTTCCAAGGCAAACCCATTTCTTCATAGGACTTCTCTAATATGTACACCACGCTTCCTCACGACAAAATTAATGATCGGTTGTCCAAACTAATTAAATGGTGTTTTGGTCGAGAAGGGAAAACTCTTATTTGTACATCTGAATCAAAGGGTTTCTTTTCATCAACAGACTACAAATCATTTAAATCATGGAAATGTAGCGACCTGGGTAATGTCTTGTCCTTCCTCTTGGACAATATTTATGTTAGATTTGGTGATGATCTTTACAAACAGTTTGTAGGGATTCCTATGGGTACCAACTCTGCGCCTCTTGTTGCAGACTTCTGAAAGAGAATTTATCCAAAATCTTCAAAAGAACAGAAAATTTGATGATTTGAAATGCTTTATTTATACCCCTTGGTACCTGGATAATATTCTCACTATTGACAATCCTGTTTTTGATACATATAAGAATGAAATTTATCCACAGGAGTTGACACTCAACAAGTCAAACGTTAAGAATACAGAAACACCATTTTTGGTATTTTTTTCTAAATATCAAAATCACAAACGAAGAAATTCATACCAGTATTTATGACAAAAGAGATGACTTTGGATTCAACATAGTAAATTTCCCCTGGCTTTACGGTAACGTTCCCAGACTACCGTAATACATTATTTACATATCACAGCTCATCCGGTACGCTAGAGCGTGCACAAATGCTTTGTTTTTTTTTGTAGTAGAAATTTATATATAACCAAGAAACTTTTAGGTCAAGGTTTCCATTTTCATAAACTAGTAAAGACTTTTTGGAACTTTTACAAAAATTAAGTCAGCTTCTTTTAATGTTCGGACCTAAACAAGTAACAGAGTATATTACTTTGGGTATTTCACAGCCTTCATTTTATGGTGACATAATACATTTTTAACGTCTTCAAATTCATTAGCATCTTTTAAGAACAGATGAATTTACAGCATGCACGTTTCGGGTATCCAACCCTCGTCAGTGATCCTCAATCTAAACAATGTAATATGACCAAAATCTGTGAAAATTTTGTCCTAAACATACCGAAAGACGTAGCAAGATGGCTGGGATATGATGCTACAGGACCCAGGTTTTAGAAATTTGAGAAAATTTTGTAAAAAGAAATTTTGAAATGCGTTTGAAGAAAGGACCAACCGAAATTGATCGAACATGGGTACATGTGCCCTCGGGGACTCCTGGTCCACCAGCAGTGACTCTCACCAAGTGTACAAATATTTAACGTCTTCAGATTCATTAGCATCATTTTAAAGCAAACAAATTTACAGCATGGAAAAAACATGCACGATTTGCGTATCCAACCCTCGTCAGTGATCCTCAATCTAAACAATGTAATATGACCAAAATCTGTGAAAATGTTGTCCTCAATATACCGAAAGACGTAGCAAGATACAAAATTAAAAGGATCAAAGGCAGACAGCATAGCCATCGAAAATGCGTCAGAATCATCAAACGCCTTTTATACCGTGGATATGTTCCTAATGTCACCAGACGGACACTTGGCATGGTACTGGACCAATCTACAGTCTTGTACCAGCGCACGAATTTGAAAAGAGGTTTGGACAGGGACCGACCGTCATGGAGTCCCATTGTCAGAGTCGGTCAGAGTGCAAGTCTTTAAGGTCCCTGTCCAAACCTCTTTAGAGAAGACCGGGCATCGACCACCTATCCTCTCTGAATGTCGGTCGGAATCCTCGGGTGATAACATGCATGAACTTACTACAGCCGGCAGAGCACGGGACTGCATTTCGTACGCCCCTACCCCATTTTTATATATATATTTACATACTGATCTGTGTTCCTTGGGCTCCTGCGTTGTGCTGTCTTGTTTGCATAGTCATCTTACAGTGAGGAGGTTATTTTACACAACAATTGTGCGTTCTTCGAGACATTTGGGTAACCGGAAACGTGGGAGGGTTGTGCGCACGTAATCCAGGATAACCACACCATCTGTTACGTGGCTGATGGCCGTCCTAAGTCGACACCGATTGCCCATGGGTCTCGTTAGTTTATGTGTTGTCTTTAATGTTCGATGTTTGATATCTCGTTTGATGTTCCTTGTCTCTTGTTGTGTTTGTCTTCTCATTGTATCTCCACTTGAGGTGTTTGGAGTGTTGCTGTTGGTGCTGCAACCGAGTCTTGTTTGGGATCCCCTCCTTTCTTCACAATAGAGAAAAAAATTAAGCATCAACGGACCCCTAGCAAGCTAGAGATTAGACCAGGTGCCTGGGAGGAAAAACATTCTCTGTTTGGCTAGCCGCACCCGCCATCGATGTTCATGCATGAAAATGAAAACAATATATAAAATGCATGCACTGTCTGAGGTTATGTCTATATAGAAAGTGCTATATAACTCATTTATTATCTTGTAATTCTACATCTTTCTGCATTTTTCTTACATTGGATGGATGAAGTTTTAAGCCTTTTTCGAAAGTGATCATTTACTTCGAGAAGAGAAAAGATGGGGTCTGCAACAAGACTCGGTGACAGTACAAACAGCAAAACTTATAAAACACGCCCCTATGGAAAACACAGAGCAGACAACAACAAGAGGGACAAGAAACACCATGGAACTTCAAGAAATTAATACAAAAGACAACATATACCAACAACATATAAACCAACGAGACCAATGGGCAATCGCTAACGACTTAGGACGACCTTGTGCCATAAAAGAAGCAAATGGCATTTTATCCGAATAACGCGCGCGCTACCTTCCAACTTGTTCGTTATCCAATGGTCTCGAAGAGTGAAAATTGTGGTATATAAACCTTCTCATTGTAAGATTACCACTTAAACAAGACAGCAAAACGCGGGGTTTGAAACATACAAAATTGTGTACTATTTCATGGTGTTGCCATATTAATGATCAAGATATTGTTATGGTTTTTTAAAAAGCTAATGAAAAATATCTTAATGACATACGAAATCCTTACCAGTGCATGACTCTAGTTAAAGTTATTATACTGAAAGAATCACAATTCTTTTTCTATCGCAATAATTAATTGCACCATACGCGCATTTCAGCAAACAATTTATCATCAATTAATGAATGTATTCCAACATAGAACCCAAAACCAGAATTAAAGGGTCCGCTCACCGGTTTTTAGTGTAAACCCAAAATGTCCAAGGCGGAAAAGTTGAAATAGGGGAAATTGAGTGGTTTCGAAAGGTGGGTTGAGACGACCATTATGAAGGTATTCTATAATGGTAAGATGCATATTGTAGAACATGCATGCCTTGTTTAAGAGCATTCAAGATTTTAGGTCACATGACATATTTAGTCTAAATATAGATATTTTAAAAGGCGTACCGCATTTTCCCTGTTAAACAAGACTTCATAAGGGAAAATATGAAGTTTTTGGGTTTTTACACATTTTTTGAGTAACATGTGTTTGAATTTTTTTTAATTTGGATATAATGGAGTAAAAGATAATAGCTTTAAGGAAATAAAGCAATATTTCTGAAAATTTTTTCCAGGAGACCAGATACAATACACAGAAAAATGACAAAAACCATGAATTTCAGGCCAATATTTTAAACCTTTTCCAGCAAACATGTATATTTATTATGTATAGCAATCTTAACATGAACTTGAGACTAGTATCATATAAAAACTGTAGATATAACGAACAGATTGATATATAGTATAATAATGTGAAATATATAGAAATAAAATGAGATGACGTCAAATTATGTATGATTGCGCAATATTTCTGTGCCGCGTGACTGGGTGAGAGAAACTGGTGAGCGGACCCAAAATTACAATCAATAGTCACACAAACTCTCGAAAAACAAGAAACTAAACAAACCAAACAGCGAAAACAGTCTTTATTGAATTTATTGTAGGTGGCGTCTTTAAAAAGTGCGGTCTTTTAAATTACTAATTAAGATTAAACATATTCAAATCTTACACGAATTAATGCTACATATACAATTCAAGCAAAAGTATCTAACGAAGTAGGACCAAAAAGGAAGCTCCAAGCTCACTTAAATTTCTCCTGCTGTATCATTAAAAAACTAAGGGACTGCAAATCAATTGGCCCCGTCATCAGAATTTAGAATGACAAAATGACAAAATGCATTGTTGATCTTGTAGCATCATCTTGTTAGGAATCTCATCCCGACCTTTTTATGGTGATAAGTTAATTGTCGCAACCGTTTGCACATTAGTTTCCCTCATAACTTCGTCGGCATTCGTATTTCAACGACGCCTCAACACTTGGTTTCGTTGTTTGTTGTTCGATTTAGAATAAGCTAATATTTTGTTTGTGCAGTCGTTATGTATCTACTGATTTTTGCAAACATGCGTGTGTCCTCCGCTGTTATGACTAAACGTTGTCTTGTTGGAGATCGATCTTTATCTTATTCAAGAGACAAAAATTCGTATCGGTTTCACTCTCTAAAATTTACACATTGAGTGATAGAAGATAAAGATAAAATAGGAGATTTTCATTAAGTCCTCAACGTGTATAGATCTGATTATGGATAATATGTAAATATCGATGAAGATTTTAGAGCGTGCAAGAATTTGAACTAAAGTTTGATATACCTTTACATGTCTTACCTGGAGCTTGAAAGTATTGTAATGAAAATATTATAAAATGTCAATAAAACTGATTATCCCGTCATGCGATTTTGAAATGAGTGTAGATTTATTGTTTAACATTGCAAGTGAAGATATCTGTTTACCAACCAGAGCAACTATAATTGTCTGACGTGGCCCCCACACTGATGAAAAAATACCATGATCGACAGTTAGCTATGGCCAACTTGCCGTGACGGAAAATTATTTTGGATTCCTATCGTTATTATTTCTTTTTCTTGTGTTTTAGTAGATAAAAGATGGACAGTTGTTAAAGTAAATCATATTTTTCTTTTGATGATACGACACTTAACAGATCCGTAGTAAATCACCATGAAATCGCTAGCTGGGAGAACGTTATGTTCCCGTCCAAGCAGAAAAACAATGATTGTAAGAAGATCTGTTTGGGATTTGTTTTCAATTCCCAAAACAATATCTGCGATGATTAAGGAAAAGTGCTATCCAATACAAGGCAATATAAACCCTCGGACACTGACCTCTCTAAAGTGAAATTTCGGAAAAGAGATTTGGAATCATAAAGTCACCAACATGATGTTATAAATGATTGATCTATAGCCTATCTCATAAAAATTTATAATAAGTATAGTTTTATTGATAACATTGAATTTAAATTATCATTATTTTAAAAGAGCAACTCTTGTGCAATGATGTGGAATGAGTTAAAGAAGATCCTGACGACAATCTCAACAGCACTCACAATAGAGATCAAATTTGAGCATCGATGGACCCCTAGCAAGCTAGAGGTGGGATCAGGTGTCTGGGAGAAGTAAGCATCCCCTGTTGGTTGCCGCACCCGCCGTCGATGTTCACGCACGGAAATGAAATCAATATATAAAATACATGCACTGTCTGAGACCATATCTATATAGAAAGTGCTATGGCGACTATGTCTGGGAAATATATTCAAATGTCGAAGGGGTCCAACTCTATACCTTCTTGAAGAAAATTCCAAACCAATTTCCATGCACCAGACACGTGTTTCGAATATTAAATTCTCATCCGTGATGCTTTCAGCGGAGCCAACAAAATAATTTCAGTAACGCCGTCTTTAATTTTTTGAAGTTAGACTTTTACATTTACATTACAGAAAGTGAGCGGCTCCAAATTTCCTGTAGGGTCGATTCAGTAGCATATCCAAATAAAATCTATGTTCAAAATTGAGCACTTGACGGATGGTGCTAAGATGTTAAACTCCTTTAATTTCGATGATATTTATCGGTGAAATGGCTAGTTTCCGAAATAGCAAAAAAAAAAAAAAAAAATTATATATGATGTCACATTGATAAAAGGCCAAAACAAAGCTTCTTTCAGGTGACAGAGCTGGTAAGAAGTAATTAATACACTTGACAAACATCAGGTCACGGGGAACGATTTTAATACTTTAACACATCAAAACACTGTCAAACCCCTCGCGGGGAACTTTTTTACAAAATCACATGGCAAAGGACATAAGTGTGACACAATTGAGTTAAGGAAGATCCTGACGACAATCTCAACAGCACTCACAATAGAGCACAAAATTGAGCATCGACGGACCCCTAGCAAGAATTTTCACGTTTGTCTATCCAAATGCTGCACAGATAAGATAAGATAAGATAAGATAATATTAGATAAGATAAGATAAGCTTTACCTAGGGTCAGCATATCGAAGTTTTAGACCGACATAAAAGCTATATTATTTACAGTAACTGTAATAGCTAGACTATTTATCGCATTTTTCTTTTTCAAGGTACACATGAAGAAATTTTAAAAATACTTGTACAAAATATTTTACGTTTTAAAGAATTACTAATGTTCCAGCTTAGTTGCTACTTTCATGGCGGTATCCATATGAAGTACATAAGTTTACTTGTCATAAACACATGTGCAGGCCCCTTTGCTATAAAAAGATATCTCAGATACTATTATAACACTGAAAATTGCTGAAAATTACGAGTTGCTTATAATTTTCAGTCTTACTTTTGAGATATATAAGATATATCTTAATAATATTGTGCAATACTTAAATTAAGTTACCCAGCTAACACAGAAATGTTGTTATAATGTTTTAAAAATATTCTAATATGGTTTGGAAAATGTTTCTTTAAAATGATTTGAAAACCTGATTTTGTGGAGTTTTGATAATATTTTGAAAACATTTTGAATAAATATTACATTGTAATATTTAAGTGACAATTTTTTAAATGTTGCCGAGGAAACATTTCTAATAAACATTAAAGAGGTACCGATCAAAACGTGTTTCAAAATATTTTTAAACATTATTTTGTAAGGTTTCAATAATATCTAAAAAACTTTTCTAGGAACATTTTGTCACAATGTTTTTGTAACATTTAGCTTATATGTCGTTTTCTAACTTTCAATTATGAATCATGAAAAGTAAGCAAAAGCCGTGTATGTTTTAAGCAAACATTAAGGAAATGTTTCACAAAAATATTTTGAAAACATGTTTTTTGAGTTTTAATAATATTTTAAAAACATTTTGAAAAAACAGTATATTGTAATGTTTGAGTGAGATTTTTCTTAAATATTTCTGAGGAAACATTCTAAAGCGTGTTTCAAAAATATTTTAAAACATTACTTTTTATGATTTCAATGACATTGTTTAAACTTCTTTTCAAACTTTTTGTAAAAATGTTTTTGTAACATTTGACTTGTATGTTTTTCCAAACATTCAGGAAATGTTTCACAAAAATGGTTTGAAACGTGGTTTTGTGTAATTTTTAAATATTTTAAAACCTTTTGAATAAACATTTTATTGCAATGTTTCAGTGAATTTTTTTTTCTAAAACTTGTTTGAATGACAAATATGGATAATGACCTTCTCCCAATACACAGTACAAAATCGATAATTCAGAAAATCATAAAACGAAGGCATACAAAATCAGGATAAAACAGGAACCAAAGCAAACAAAAACCTCCACCACAAGCGAATTCCCGATATGGGAGTGAAACCAGGTGCCCAAGAAGAGTCAGCATCTCCTGCTTGCATGCAACACCCGTCGCTTCAATTCGGTAGAATCGTCACAACCAGTTACTTCCATTTCGAAAGATACAAGTATATTCGGTGGTTGGATGGTTCAAATGGTCTAAGACAGAATATCTTCCACCATTCTGGATAGTGGGACATTATAGTGTACGACGAGTTCCCCATATCGACCGAACAACTTCCTCATTGACGATGTTAGTCGGTCAAAAACGTATCCCTGACTGAAAAGCTTATCTGAAAGACGCCTAGCTATCAGAATAAAATCTGTATATTTGGTACTTGCTCTGGCATAGCGTATCAACTGAGATATGAACATGTCATAAGCAGGCGATGAAGGTATGTTGCTACTTATATTTCGAAAACATTTTTTGTGGTGTTTCAATGCATTTCAAAACCTTTTATTAAAAATATTATTTTGTAAGGTTTTTAAAACTTTAAGTAACATTTTGTCACAATGTTTGTTACTTTGACTTATATGTTTTAAGCAAACATTAACGTGACTCAATAATCCAAGAATTCTTTGTCAGAGCAAAAAAAATTATTCTTTTTATTTGATATCAATATCTGATGATTTATATTTGTAATTAAGATTACATATTATCGTTCATTTGATTGACTAGTGGTCCTCTGAATATAGAGAATAAGTGTCTTAATTTGTGTTTTGTTACGGGTATACAACACACAGCAAGTGCATTTATCGTACATGTAATGCGCGTTAGCGCATTTCATGCGATAAATGCACTTGCTGTGTGTTGTATACCCGTAACAAAACACAAATTATGACATTTATTCTATATATATGCACTACAGTTGTCTATTTCATTCTTGTTTTCTGAAATTGCCTTTTCTAGGTAAAAGAGTGACGTCAAAACACAGATAACCGCGGGTTCAGTTTGCAGGTTAGAACAGCCGTCGCGGCATGTTTCTTTAGATCTTATGCATTGTGACGTCACGAGTGTTAATACACGAATTGCAGCACGTTCCTTTCAATAGTAACATCTCAGGGAATTCCATTGGCTGTGCATATATATACATATATATGCACAACCAATGTAATTCCCTGAGATGTTACTATTGAAAGAAACGTGCTGCAATTAGTGTATTAACACTCGTGACGTCAAAATGCATAAGATCTAAAGATACATGCCGCGACGGCTGTTCTAACCTGCAAACTGAACCCGCGGTGACCTGATTTTTAACGTCACCCTTTTACCTAGAAAACGCGATTTCAGAAAACAAGAATGAAATAAACAACTATGGAGCATATATATAGAATAAATGTCATAATTTGTGTTTTGTTACGGGTATACAACACACAGCAAATGCATTTATCGCATGAAATGCTCTAACGCGCATTACATGTACGATAAATGCACTTGCTGTGTGTTGTATACCCGTAACAAAACACAAATTAAGACACTTATTCTCTATGTGTAAACCAATTCCAAGATCTGTCGCAAAACAATGAATTTTAATAGATCAAAACATGATATAGGGATAATAATTCCACATTGAAACTATTCTTGTGACTGTTTTCACCATGATATAATCAAATATGTCTATTTCTTTATAGATAATGCTTTCAAAGAGTGAAATAGCTAAAGTACATTTTGTGCACCCCCATCCAAAAGGAAAATCTAAAAAAAGTGCCCAGTACCCTTATTTGTCATCAAAGTGATAAGAAGTCTTTGTCAGAAGTTATTTTCTTTTACAGAAATTCTCAACGACAAATTCTGTTCTTCTAAAAAAGTTATAAAAAGTACATGTTTTCGTTCATCCTGACTCAAAATACTTGGTTGTCATAGTAACTATTTTAAGGGGGGGGGGGGGGGTTAGGGCTCTCAATAATGTTTAGAGAAGGGTGCGATAAGTAACACAGAAGATGGAATTTCTGGATAAAGTTATATTTTAAAAGGCATTAACAATGTAAAATAAGAGGTTTTTCAAAGAACAACGATCGCCGGGTGTCAGAGATACGGAAATATGAAAAAGAGAAATAGAAAAAAGTAAACGGAAGCGTTTTTAAACATTTTGACATTCAAGGTCAATAAGTGGACGTCACTAACCTCCCTCGTTCTCGATAATGCGTTCACTTATCTGAAAAATAGATATAACTTTGAACAAAGCAGAGTTAGAACTAAAATTCACTCGCTCAAAATCTAAATAGGGAAACTTTATTCGATAACATCTCGCTGCAAAGTACGAAAGTTGACAAAATTGAAGAAAAAATCCTTTAACAAAAAAAAAAAAAAAAAAAAAAAAAAAAAAATAGAGAAACTAAACTTAAAATATCTTATCTATGATATCGCTAAAATCTGTTTGATCAATGACTTAAGGTGATATCACACGTTTCATGTTATCACACGTTTCATGTTATACAACACTTATTTTCAGAAAAAAACATAATTCTGATTTCCTAATGTAATTCAGATGTAACGGACAATTTTAGGAGGTCACCATCCAAAATTTTGAGATTTTGAAACTGATCAGACTTTTTAGCCATCCATTGATTGTAATGGAAACGCTCATTTCTTGGCTATATTTTTTTCAGCCCAAGATTTTCAAATGAAACTTCACATATGATTCCCGATCATATCGTGCAAATTCTTATAGAAAGAAATCATTCAATGACCACGTCATAAGTTGCAGAATCTGACTGAATGTGTAAATTACCATGTAAAAAATTGAAAGTGAAATTCGAGTTATCTTTCTTTACTATGTGACAAAGACAAAAGCATCCGAATTTATATAACCAACTTTTTTGAAATATCACAGCAGTGTTCCTTCACTCACATAGATTTCAATGTGCAAATAAATAGAGCCGAGTACAGATTTTGTGTTATAACACGACAGTATGTGCACATTGTAATGATATTACCATATGCAATGATATGATACTATATTATAAGTTTCTCTACATGTATTCAAACACTTTACTGACACCTGACTAATTTCTGAATAGATACGACATATGAATGTAGGTAAAAAGTCTTAACAAAATTTTCAAATAAGTTCAATTTCAGCAAAAACTTGACTATTGTTGATCACTCTAGGCTTACCATTACTTTGCAAAGAAAAAAAACCCCAGTCGTACAACTATTCGCACAACAATCTGTCAATCACACCTGCGCTCAGGCTCGAACCACGGTCTTCCCGCATGGTGGGCAAGAGCTTTTCCTCTGAGCTATTGGATCGACTTGCCAATTGCGCGATTATTACAAGGCCAGAACATCAAGACATTTTTAGTCGGAATCGGAAATCTTCAGCGTGGAGATTTCTTTAAAATTCTCGTCAAAGGGAGGCTACTGAAACGCGTGTGATATCCCGTTAAATTTACCTACTTCATTTTGTTCCCAAGCAACAAACGGTTGAATTTCCGATGATGACGTTATAAAAACAATGTTTACGGTGTTATATAGTGGATCACCCCCCATAGCAGGTCTTCCCCCCGGATGATCTGCTATATAGCAGATCATCCCCCAAGGGGAATGTTTCACTACATAGCAGATCTTCCCCCTTCCAAACCATAGTAGATCATCCCCCAATACCGTTACCGACTTGGAATTTACACAAAATTGATGATAAGCGTAATAAAATGAAAACTTGAAACGGTAAGGCATTTCCGAGTTAACGAAAAGAATGGGGGGATGGTCTACTATATAGTGCATTATCCTCCCCCCCCCGTTTTCGGTTTGGGTTTTTCACTTAACTATTTTAAACTATTTCCTATTTTAATGGCTTTTGTATCTACCATTTTGAAACTGAAATTCCCACGTGTACAACTTTAGACAAAAGCGGAAATCACTGAGGTATATAAAATTCTAAACAAAGACAGGTATTCTGAAACCCGGAATGGTTATCCGGAATACTAAGCAAAGGGGGATGATCTGCTATATAGTAGATCATCCCCCACGGAAGATTTGCTATGGCAAGGGGATGATCTACTATATAGTGAAACATCCCCCATGGGATAATCTACTATATAGTGGAACATCCGGGGGGAAGATCTGCTATATAGTAGATCTTCCGGGGGGATGTTCTGCTATATAGTAGATCATCCGGGGGGAAGATCTACTAGGGGGATGGTCCACTATATAACACCGGCAGTAGCCAGGATGTCTCACTTACGGGATATTTTTAATATATAGATTTAACGATACATTTGACTTTATATTAATTACACTCAGATTGTATATGATAACTTTCTGGTTCCATCGATACCAAATTTGTCGAAATCTGTCGAGAAACAAGCGAATAAGAGGAGTTTGAAGACCGAAATCGCGCTCAGTACTATTCGAACCAGTATTGACGCCGGGAATATGAAGACGTCAAACGATTATTGAGTCTCCTTAAGGAAATGTTTAACAAAAATGTTTTGAAAACGTGTTTTCATTTTGTCACAATGTTTTTAAACATTTGACTTATGTGTTAACATTTGTCTCCGAGGATACTTGTCGGGCAGTAATTCATGGATCCTGATGTAAAATGTTCTATAGAGGCTGGCAAGTCGCCCTCTATGAAAAGGTTCCAATCTGCTGTGTCCCGGGTACATTAGGTTAGGCAGGTGCCTGCAAGAGTCGTCCTTCGAGACATCACTGAATATAAATATAGACGACCACAAGACGTGGTTTAAGTGCGCTGACAGGTTCCTACCCATAAAATCATGCCAAGTTCAAGTTGTTGACTTTTGAAAGACCACAATTGTGTCCCCGCTGACTGCAATATTTCCTTGGAAGTGCGGGGACAAGAATTGTAAAACATGCCCAATTCTAATAACAGAGGAGTATATGATGATAAGGCATCGCTTCCAATTTAACCATAGAGGTTATCAGCTCCTTCATAAACATTTTAACTTGCCTGACCACTCAATTTTGTCTCTTAAAGTCCGCATCCTAGAAAAAATGTATCATCCAACTAACGATCCGAACATCAATACTCCGTATAGATATAAAAGAAAAGATAACTGGATTCGACAATTAGGCACAGCTTCCTCGTATGGTTGCAACGATCATATCGACAATGTAGGAAATCTGACATGTCCTTGTTGCCAGTCGGTTAATGTTCTGCGGTTGTTTGATCAAACAACAAGAAGATGTCGAAGTCATGGTAATACATACTAAAACACAAAAACCAGATACTAGTATTCATGATATATCATTCGACGGTCTTTTGCCATTTGTTAGCAAAACTTTAGGTCTTCATCATATTCGTACGAAGTTGTACTCTCTTCCTTTAAAGAAATTGCATGACTTGTGCGAATCATCAATGTTCTTACATTTTACCGACACCGGTTCAGCAGAATATCGCCTTCATAGTATTATTATGGACATCTCGTCAAATAGACTTTTTACGGCCGTCAAATCTGACATACCTGTTATCAATGAAAATCGTCCCTTCTTAAAATCAAATTTGCAAATTTAGGGGATAAACGTACTGTGTTTTGTGGTTCCGACAGGTATATGTTGGATATACTGTTGGAAACGCAGTTATACCGTCGGGGCTTGTCATATTGAGAACAGTGTGAACCTATGACGTTGTGATGCAAGACGATAAGTTGTGTAACTTGTTTGTTAAACGTTGTAAAATAAATAAAGTTTAAATTTAAAACCCCATACAATGAACATGTTCATCCTCTGCTTTCATCTACCAACCATGAACCATGTGGCTATGTGGTTACTGGTGACCTTAATATCGTTGGTAACAGTAAACTTAGAAACCATCTCAGTAAAGGTCCAAAATACAAGGAACCCCGTTCTTTCACATGGCGGGAAAACTTTGAAATAATTATGGATGCCTGTGAGGAGTACGCTAGATGGTGGGCCATCGGAGGATTACTAAAAAGAAGAATAGGGCGTCTTCGGCACTCAGTTAACAACAGACACGAGTCAATTTTTCATGACCCTGTTGTTGACAAAGAACTTTCTGACCTCCATGAACAATATATCATTGTTCCTGTTGACAAAGCGGCAAACAATTTTACTATCGTTTGCAAGTCATACTATTTCAAATGCCTGAGAGAGGAACTAGGATTACATTGAGCACTTGGAAATCCAACATACACACTTACAAACTTATATGTATCTTAAATACTTGACAACCACAAATCTGTTATTGAGTCCTTCGGTATTCATCCTAATGACTATGATCTCGAGCTACCTTACATCTATTGGATTCCAAAAATGCACAAAAATCCTTACAAACACCGATTCATTGCTGGTTCGTCCAGGTGCTCCACAAAACCTCTTTCCATTTTGCTTA
Organism: Pinctada imbricata; assembly: GCA_033119305.1. Lineage (NCBI taxonomy): Eukaryota > Metazoa > Mollusca > Bivalvia > Pterioida > Pteriidae > Pinctada > Pinctada imbricata. The sequence continues at coordinate 52,353,788 of VSWD01000008.1, read as the reverse complement.
CGAAAATATTAACTCGCATCAAACAAGGTCTTAATTCAAACATACTGCGATACAACATATTCCAGAAATGGAATCAATCAGATGTGGATCCTAAAGAATTCTAATAAATTTTTGCAAAAGTTAAAAGCCACCAATTTCAATCATATTACTATCATAAAAATATTTCTTCTTCTCCACGCTCTACACAACCATTCCACACCAAAAGCTCAAAAACAGACTGGCCAATATTATTCGCAAAACCTTTCTTTCAAAAAAAAATAGGAACAGGGGAAACAAATACCTTGTCATAGGGCGGGAGGATACTTTGATTCAAACAAAAAGTATACCGAAGACGATATCATCGGTATCCTTGAGTTTGTGATTAACAACATTTTTGTGGTGTTTGGAGGAACTGTATTCCAGCAAATAGTTGGCATCACCATGGGCACCAATTGCGCCCCACTGCTTGCGGAGTTATTTTTATATTTACACGAAGCTGACTACGTACTTGGATATACTTCTATCTTTCGACGCAAACGGCTATTTGAACACCTCTCTTTATGACAGGCGTTATCATCTCAGCTTCCACAAAATAAACAAATATATAAACAGATAAATAGTAAAACAAACAACTAAAAGTGAAACAAACAACAAAAAATCAATAAAATCTAGGCAACGCAAAGCATAGCATCCCCTCGCACTGCAGGAAAGTCAATGTGCCGTCTAGGCTGTCTGTATACTAGAAAAATAAATAAGGTTCATCCTTTAGTCGTAAGCAATAAGTGTATGAAGTTTGGTTTAGTTCAAAGCAAAACTGCATTTTGAACATTTCCAATCTGTGACCTTGACCTTTGACCTATTACCTTGAAAATCAATAGGATTCTTCCTCTTGTAATAAGCAATCAGTGTATAAAGTTTGATTAAGATCCAATCAAAACTGCACCCTCTAGGCTGTATACAATGATCTCGACCATTTCCAATCTCTGTGACCTTGACCTCTGACTTTTAAGCAATCGGTTTATGAAGTTTAGAGATCCAATCAAAACTGCATCTTCTAGGCTGTTTACAAGAATTTTGACCTTTATCAATCTGTGACCTTGACCTTTGAGCTATGACCTTGAAAATCGATAGCCTAGGGTTCTTACTCTTGTCATAAACTATCAGTGTATAGAGTTTGGTTAAAATCCGATCAAAACTGCATCCTCTAGGCTGTATAAAAGGATTTTGACCTTTTCCAATCTGTGACCTTAAAAAAGGATGTACATGTATAAGCCATTCGTTCATAATTCTTCACAAATTCATACTTTATTACCAAACTGTTCCTACGCCCTTGAAGATATAACGTATACATACCATCGTACAAAAAGAAGGGGTTGAATGACCCCCCCCCCCTCTCCTTTTGTGCGAAATGTTTGATAATCTGATGGAAAGGAGAAGAGAGCGGGTGGGGTGGGGTTAGCAAGACGCATAGCCAGGCGCACGCAAGTATGCAGATGTTTCCATATCGTTTTGCAAAACAGACTAAAGGAAAGTGTACAAAGGGTCATTTTAACGTAGAACTGTTCTGTAAAATCCATTAGATTCCGGGGCTTTGCCCCTTGGTCTGGATCCCCCATAAGAGCTTCTCCCTGGACCAAACCAAAGATTCGGGGGCATATAGTTTTTGGCTTGTTCGTCTGTTTGTCTGTCTGTTTGTCCGAAAAACTTTAACATTGGACATAACTTTTGAATGGGAAGTGATAGGGCTTTTGTATTTCACATGTGTATTGATTGTGACAAGACCTTTCCATTGATACCAAAATTTTTGACCTCAAGACCTTGACCTTTGACCTACTTTTCAAAAACTTTAACATTGGGCATAACTTTTGAATGGTAAGTGATAGGGCTTTCATATTTCACATGTGTATTTCTTGTGACAAGACCTTTCCATTGATACCAAAATTTTTGACCTCCAGACCTTGACTTTTGACCTTTTTTTCACATGTGTATTCCTTGTGACAAGACCCTCCCATTTATATCAAAATTTTGGACCTTGTGACCTTGACCTTGACCTTTGACCTACTTTTCAAAAATTTTAACATTGGGCATAACTTTTTAATGGTAAGTGATAGGGCTTTCATGTTTCACATTTGTATTCCTTGTGACAAGACCCTCCCATTAATATCAAAATTTTTGACCTCGTGACCTTGACCTTGACCTTTGACCTACTTTACAAAAACTTTAACATTGGGCATAACTTTTGAATGGTTGGTGATAGAGCTTTCATATTTGACATGTCTATTCCTTGTGACAAGACCCTCCCATTAATATCAAAATTTTTGACCTCGTGACCTTGACCTTTGACCTACTTTTCAAAAACTTTAACATTGGGCATAACTTTTGAATGGTTGGTGATAGAGCTTTCATATTTGACATGTCTATTCCTTGTGACAAGACCTTTCCATTAATACCAAAATTTTTGACCTCGTGACCTTGGACTTTGACCTTTAAACCCAGTGACGCTGACCTTGACCTTTCACATACATGTACTCAGTATTCCTGAGAATGGCCAACATTGAATAGCTATTTCATGATTTGGCACTTTCACGAAAGATGGCAGATGTTTTAAGGTATTCAATGGGCAATGATAGGTAATTTGGGCACCCATTTATGGAATCTTGAGACTTAAAATTGCAGCATAGCTATCATGGATTTTTGACCAATTTAGATATTGAAAAAATCGGTTTCTTTAAGAGTTACGGGCCCTTACATTTTACATTGAACTCTACGGGAAAAGGTTAAGTTTTCCTAAATTTTCAACTGAACTATGGGGCATCAAATACCGATTGGTCAAAAATTTCTAAAAATATATTTAGTCAAATTAAGTTGAAAAATCAAAAGTTTACCAATTATTATTTTTTTTTAGTTTTTCTGCTATATGTTGATAATGTATCCTGTTTAAACAGTCAAAAATTGGGTGATGTACCAAAACAAAAAATATGTACCGAAACGACCTAAATCATGTACCGAAACGTCTTTGTACCATGTACCTTTTTTTTTGTAACGAAACGTCCTTGTACCGAAACGTCCTGCACCCGAAGAAGAAGCTGCTAGGTTGGAACAAATGTTGTTAAAATATCATATGACAAAGAAAGATGTTCAATTATGAATAAATTTAATTTCAATGTTTTTGGCATAATTTCCTTCATTACCCATTGAATACTTTAACCTTATTCATGGTGCTTTTCCGGAAAATTGTTTCGCCATTATAGGCTCCTTATCTACCTGAAGGACTTTAGTTTCCCACTTTGCGCTCCGGCGACGCTCGCACCAGAATGTCGCTATTTGCATTGGCGTAAGGTCCCCTATCAAAAAAAATAAATTTATCGACTATATCGTGTTAGATGGGACCTTTCGCCATTGACTTTCATACAGAGGGGTCCTTACGCCATTGATTTTCTATAGATGAATTCATACTGGAGAGGACTTTTTATATGGACAATACTATAGAGAGGGGAGGGTGGGATGGGGGGTGGCGGATTACACCATTGACTTTCTTTTTGGACTATACAATGGGGGGGGGGGGGCAGGGGGTAACCTCTCTCACACCTCCCGTCCCTTACCCCCCTCTCCCTCCCCTTCCCTCCTTCCTGTCTCTCCCTTTCACGATTTCCTCCCCTCCAACCCCCTTCCTCCCTCCTCCTCCCATTATCCCCCCTTCCCTCATCCTCCTCTCCCACCTCTCCCTCCCCCTCCCTTTCACCCTGTCCACCCCCTCATTGGACAGACCTTCCCTAAGCCATTGACTTTCTATATGGACAATAATATGGGGGCTTTTCTATGTAATATGGACAATACTATAGGGGGACCTTACGCCATTGACTTTCTATGTTGACAATACTATAAAGGGGACCTTATATATGGACCATAATACAGAGGGGACCTTACGCCATTGACTGTCTACATGGACCATAATACAGAGGGAACCTTACGCCATTGACTTTCTTTATGGACCATAATACAGGGGGGACTTTACGCCATTGACGTTCTGGATCATAATACAGAGGGGACCTCACGCCATTGACTTTCTATATAGATCATAGTACAGAGGGGGCCTTACACCATTGACATTCTACATTTTGAACATCGACATTATACAGAGAAGAACTTACGCCATTGACTTTTTCTATAGACTATAATACAATGGGGACCTTACACCATTCACTGTCTATATAGACCTTAGTACAGAGGGGACCTTACGCCATTGACTTTCTATATGGACCATAATACAGAGGGGACATAACGCCATTGACTTTCTATATAGACCATTGTACAAAGGGGACCTTACGCCATTGACTTCCATATGTATCATAATACAGAGGGGACCTTACTCCATTGACTTTCTATATAGACCATAGTACAGAGGGGACCTTACTCCATTTACTTTCTATACGGATCATAATACAGAGGGGACCTTACTCCATTGACTTTCTATATAGACCATAGTACAGAGGGGACCTTACGCCATTGACTTTCTATATAGACCATTGTACAAAGGGGACCTTACGCCATTGACTTTCTATATGTATCATAATACAGAGGGGACCTTACTCCATTGACTTTCTATATAGACCATAGTACAGAGGGGACCTTACTCCATTTACTTTCTATACGGATCATAATACAGAGGGGACCTTACTCCATTGACTTTCTATATAGACCATAGTACAGAGGGGACCTTACGCCATTGACTTTATATATGGACCATAATACAGAGGGAACCTTACACCATTGACTTTCTATAAGGACATTAATACAGAGGGGACATTACGCCATTGGCTTTCTATATGGACCATAGTACAGTGGGGGCCTTACGCCATTGACATTCTACATCGACATTATACAGAGAGGAACTTACGCCATTGACTTTCTCTATAGACCATAATACAATGGGGACCTTACACCATTGACTGTCTATATAGACCATAGTACAGAGAGGACCTTACGCCATTTACCCTTTGTATAGACCATAATACAGAGGGGACCTTACGCCATTGACTTTCTACATCGACCATAATACAGAGGGGACCGTACGCCACTATCTTTCAATATATACCATATTCTAATATGACTTGATTCTTTTTCCCTATTAAGACAACAGAAGCGAGCAGGGCTCTATTCTCCAATATAGGCCCTATAGCGATAAGCCACGCCTACCCATTTTCTGAAAGCAGATAAACCGGCAGGAACTGGTTTTTACCAAGAATCGATTTTGTCGTCTGTGTTTCATTGATCTAAGTTTAGTCATCATTAGAATAGAAATTAAAAAAATGACAAGCCGGGCTATATTGTCTCATAATGCCCTCGCGTCCTCAGCCAATCACATTTATCACCTCGCCGCTGACGCGGCTCGGTAATAAATGTGATCGGCTGAGGACGCTCGGGCATTATGAGACAATATAGCCCGGCTTGTCATTTTTTATTTCTTAAATACAGAGGGGACCTTACGCCATTGACTGTCTAAATGGACCATAATACAGAGGGGACTTTACGTGATTGACTTTCTTTATGGACCATAATACAGATGGGTTTTATCGCCATTGACGTTCTGGATCAAAATACAGAGGGGACCTTACGCCATTGACTTTCTATATAGACCATAGTAAAGTGGGGACCTTACGCCATTGACTTTCTATATAGGCCATAGTGCAGAGGGGACCTTACGCCATTGACTTTCTATATGGGTCATAAAACAGAGGGGGCCATACTCCATTGACTGTCTATATAGACCTTAGTACAGAGGGGACCTTACGCCATTGACTTTCTATATGGACCATAATACAGAGGGGACCTAACGCCATTGACTTTCTATATAGACAATTGTACAAAGGGGACCTTACCCCATTGACTTCCTAGATAGATCATAATGCAGAGGGGACCTAACGCCATTAACTTTCTGTATAGACAATTGTACAAAGGGGACAATACTATAGGGGGACCATACGCCATTGACTTTCTATGTTGACAATACTATAAAGGGGACCTTATATATGGACCATAATACAGAGGGGACCTTACGCCATTGACTGTTTACATGGACCATAAGACAGAGGGAACCTTACGCCATTGACTTTCTATATGGATCATAATACAGTGGGGACCTTACGCCATCGAATTTCTATATGGATCATAATACAGAGAGGACCTTACACCATCGACTTTCTATTAGGACCATAACGAAGAGGGGGCCTTACACCATTGACTTTCTATAAGAACCGAAATAGATAGGGAACCTTATGCCATTGACATTCTATATATACCATAATACAGAGGGAACCTTACGCCATTGACTTTCTATATGGACCATAATACAGAGGGGACCTTACGCCATTGACTTTCTATATAGACCATGGTACAGAGGGGACCTTACGCCATTGACTTTCAATATGGATTGTAATACAGAGGGGAACTTACGCAATTGACTGTCTATATAGACCATAGTACAGAGTGGACCTTACGCCATTGACTTTTTATATGGATCATAATACAGAGGGGACCTTACGCCATCGACTTTTTGTATGGACCATAATACAGAGAGGACCTTACAACATTGACTTTCTATAAGAACCGTAATACAGAGGGGACCCAACGCCATTGATTTTCTATGTTCACAATAATGCAGAGGGGAACCTAACACCATCAATGAAATCTGTATGGACCTTAATACAGAGGGGACCTTATAACATTGACTTTATACATCGACCATGATACAGAAGGGACCTTACACCATTGACTTTCTATATGGACAATAATACAATGGGAACCTTACACTATTGACTTCTATATGAATCATAATGAAGAGGGGACCTAACTCCATTGACTTTCTATATGAACCATAGTACAGAGGGGACCTTACGCCATTGACTTTCTACATAGTCTATAGTACAGAGGGGGCCTTATGCCTTTGACTTTCTATATGGACCATAATACAGAGGGGACCTTACGCAATTGACTTTCTGTATGGACCATCATACAGAGGGGACCTTACGCCATTGACTTTCTATATGTATCATAATACAGAGGGGACCTTACTCCATTTACTTTCTATATAGAACATAGTAAAGAGGGGACCTTACTCTATTGACTTTCTATACGGATCATAATACGGAGGGGACCTTACTCCATTGACTTTCTATATAGACCATAGTACAGAGGGGACCTTACGCCATTTACTTTATATATGGACCATAATACAGAGGGAACCTTACACCATTGACTTTCTATAAGGACCGTAATACAGAGGGGACATTACGCCATTGACTTTCTATACGGACCATAGTACAGTGGGGACCTTACACCATTGACATTCTACATCGACATTATACAGAGAGGAACTTACGCCATTGACTTTCTCTATAGACCATAATACAATTGGGACCTTACACCATTGACTGTCTATATAGACCATAGTACAGAGAGGACCTTACGCCATTTACTTTCTGTATAGACCATAATACAGAGGGGACCTTACGTCATTGACTTTCTACATCGACCATAATACAGAGGGACCTTACGCCATTGACTTTCAATATATACCATAATACAGAGGGGACCTTACGCCATATACTTTCAATATATACCATAATACAGAGGGGACCTTACGTGATTGACTTTCTTTATGGACCATAATACAGATGGGATTTTACGCCATTGACGTTCTGGATCAAAATACAGAGGGGACCTTACGCCATTGACTTTCTATATAGACCATTGTATTGAGGGAACCTTACGCCATTGACTTTTTATATAGACCATAGTGCCGAGGGGACCTTACGACATTGACTTTCTATATGGATCATAAAACAGAGGGGGCCATACTCCATTGACATTCAATATAGACCTTAGTACAGAGGGACCTTTTGCTATTGACTTTCTATATGGATCATAATACAGAAGGGACCTTTCTCCATTGACTTTCTATATAGACCATAATACAGAGGGGACCTTACGCCATTGACTTTCTATATAGATCATAATGCAGAGGGGATCTTACTTCATTGACATTCTATATAGACGATAGTACAGAGGGAACCTTACGCCATTTACTTTATATATGGACCATAATACGGAGGAAACCTTTCAATATTGACTATCTACAAGGACCGTAATACAGAGGGGTTATTACGCCATATGACTTTCTATATAGGCCATAATACAAAGGGGACCTTCCATCATTGACATTCTACATCGACATAATACAGAGAGTACCTTACGCCATTGACTTTCTCTATAGAGCATAATACAATGGGGACCTTACACCATTGACTGTCTATATGGACCATAATAAAGAGGGGATCTTACGCCATTGACTGTCTATATGGACCATAATACATAGGGGACCTTACGCCATTGACTTTCTATATAAATACCATAGTACAGAGGGGACCTTACGCCATTGACTTTCTATATAGACTTAAGTACAGAGGGGACCTTACGCCTTTGACTTTCTATATGGACCATAATACAGAGGGAACCTTACGCCACTGACTTTCAGTATGGACCACAGTACAGAGGGGACCTTACGCCATTGTCTTTCTATATGGATCATAATACAGAGGGGACCTTACGCAATTGACTTTCTATATTACCCATAGTACAGGGTGGATCTTACGCCATTGACTTTTTATATGGATCATAATAAAGAGGGGACCTTACGTTATCGACTTTTTGTATGACCATAGCAGAGAGGGAACCTTACAACATTGACTTTTATAAGAACCGTAATACAGAGGGGACCCTACGCCATTGACTTTCTATGTTCACAATAATACAGAGGGGAATATAACACTATTAACGAAATCTGTATGGACCTTAATACAGAATGGACCTTACACCATTGACTTACTATATGGACCATAATACAGATGGTAACTTACACCATTGAATTTCTATACGGACCATAATACAGAGGGGACCTTACACCATTGACTTTATACATTGACAATAATACAGAAGGGACCTTACACCATTGACTTTCTATATGGACAATAATACAATGGGGACCTTACACCCTTGACTACTATATGAGTTAAAGAAGATCCTGACGATAATCTCTATAGCACTCACAATAAAGTGCAAAATATGAATCATAATACAAATTGGTCCTTACTCCATTGTCTTTCTATATGAATCATAGTACAGAGGGGACCTTACACCATTGACTTTCTATAAGAACTGTAATACAGAGGGGACCTTACACCATTATGTTTCATGGAAGAAGAAATATATTCTATCACTTTCTACTGAGACATTAAAAGTTACACTCTATGCTGTCCCACAAATCTGATGGTCACATGAACACCTCACTCTATGACAAACGTGACGACTTAAGTTTCAGCATCACAAACTTTCCTTTTCTGAGTAGCAACATTCTTTCAGCACCTGCTTATGGCGTGTTAATATGCCAGATAAAGTACAAAATATATAGATTTTGATAGATGCAAGCAGGAGATACTGACTCTTTCTGGGCACCTGGTCTCACTCCCATGTAATGGGAGTTCGCTTCTTTCCATGTAGTGGAAGCGCAGGGATCACTTTGTCCGTTGTCCGTCTGTCAGTCAGTCCGTCCGTCCGTCTGTCTGTCACACTTTGGGTGTCACACCCCATAACTTTTCATCGGTAAGTGATAGGGCTTTGATATTTCACATGTGTATTTCCTGTGATGAGACCTTTTTACCCATACCATAATTTTTGACCTAGTGACCTTGACCTAGATATTTGTCCTACTTTTCACAAAATTAACATTGGCTATATCATTTGATTGGTAAGTGATAGGGATTTTATAATTCACATGTGTATTCCTTTTCATAAGACCTTTGTACAGATACCAAATTCTTTTTACCTAGTGACCTTGACCTAGATATTTGACATACTTTTCCAAAAAAAAACACATTTGCTATATCTTTTGATTGGTAAGTGATAGGGATTTTATAATTCACATGTGTATTTCCTGTGACATAACCTTACAACATATACCATAAATTTTGACCTAGTGACCTTGACCTAGATATTTGACCTACTTTTCCAAACAATTAACATTGGCTATAACTTTTGATTGGTAAGTGATATGGATTTTATAATTAACATGTGTATTCCTTTTCATAAGACCTTATTACAGATACCAATTTTTTTTTACCTAGTGACCTTGACCTAGGTATTTGACTTACATTTGAAAAAAATAATAAGAATGGCTATATGTAATGGCTATATGTTTTATTTTATAAGTGACACGGCTTTGATATTTCAAACATGTATTTCTTATGATGAGTCCTTTCTTTTATTCCCAAAAATTTGTACCCAGTGACCTTCACCTAGATGATTGACCTTTTCTGAGAGTAACAGATTGACCATATCTTTTAATTAATAAGTAAGAGGTTTTATATTTCACATGCGACTTCATTTGACAAGACTTTCCCACTGATAAATGTACAAATATTGAACCAAGTGACCTAGACCTACATATTTTATCAACTTTTTAAAAATAGGCCGCTTCGCAGGCGACACAAGCATTCCTTGGATTGCTATTTTTGTTTGTTTGCTTTGGTTCCTGTTTTATCCTGATTTGTATGGCCCGGTTTATGATTTTCTGAATCATCCTTTTATTATTGTATTTTGGGATATGGTCATTGTCCATATTTGTCATTTGTATCGTGGATATGATCCCGATGTCAGTGAACGGACACTCGACATGGTACTTGACCAATCTACAGCCTTGTGTCAGCACATTTGTAAGAATTGCGCTCTGATTAAATGTGACGATGGGAATCCAAGCCGGGTCCTTTCCAAACTTCTTTGGAGAAGACTGGGCCCGATAGCTCCTCTGAATGTCAGTCGGACTCCTCGTGTAAAAAAAAGCATGAGCTAGCTGCAGCCGGCAGAGCACGGACTGTACCGGTATTACGTACGGGCCCCTAACCCCATCCATTTATATACTAGTATTAATCTGTGTTGCTTTGGCCTCTGCATATAACTGTCTTGTTTGTGTGGTCATCAAACAGTGAGGAGGTTGTTTTACACTACAATTTTGCGTTCTTCGAGATATTTTGGCAACTGCAAACGTGGGAGGGTTGTGCGCACGTAATCTTGATAACCACACCATTTCTGCTACTTGCGTATTAAATGGCCGTCCTAAGTCGGCACCGGTTACCTGTTGGTTTCTTTGGTTTATGTGTAGATTTTGTGTTTCATGTTTCTGTGTCGGGTGTCTCTATTTCGTCTCTTGCTGTGCTCGTCTTTGTGTTTTTGCATGGGATGTTTGGCGTTTTCCTGTTGGTACTGCAACAGAGTCATGTTGGAGATCCCCTCCCTCCTTTCATATGGACGCTGATACCGAGTCTTCTTGAATACCCAATCATTTCTTTTGTTGCGTGAAGTAACAAATGTATTTGGTCAATATAGAAAGAATTTGGAGTATAAGGGTACCCTCAGTATTACAGTCAATATGGAAAGGAAATGTCAAAATGTATCCTCTGAACAATAATCGTCCATATAAAAAGTCAATGCCATAAGCCCCCCTCTATATTACTGTCCTTCTAGAAAGTCAATATAATTGTCCATATAAGAAGTCAATGGCGTAAGGTCCCCTATCTATTTAAGATTATTGGAAGTCGATGACGTAATGTCCCTCTGTAATTTTTTCAATGGCGTAAGGTCCCCTCCGTATTACTGCATATCGAAACAGAAGTCAATGGCGTTAGGTCCCCTCTGCTCAGTTCAGTTTAATAGGCGTACCGTCAGAAATAAGTTGTATGTTGGAATTTTGACCTATGCAACGGACCCACCGAAGCAGTGAGGGTTCTTTTACCTTCCTACGCCTATCCGAGACAGGGGACCCCCGTTTTATAGTCCCTTCAGAAAGACTAGGCTGGGGTTACTTGTCTATACCAACATCACCTGGGGAGGCTCTAAGTTGGTAATCGTCCCTTCACCTGGCGCTCGTCGGATTCGAACCTGTCAGTCTCATGCTTCACTGACCACGACGTACTTAGCGCTTTACCACTTAACTTATTGTCCAGACAAGGTCGGAAGGTCCCTCTGTTATGGGGGTGGGGAGAGAGAGACAAGGAGGTACCACTTCTCCCCTTTCTCGTCCCTTTTCGACCTTAGGAAGTCAATGGCGTAAAGTTCCTCTCGTAAAATTGTCCGTATAAAAAGTCAATGACGTAAGTTCCCCTCTGTATTACTAGTATAATCCATAGAGAAAGTCAATGGTGTAAGGTCCCCTCTGTATATTACTGTCCATAAAGAAAGTCAATGGCGTAAGGTCCCCTCTTTATAATTGTCCATATAGGAAGTCAATGGTGTAAAGTCCCCTCTGTTATAATTGTCCATATAGGAAGACAATGGCGTAAGGTCCCCTATGTATATAATCATTGTCCATACAGAAAGACAATGGCGTAAGGTCCCTTTTGTATATAATTATCCATATAGAAAATCAATGGTGTAAGGTCCCCTTTGTATATAATTGTCCATATAGAAAGTCAATGGCGTAAGGTCCCCTTTGTATATAATTGTCCATATAGAAAGTCAATGGTGTAAGGTCCCCTTTGTATATAATTGTCCATATAAGAAGTTAATGGCGTAAGGTCCCCTCTGTTATAATTGTCCATATAGGAAGACAATGGAGTAAGGTCCCCTCTGTTATAATTGTCCATATAGGAAGACAATGGCGTAAGGTCCCCTCTGTTATAATTGTCCATATAGGAAGACAATGGCGTAAGGTCCCCTCTGTTATAATTGTCCATATAGAAAGTCAATGGCGTAAGGTCCCCTCTGTTATAATTGTCCATATAGGAAGTCAATGGCGTAAGGTCCCCTCTGTTATAATTAAGGATTGTTTTTCAGCTTTTGCGCTTTATCGGTGTGTATTGGCAGTAGGGAATGGAAACAAAATATGTAAAGCACGAAGTGCTTTTCATGAATTTTGTTTCCATTCCCTACTGCCAATACACACCGATAAAGCGCAAAAGCTGAAAAACAATCCTTATATTTACATTTTACGTGTTAACTAAATTATTTCTGCCATTTTTTCAGTCAGTTTCTTTACATTTGAAATATCATTGCGGAGGGAGAACGCAATTTGACGTAAGAGCAAACGAACGTTCGACGTTTTCGATTGATTCGAAGTAGTACCTTCTGTACGGAAACGTTGTTGACAAATGAGAAACTGAATTTTGTCCTCTTGCTGTATTTTGAACATTTCAATTAAAACTGAAGAAAATTGAATCGTGAAAATTCGTGACTTTTGTCCAACATAATTCAGACATGGCGGAGAGTTAAACTGGAGAAATTTCACAGAACTGAAGGGAAAACTTTTGAAAACTCTTTTTAACACACTGTTATAAGTTAAACTGCTTAGACATATGAAATCAATCGGTATTATTGTATACAAACTTCTGTAAATACCCTATTTCATCTGACAGTGTAATTAGAATAATGCAAAAGTCGAGTACAGCCGTCGAAAACGCGAAAACTTTCGGTATTTTCATTACTTACCTCAACATCATGGCTAAAGATTCGCTGATACTCGAAGTATTTCTGATATTATGAATCCATAAGAAGCAAAGATAAATTCACTGTTGATAATGACATAAGTGAATCAAATCCTCATCCTAAATACTGAATATTTGATCCACTTATGCCTGAATATTCGCTCATCCAAACACGGCATCTTTCTGCAGACAACAATGCAGTTCGTCCTTGAACTTCGTCTACTGACGCGTGATCGACTTACTACGTCACACTTCTTGGAAGTGTACATGTGGGTGACCTAGATTTTGACACATTTAATCACTGGGGGTAGACGGTGTCGTTTGATAATGGATACATGTTTTGAATCTGTATTAAAGCAATAAATAAAATGGGCATTTTATCAGAAATTAATCCGCGTAAGTTCTAAAGTCACGTGATAGGCTCTTGCGATTATCGAGAAATAAAGCAACAGTTGGTTTGGTACCTTTATATAAGGGAAACGCAGTAGGAATGTAAATATTTGTCCATATAGGAAGTCAATGGCGTAAGGTCCCCTCTTTATTATTGTCCATGTAGAAAGTCAATAGCGTAAGGTCCCCTCTGTATTATAATCCATATAGAAAGTCAATGGCGTAAGGTCCCCTCTGTATTATAATCCATATAGAAAGTCAATGGTGTAAAGTCCCCTCTTTATTATCGTCCATATAGAAAGTCAATGGCGTAAGGTCCCCTCTGTATTATAATACATAGAGAAAGTCAATGGCGTAAGGTCCCCTCTTTATTATGGTCCATATAGAAAGTCAATGGCGTAAGGTCCCCTCTTTATTATAATCCATAAAGAAAGTCAATGGTGTAAGGTCCCCTCTTTATATTATTGTCCATAAAGAAAGTCAATGGTGTAAGGTCCCCTCTGTATATAATTGTCCATAAAGAAAGTCAATGGTGTAAGGTCCCCTCTTTATAATTGTCCATATAGAAAGACAATGGCGTAAGGTTCCCTCTGTATATAATTGTCCATATAGAATGTCAATGGTGTATGGTCCCCTTTGTATATAATTGTCCATATAGGAAGTTAATGGCGTAAGGTCCCCTCTGTTATAATTGTCCATATAGGAAGACAATGGAGTGAGGTCCCCTCTGTTATAATTGTCCATATAGGAAGACAATGGCGTAAGGTCCCCTCTGTATATTATTGTCCATATAGGAAGTCAATGGCGTAAGGTCCCCTCTGTTATAATTGTCCATATAGAAAGACAATGGCGTAAGGTTCCCTCTGTATATAATTGTCCATATAGAATGTCAATGGTGTATGGTCCCCTTTGTATATAATTGTCCATATAGGAAGTTAATGGCGTAAGGTCCCCTCTGTTATAATTGTCCATATAGGAAGACAATGGAGTGAGGTCCCCTCTGTTATAATTGTCCATATAGGAAGACAATGGCGTAAGGTCCCCTCTGTATATTATTGTCCATATAGGAAGTCAATGGCGTAAGGTCCCCTCTGTTATAATTGTCCATATAGGAAGTCAATGGCGTAAGGTCCCCTCTGTTATAATTGTCCATATAGGAAGACAATGGCGTAAGGTCCCCTCTGTATTATAATCCATATAGAAAGTAAATGGCGTACGGTCCCCTCTTTATTATAATCCATAAAGAAAGTCAATGGTGTAAGGTCCCCTCTTTATATTATTGTCCATAAAGAAAGTCAATGGTTTAAGGTCCCCTCTGTATATAATTGTCCATAAAGAAAGTCAATGGCGTAAGGTCCCCTCTGTGTATAATTGTCCATAAAGAAAGTCAATGGCGTACGGTCCCCTCTGCATAGTATTCTCCATATAGAAAGTCAATGGCGTAAGGTCCCCTCTTTATAATTGTCCATATAGAAAGACAATGGCGTAAGGTCCCCTCTGTATATAATTGTCCAAATAGGAAGACAATGGCGTAAGGTCCCCTATGTATATAATCATTGTCCATACAGAAAGACAATGGCGTAAGGTCCCTTTTGTATATAATTATCCATATAGAAAATCAATGGTGTAAGGTCCCCTTTGTATATAATTGTCCATATAGAAAGTCAATGGCGTAAGGTCCCCCCTGTATTATAATCCATATAGAAAGTCAATGGCGTAAGGTCCCCTCTGTATAATAATCCATATAGAATGTCAATGGCGTAAGGTCCCCTCTGTATTATGGTCCACATAGAAAATCAATGGCGTAAGGTCCCCTCTGTATTATAATCCATATAGAAAGTCAATGGCATAAGGTCCCCTCTGTACTAAAATCCATATAGAAAGTCAATGGCGTAAGGTCCCCTCTTTATTATGGTCCATGTAGAAAGTCAATGGTGTAAGGTCCCCTCTGTATTATAATCCATATAGAAAGTCAATGGCGTAAGGTCCCCTGTGTATTATAATCCATAAAGAAAGTCTATGGCGTAAAGTCCCCTCTTTATTATGGTCCATATAGAAAGTCAATGACCTAAGGTTCCCCTCTGTATTATGATACATAGAGTAAGTAAATGGCGTAAGGTCCCCTCTTTATTATGGTCCATATAGAAAGTCAATGGCGTAAGGTCCCCTCATTATTATGGTTGATGTAGAAAGTCAATGGCGTAAGGTCCCCTCCTCTCTTCCTACCACCTCCCACCCTTTTCTCCCTTCTCCGCCCCTTTCCTTCCCCTCCCTCATCCCTTTCTGATATCCTTCGCCCAGTTCTGTCGCCCCTCCTCCAATTATGAAAAGTCAAAAGCGTAAGGATCCCTTTTTATTAAATTCAATGTCGTAAGGTTCCCTCTTTACTATGGTCAACACGAAAGTCAATGGCGTAAGGTCCCCTCAGTATTGTATTATAACCGATAAATCTATTTTTTTGCATAGGGGACCTTACGCCATTGTATTTAGCAAAATCGGCTCGGACCATGCACCACGCACCATGCGGGTTTCAGCCTTCAGGAATTGTCCCGGGCATCTTAGCGTTGATTTGAGTCGTTTGACACAACTGTTGACAAGATTAGTTAGGTTGTGATGAAAATTCTTCCAGCATAATATTAATTCCTTGGAAATATTATAACTGTAGAAAACACGAGACTACCCCCACCTGGGATCGAACTCGCAACCTACTGATGTCAAGTTTGACGCTCTACCGAGTGAGCCAAAGAGACGTCTCACTGGCCCAGTCTAGTACAAGCGCCAGTTTACTACACTACTCTCCCCTTTCAATTTTGGGCCTCACTGCCCCTCTTTCTTTCTTTTTTTCTTTCTTTTTGGGCACCTACCTCCTCGACAACCCTCCTACCCACCACCTCTCCGTGGGATTTACATTGGGCGCCATTGTAGAAAACACGAGACTACCCCCACTTGGGATAGAACTCGCAACCTTCTGATGTCAAATCTGACGCTCTACCGATTGAGCCAAAGAGACGTCCCACTGGCCCAGTCTAGTACAAGCGCCAGTTTACTACATAATATACAGTAATATTTTTTCCAAAGAAAAGTAAACCAGTTTACTACAGAACTTATATTTATAAATGTTATGTATCAAAAATTCCCGTCAACCACAGGGGCTTCAGTACACAAAGAGTGCAGAATAAATACCCCCCTCCCCTTCACTTATAATACATAAACAAACACAAGTGACAAGGGGTGACACGAATGACGATATCGCCCCATTCACCCAATCAATTTCTAGCTCAATTTTTGTGTGCAATTAGTGAAAACGTGGTACCAATTGATCAAAAAACGTCTATTCTTCCTGAGTACAAGATCAACTTTGTTATTTATAACCTGTGCAACTCTCTGTTGTTGAGTGTAATCTGTCACCCGTATCGAGAATCGTGTCAAAGGCAGGGATTTTTCAGGGTATTTTACTTTGGGTCCAGGGTCCGTTAAAATTGGGAAAAATCGCGGCATTTCAATGAAATTGGGAATTTCCAACAGTTTAATTGATTCGTAATGGAATAAATCATTACACAGAGATATAACTCCTTCTTATTCAAAGTGTCTTCAATAAAAGAAACGAAGTACTGGTAAAGCCATCTATGCTTTAGATGGTGCTTCACATGACATCAACTTCTAGGATCTGGAACAGGCATCTGTTCAGAGTCAGAGGGGCAGCCCGGCTACTTTTGATCATGATCAATCAGGATTCAGATTCAAAGTCAGTGTTTGACGAGGGACATATTCCCACTGTCCAAGTCGTCCCTATTCTGTTTACTGAACATGAAATACTTTCTGTTGTTTCTATTATAGTCATTATCCAAAATTTTATTTTGAAGAACGTATCTATCCTCTACAAAGAAGAGGAGAAACTCCCTTTTGTAATTTTTTGGTATCAGATTTGCTGTTGTAAGACGACATGGTCCTGGGGGTTCCCAATACTGGAGATACAATTTGATGACTAAAACGTAAACCTATACCGGATAAAACACTTATGACCAGTTTACATATCGATCGTTAATGTTGTATTTCTGCTAGGTATTTCAGTCGTTATTATTTTGCTCTTCATTGAAGAACACTTTCACAAAAAATTAAGAGGTTCAAATCGGGAAATTTCAATCATAAATTGGGAAAATACAGGTCATTTTGGCGTTGGGAATGGGTCCGATAATCGGACCCAAAAACGGACTTGAAAAATCCCTGCAAAGGAAAAGAGAAGGCAATTCGACCTTCACCTTGCTCTTCGTCATATAGGCTAGTACCCGAGACCTTCCAAATTGCACTTCAGAAAGTCTCCGGTACTAGCCCATACGATGAAGAGCAAGGTGAAGGTCCAATTGCCTTCTCGTTTCCTTTGACATGGTTCTTGACATGGGTGACAGATTACACTCAATAACAGAGAGTTGCACAGGTAAATAACAAAGTTGATCCTGTACTCAGGAAAAATAGACGTTTCTTGATCGATTGGTACCAAGTTTTCACGAATTGCACAAAATTTAAGCTAGAAATTGATTGAGTGAATGGGGCGATATCGTCACTCGCTTCTAAATTTTTTTTTAGAAATGCATACGCACATCCAGCCTGTGGTTTGTGGGAATCTAGCCGCAGAAACGACCAATGGCACTTGGATATTTTGTTGATCCATGTTGTCTGTTTCTTTGTTCGTTTAAAAAATTTAAAGCGGCGAAAGTAAATTTTTCAGAATCCGTATCTAACGCGATCTTAATATTTACAATTTTGTAAGATACTATTGTCCAGAGAAAGTACCTGATGGAGTGGGTGAGAGTGAGAGCGACGTGAAAACAGCATGAAATAACTTATGTCCAGTAGCTATTCATGCCTGCATGATCCATTCATTTATCAGTTCGACCTAAATCTCTTCCATTTAAGAAGAGTTCTGAAATCTTATGTAATGCTAGTTACTTAACTTCAAAAATTTTTGATTGAACGTCGGAAACAGCCTTTTAAAGAAGAAGGGGAAAATGTCTGTCTACTACGATCTTTATATATCTATTATATTTTCTATTCACGTCAGTTACAACTTTAACTCGAGAATAAAATCATTAAAGATTAGTAGATTATGTCCTCGTGGTTAACGCACATGCTCTCTCTCTCCCAAAATTTTGCTAATACATGTACCGGTACATAAAATAAAACGTACAGAGACGGAAAACCGTTTGTCCTAAAAAAAAATCTAAGTGCAGGATGTATCCATCGAATAAAATCAAACACATTTAAAAAACAATTATGCGGTAATCCTTTCAATATTGTAGAGAAAGGAGCGTTTGTTACAATTGTTATGGTTGTTTTTAATAAGATTTCCCCATGAAAAAAAATCAGTCTAGGATTATTCAAATAGGAAGGGGAACTGAAAAGAGAGATGTAAAAGGAAGAGGGGGGGAGGTGGGTTATATAAATTCATGAACTTTTCATTTTCAAACTGAGAGCACGAGGTCCTCTTATTTACCAATTCATGGCTTGTCTTGTTGATGCAGTTACTGAGAAAATGAACGGACAAAAAAGAGTATAAATACGTGTTAAGGTGAAAAGTTGAAAACATAATTGCAAAGGGTACAGATTTGTTCTTGTAGCTTTACTTGTAGCTAACTAGCCTCTGTTTATCAGTAATAACTTTTGATGTTATTGTTCAAAGTTTGAAAAGTTTATTTATTTGCTCGGGATTTTTTAAATCTTGATTATTCCAGGATCTAGAAAAATATAGTCTTTATCAAAATATTTTAATGTTATACTTGAGTTTCATTCTATACAGTCTGGATCTTCGTTATAGCAATATACATCAGAAATATTGTGATACATATCGTATCGTAGGCACTATATAGTGATACGTATCGATACGCTTGAGACCCGTATCGTCCCAGCCCTAGTTAAGATGTTTTGAAAGCTGATTTGATTTATACTATTAATGGTAGGCCTTTCATATTTCATACACACATTCTCCACAAAGAGTACTGCAGTTTGTTATCATGACTTTTGACCTTTTGACCTTGACCTTAACTTTTGGTTTATGTTGAAGTTAGGACAGGTTTAGGAATTTTGAAAGCAGATTTCTTTCATACTATTAATGGTATGTCTTTCATATGTCATGCAAACATTCACCACAAAGAGTACTACAGTTTGGTATCATGACTTTTTGGCCTTGACCTTTACTTTGGATTTATGTTGCAGTTTAAGTTAAGAAGATTTGAAAGCAGATATGTTGCATACTATAAATGGTAAGCTTTTCACGTTGCATCATAAATGGTCCTATTTATAAAAAAAGTCCCGCGGGGGGTATAATTCATCCACTTTAGGGCAGTTCTAGATAAAAGCTGTAAACATTCGTGAGAGATATCAAGTATTTCTCATGAAATTTATTTCTAGAGAAAAATCAAGGGCTGAATTAGGGATGTCGTGGCCCTACCCCTTTGAGAATTCTTTTGGTAGAAATGTCTTATTTTTGGTTCTAATGACTAATACTTGGATGGCGATGATGAAACATTATGATACAAGTTGTAATTTCATATTTTCCTTCATAATCTATAGTAAATATTTTCTCCTATTTATCGCACGATTTCCTATAAGAGTTATCCTTCCTAAAGGTTAACTGGAATGCCTACCGTATATGACACATGCAAGAACTTCAAGAGAATCTAATAGTATATGTAAAATCTATAGACTGCATGAAGTATGCTGAATTATTTAGATATATATATGACATGCAGTATAGATTCAATGCTGCAGTTAAAAAAAAATCAAACAGAAATAGAATTTGAAAAATTGATTTAAAATATAGAATTTTAAAAGATAAAACAGATACTTACATTTACAAATAAACAACTTTCTATCCGAATTAACAATATCAACTTTCTCCTCATGATGTCCCCTTTTTTTCATTACATGTATAGGTGATTGTCATGTGGAACAGTAGTACAATGTGCAGCAGACTGTTGAAGTATTGCCAGGTGGTCAGACAATTACCAAACATATGTTTCCAATACAGAATCCAGTCACCCTTGACATGCATGGGAACTGCCATCAGAAGAGACATCTGGACTGGTCTCACTGTACATACCAATCATATGAATAAGGTACTATTACGGTATTACACACATAGATTTCTATAATCCAATAGAATTGTTCGAAACACAATCTTTCCTAATAATCCCATATTTGGAGCCAAAAGTGCCCTATCGGATAGTTCAGCCATCCCAATATTTATTATATCGGATGTTAGGCCATGGTAATTTAATATTTTGTTTTACGTCCCAAAGTTTTTCTGTAAGGTACCATCCTAAAAACACACAAACAAAAGTCATAAAGATTTTAACCTTGTCCATAACTTTTAAATGGTTAGTGATGGGGCTTTCATATTTTACATGTTTATTCCTTGTGACTAGACTTTTCCATGGCTACCAAGTTTTTGGGACACTCGTGTTCCTCTGCTATGGCATCAAAATTGTCAATGTTCTCGACAATTCAAATTGGTATTTGATCACGTGATCATGATTTCTTGACTCAACCGCTTTACTTCGCTGACTCAAAATAAGTCCCTGTAGAACTTCAAGATTAGTTTGTAAATTCTGCAATTGAAATTGACCAATTTGATCAGCAAATCTATGTTAAAGCAATTTTCTTACAAAAAGTCTCTTAATACCTTCTATTTGTTATTAAAAGATGATACACAAGTCATCCGAGGTAAAATAAACATGTTACATAAAGAAACTCAGCATGAGAACATACGTCTACAGAACTGTCTGCACTACGGCGCCTGTAGACGTATGTTCTCACACTATGATTATTTATACTTCGGCAACTAAGTTAGATCTCCTTGTGACAAGATCTTTCTACACATTCCATGATTTTTTACCTAGTGACCATGACCTAGATATCTGACCTAATGTTAAAAAAATTTAAGATTGTCTATATCCTTAGATAGGTAAGTGATAGGACTTTGATCTTTCACATGTGTGTTCCTTATGACAAGACCTTACTATACTTACCATAATTTTTGACCTAGTGACCTTTACCTAAATATTTGACCTACTTCTCAAAAAAATTAAGATTGTCTATATACTTAGATTGGTAAGTGATAGGGCTTTGATCTTTCACATGTGTGTTCCTTGTGACAACACCTTTCTTCACATGCCGTAATTTTTAGCTCTACTGGTCTCTGACCAGTCGAGCTTATGTCATCACCCTTCGTCCGGCGTCCGTCCGTCCGTCCGTCCGTCCGTCCGTAAACAATTCTTGTGCTCGCAACTCCTCTGAAAGTATAAGAGATAGAAATGTAGCCCTTTTTGCATTACACTTGGTCTGTGGTCTAGTTGTGCACCTGACATTTTGTTTGAGCCCCTGACCCCCAGGGTCTTAGAAAAAGGGTGTGGTCATTTTCTCCTATATAACTCTATGTAATCTTGTGCTCGCAAATCCTCTGACACTATAAATGATGGAGACTTAATTCTTTTTGCAATATGATGGGTCTGTGGTCTAGTTGTGCACCTTATATTTTGTTTGAGCCCCTGACCCCCAGGGTCTTAGAAAAAGGGTGTGGTCATTTTCTCCTATACAACTCTATGTAATCTTGTGCTCGCAACTCCTCTGACACTATATATGATGGAGACTTAATTCTTTTTGCAATATGATGGGTCTGTGGTCTAGTTGTGCACCTTATACTTTGTTTGAGCCCCTGACCCCCAGGGTCTTAGAAAATGGGTGTGGTCATTTTCTCCTATACAACTCTATGTAATCTTGTGCTCGCATCTCCTCTGACACTATAAATGATTGAGACTTAATTCTTTTTGCAATATGATGGGTCTGTGGTCTAATTGTGCACCTAATATTTTGTTTGAGCCCCTGACCCCCAGGGTCTTAGAAAATGGGTGTGGTCATTTTCACCTATATTACTCTATGTAATCTTGTGCTCGCAACTCCTCTGACACTATAAATGATTGGGACTTAATTCTTTTTGCAATATGATGGATGTATGGTCTAGTTGTGCACCTGATATTTTGTTTGAACCCCTGACCCCCAGGGTCTTAGAAAATGGGTGTGGTAATTTTCTCCTATATAACTCTATGTTATCTTGTGCTCGCAACTCCTCTGACACTATAAATGATGGAGACTTAATTCTTTTTGCAGTATGATGAACGTTTGGTCTAGTTAAGCACCTAATATTTTGTTTGAGCCTCTTACCCCAGGGTCTTAGAAAATGATTGTGGTCATTTTCATCTATATATCTCTATGAAATCTTGTGCTCGCAACTCCTCAGACACTATAAATGATGGAGACTTGATCATTAATGCAATATGATGGGTTTATGGTTTCGTTGTGCACCTGATATTTTGTTTGAGCCCCTGACCTCCAGGGTCTTAGAAAATGGGTGTGGTCATTTTCACCTATATATCTCTATGTAATCTTGTGCTCGCAACTCCTCTGACACTATAAATGATGGAGACTTAATTCTTTTTGCAATGTGATGGGTCTGTGGTCTAGTTGATGAAAACTTAGTTGTTTATGCAATATAATGGATCTGTAGTCTTATTGTGTCATTGATAGTTCATTTGAGCTAGCAGCCCCTGACCCCTAGGATCTTGGAAAATGGGTATGGCATTATTTTTTTAGATCCTTTATCTTGAATATTAACAGCAATTCTCTGTAAGAACCAAAGAATTTCAAGACATGTTGGCATGGCATATCATGGATTTTTTAGATTTTTGGTATGGAAGTTCAATATGAAGCACTAGTATGTAAATCAACCCCAGTTTTTTCAAACAGGTTGCCGTTGCCATGGTTACCGTGTCTGAAATTTCAAAAATGGGAAAATCTATAGGACGAGGTATATTTGTAGGCTTCGTTACCATGGAAACAGGTACTTTTTAATCTGAAATTGCTTTGATTATTTTCTTTTAATCCTTTAATATTATTATGCATATTTGTAGAGTTTTTTACATTTATCTCGGATGCCTTTTGTATACAAGATGAAAAATTGGGCCAGAAAAGGATATCAAAAGGCTCTGTTTTGGGCACTTAAAGACCCTTTTTTGCATGTTTTTACTGTTTTACAAGGTTGAAAATTTCATAAAAGCACCACTTTTTGAAGTCCAAATTCTAATTATCTAATTACATGTGTAGTATCATCTTTGAACTATACATTAATATGAAAAATTAATTGGGCTAAGGAGCTGTTAAGATAAGGGCTTGATTTAGCCCTAAAATCACTCGATTATTTCTCGTGCGCTGTCCTTCTGTTTTAGGAAAAAAGTGATCGGGATTAAGATATAAAGTATAAGAAGATTCTTAGTAGGTATTTTATTTAAATAGATTTGGTGAAAGATGTTATAATTACGGGTTGAAGAGGTAGGGGTACTGATGAGAGAAAACGTCAAATATCGAGCGAAAATTCACAAAAAATGCATTAGTTTACACAAATTTGATGTTTATTATCCTTCTGTACCTTTTAATGTCGAACTTGGATAAGAGAAATTAACCTTGATGTTATTATATCAATATTATCGGCAAAAATCACAATCTGGAAACTGAAAAACGGTTATATTTCGTATTTATCGGCCACGTATGTAGCTTTCAGGCGCGAAATACGCACAGTGTAGAAATAGACAACTTTCTCGTTCATTTCCTTCCTAACGGTTAATCTATTGATCGGAACACACTATGAATAGATTGTTACATGATATTAAAAGAAAAATTGGCAATTTTAATTTATTTACCGCTCTAAATACTGATTCTAAAATAGTCATCCATTCCCCCTTTTTTTCGTTGTTCGCCTGTGTGACATTGTTCCCCCCCTGGGTTCAGAACCCCACTTGGTCCGAAAATTTGTTTTATTGATATACACCTTTGGTAAAAGTGGCATTCTGAACCGAGGGGGGGAACAATGTTGTAGAAAAACTTTTCCGTTTTCCATTGATTTCTATAGAAAAAACGCTTATTTTGACCCAAAAATTGGTCTTATTTTGAATAATTTATCCAACCTGATAGAAGATTCATATCTGTACCAAGTAACTTCTTATTTTTACCGAAAATGTTTCTCAATTTTTGCATTTTGAAATTCGACTTTTCAGGGCAGATTTTACGCATTATCTTAACAGCTCCTTTGTCCTTTTATATGCAAAGCAGCATCAAATTTAGTTGCTATGGCAACAATCGGCTGAAAGGTTTCCATACGATAGATTTAAACACAACCTCTATCAAACTATCTACATATGATATTGGAACAGAAGTTCATGTATACATCTATCAGAGGGGTTTTAATATAAAAATGACCTTGAAATTATTTCAAGGTCACCCTCTGAATTTCCAAGGTCATTAAACTATAAGTGACCAAAATTGACGAAAAATCCTGATTTTTCATAAAATGAAGGTGCCAATATTTTAGAAACCTTGAAATATTGAACTTAACAGTTATTTGCCATAAAATGATAAACGTATCACTAATTTCTTAGAACTATTGATAACGTTTTTTCACATCTTCGAATATCTAAATTCTTGGTGAGTATTTTGATAAAAAAAAGGGACGAAATCTGTCTTCTTGTTTTTTGACGAAAAAATATTTTCCCATTAAATTTCTCCAGTTCAATAAATTCTAAGATTTTTCTTTTTTATATTCATTTACTTTCATAAAAAATATGACCTATGAAAATATTCAAATAAAAAACAATTAAAATCGGTAACAAAAAAATTAAAAAATCAATATTTCATATAAAATTTGAGTCTCAAAGTATAAATGACCTTGAATATCAAGCCAATGACCTAGAACATTTTAATTGTTCTTATGTAAAAGATTTAGGTTATATCTATACATGCATACATTTTGACAATCTTATGTAACTCTAAAGAGGAATAAAATCAATTTCAAAGATAATGTGAAACAAGCAAAAAGGTCTAATGTTGCTATGGCAACGGTCTTTGGCGACAGAATTTAGGTAAAACTCTTAAAATACCCACTCCAATTTTTCGTTCATTTTATTTGTCAATAAACATATATTTCCTTTGATGAAAATCATTGGTCTCCTATTGGTGCCTTTTGTGATATTTAAGATTGAAAATGGTCAAAAACACACTAAATTGGCCCTTATTTTCACCTCTATTTTTCGCTTCATTTTGACTTATTTTGACTTAATACAATAAGCTTCCTGTAATAAATATCACATAACTAAGTGTACTTAGTTTTTAAAAAAAAACAAAAACAAAAAAACTAAGTGTACTAAGTAAGAATGGAAGTAAGGAAGAATAGATTATATAAAGATGAACAAGCTGTTACAGTGGTATCCATGGCAACGAAGTCTCCGGAGATGGCTTATTTCATGGTCCCAACAGTGCTATAAATAGAATGACCTCGTTACCATGGCAACCAGAGGTCACATTGGCCAAAAAGTTTCATTTTCATGGTCAGTACTTAATTTATACCCATTATACCGAAAATCATCAAAATCCATGACATGCCGTGCCGATCGATTTTGGTCCTTACAGAGAATTGCTATTAAATATTATATGAGTGGTATTCTTGTTGCAGTCTAATGGATTTGTTATTTTTTTGTGCTACTTATAATTTGTCAGAACGCCTGCTTGCTATGGTCTTTGGTCTAAATAAAATAGAAATTGTTATTTATGTAGATGTATCTTATTCATTTGTCAATGATTGAATAAAACAAAACAACCAGGAGAGCTACAGTCTCGTCAGAGACTTCTGGTTTACCAAGTGACCTTGACCTAGATATCAGACCTACGTAAAATGATCCCTAAGTGTCGCTATGCTTCGCAGGCGACACAAAAAACTAAAGATTGGCATCTTTAGCTTGGTAAGTGATAGGGCTTTCAGATTTCACATGTGTGTTCTTAGTGACAAGAATTTTCTTCATATATCATAATTTTTAGTCCCCTACTGGACTCTTAGTTTTTTGCCTAGATATTTGACCTACTTTTAAAACCTTTTTTCTGAAAATTGGTTAGTAAGAGGTCTGATATTTCACATGTGAATTTTATTGACAAAACTTTCCTATTGCATAAATTTGACCTAGTGACCTTGACCTACATAGCTGATCCCCTTTTTACAAAAAAGGTCACAAGGTCAAAAATTTTGGTATCCATGGAAACGTCTTGTCACAAGGAATACACATGTGAAATATCAAAGCCCTATCACTTACCATTCAAAAAATATGGCCAAGGTTAAAGTTTTTCAAAAGTAGGTCAATCTCCAAGGTCAAGGTCACAAGGTCAAAAATTTTGGTATCCATGGAAAGGTCTTGTCACAAGGAATGCACATGTGAAATATGAAAGCCCAATCTGTATTGGTTTAAAAGTTATAAGCAAGGTTAAAGTTTTTGTGCACGTGCACGCCGACGCCAACGCAGACGCCGACACCAGGGGTATGACAATAGCTCTCCGGACATTCGTCCCGGCGAGCTAAAAAGGTCTTGTCACAAGAAATACACATGTGAAATATGAAAGCCCAATCACTAACCATTCAAAATAGCAATCCAAGGAATGCTTGTGTCGCGGCTTTTTTGTAACAAGACGTTTCCATGGATACCAAAATTTTTGACCTTGTGACCTTGACCTTGGAGATGATTGACCTACTTTTGAAAAACTTTAACCTTGGCCATATTTTTTGAATGGTAAGTGATAGGGCTTTGATATTTCACATGTGTATTCCTTGTGACAAGACGTTTCCATAGATACCAAAATTTTTGACCTTGTGACCTTGACCTTGGAGATGATTGACCTACTTTTGAAAAACTTTAACCTTGGCCATATTTTTAGCTCACCTCGACGAAGTTGAGTGAGCTTATGCTATAACCCCACGCGTCCGCGTCCGCGTCCGCGTCCTCGTCCGCGTCCTCGTCCGCGTCCGCGTCCGTGTCCGCGTCCGTGTCCGCGTCCGCGTCCGGTTAAGAAGTTTGGGGTAGCTCAGTATCTGACAAAGTACTAATGCTACAGTAACCAAACTTGCACAAGTGATTCATCTTTGGATGCTGAGGTGAACCCATGCATCGGATGCAGCATCTGACCTACATTTTCCGCTTGAGTGACTTGGTTAAGAAGTTTGGGGTAGCTCAGTATCTGACAAAGTACTAATGCTACAGTAACCAAACTGGCACAAGTGATTCATCTTTGGATGCTGAGGTAAACCCATGCATCGTATGCAGCATCTGACCTACATTTTCCGCTTGAGTGACTCGGTTAAGAAGTTTGGGGTAGCTCAGTATCTGACAAAGTACTGATGCTACAGTAACCAAACTTGCACAAGTGATTCATCTTTGGATGCTGAGGTGAACCCATGCATCGGATGCAGCATCTGACCTACATTTTCTGCTTGAGTGATTTGGATAAGAAGTTTGGGGTAGCTCAGTATCTGACAAAGTACTAATGCTACAGTAACCAAACTTGCACAAGTGATTCATCTTTGGATGCCGAGATGGACACATGCATCGGATGCATCATCTGACCTACTTTTTCCACTTGAGTGATTTCACTTTTAAAAGCCAATATTGAGCAAAGTATAAGTGCTACATGTACCAAACTTGCATATTGGATGTATCTTTGATCAAACTTTCATAAAATGACCTTGACCTACTTTTTCCGCTTGAGTGATTTTGCCTTTAAAAGCCAATATTGAGCAAAGTATAAGTGCTAGATGTTCCAAACTTGCATATTAGATGTATCTTTGATCAAACTTTCATAAAATGACCTCGACCTACTTTTTCCACTTGAGTGATTTTGCCTTTAAAAGCCAATATTGAGCAAAGTATAAGTGATACATGTACCAAACTTGCATATGGGATGTATCTTTGATCAATCTTTCATAAAATGACCTTGACCTACTTTTTCCGCTTGAGTGATTTTGCTCTTTAAAGCCAATATTGAGCAAATTATAACTGCTACATGTACCAAACTTGCATATTGGATGTATCTTTGATCAAACTTTCATAAAATGACCTTGACCTACTTTTTCTGCTTGAGTGGTTTTGCCTTTAAAAGCCAACATACATGTACTAAGAAATATGTTTGAATTGAATTTTGCTGTCACGAGGTGAGCTTCGTAATCTGTGATTACCTATGTTTTTATTGGTAAGTGATAGGGCTTTGATATTTCACATGTGCATTCCTTGTGATAAGACCTTTTTAGCTCACCTCGACGAAGTTGAGTGAGCTTATGCTATAACCCCACGCGTCCGCGTCCGCGTCCGTGTCCGCGTCCGTGTCCGCGTCCGCGTCCGGTTAAGAAGTTTGGGGTAGCTCAGTATCTGACAAAGTACTAATGCTACAGTAACCAAACTTGCACAAGTAATTCATCTTTGGATGCTGAGGTGAACCCATGCATCAGATGCAGCATCTGACCTACATTTTCCACTTGAGTGACTTGGTTAAGAAGTTTGGGGTAGCTCAGTATCTGACAAAGTACTAATGCTACAGTAACCAAACTGGCACAAGTGATTCATCTTTGGATGCTGAGGTGAACCCATGCATCGTATGCAGCATCTGACCTACATTTTCCGCTTGAGTGACTTGGTTAAGAAGTTTGGGGTAGCTCAGTATCTGACAAAGTACTAATGCTACAGTAACCAAACTGGCACAAGTGATTCATCTTTGGATGCTGAGGTGAACCCATGCATCGTATGCAGCATCTGACCTACATTTTCCGCTTGAGTGACTTGGTTAAGAAGTTTGGGGTAGCTCAGTATCTGACAAAGTACTAATGCTACAGTAACCAAACTTGCACAAGTGATTCATCTTTGGATGCTGAGGTGAACCCATGCATCGTATGCAGCATCTGACCTACATTTTCCGCTTGAGTGACTTGGTTAAGAAGTTTGGGGTAGCTCAGTATCTGACAAAGTACTAATGCTACAGTAACCAAACTGGCACAAGTGATTCATCTTTGGATGCTGAGGTGAACCCATGCATCGTATGCTGCATCTGACCTACATTTTCCGCTTGAGTGACTTGGTTAAGAAGTTTGGGGTAGCTCAGTATCTGACAACGTACTGATGCTACAGTAACCAAACTTGCACAAGTGATTCATCTTTGGATGCTGAGGTGAACCCATGCATCGGATGCAGCATCTGACCTACATTTTCCGCTTGAGTGACTTGGTTAAGAAGTTTGGGGTAGCTCAGTATCTGACAAAGTACTGATGCTACAGTAACCAAACTTGCACAAGTGATTCATCTTTGGATGCCGAGATGGACCTATGCATCAGATGCAGCATCTGACCTACTTTTTCCACTTGAGTAATTTCGCTTTTAAAAGCCAATATTGAGCAAAGTATAAGTGCAACATGTACCAAACTTGCATATTGGATGTATCTTTGATCAAACTTTCATAAAATGACCTTGACCTACTTTTTCCGCTTGAGTGATTTTGCCTTTAAAAGCCAATATTGAGCAAAGTATAAGTGCTAGATATTCCAAACTTGCATATTAGATGTATCTTTGATCAAACTTTCATAAAATGACCTCGACCTACTTTTTCCGCTTGAGTGATTTTGCCTTTAAAAGCCAATATTGAGCAAAGTATAAGTGATACATGTACCAAACTTGCATATTGGATGTATCTTTGATCAATCTTTCATAAAATGACATTGACCTACTTTTTCCGCTTGAGTGATTTTGCTCTATAAAGCCAATATTGAGCAAAGTATAACTGCTACATGTACCAAACTTGCATATTGGATGTATCTTTGATCAAACTTTCATAAAGTGACCTCGACCTACTTTTTCCGCTTGAGTGATTTTGCCTTTAAAAGCCAATATTGAGCAAAGTATAAGTGATACATGTACCAAACTTGCATATGGGATGTATCTTTGATCAATCTTTCATAAAATGACCTTGACCTACTTTTTCCGCTTGAGTGATTTTGCTCTATAAAGCCAATATTGAGCAAAGTATAACTGCTACATGTACCAAACTTGCATATTGGATGTATCTTTGATTAAACTTTCATAAAATGACCTTGACCTACTTTTTCTGCTTGAGTGGTTTTGCCTTTAAAAGCCAATATACATGTACTAAGAAATATGTTTGAATTGAATTTTGCTGTCACGAGGTGAGCTTCGTAATCTGTGATTACCTATGTTTTATTGTTGTTGTTGCAATTTACATATGGTTGCCACCGGCGAGCTATGTTGTCATTCTGACAAGTCTGGTTATTGGTAACATTGTGACCTTGTAATTGGAGGTTGACTCACATTAACAAATTTCAACCTCGACCATAACTTTTGGATGGTAAATGATAAGACTTTCATATTGCACATGACTGTGTATTCCTTTTCGCAAGACCTTTCCTATAGTAACAAAAGTTTGGACCTTTCGACCATTTCTTGGAGTTAAATCTTTTGATATATAGAATTTTGATAATACATGAGATATAGTATAAAAACTTAAGAATACGAGGGGGGGGGGGGGGGTCTTGATAGACAAACACCCGAAAGTGTGGGACCACAATTCTTTGAATTTCGTCTTTTCAATTTTACAGACTTCCGTTAGAATTGTGCAGGTATCTGACATAAACGCATTGTGACGTAATTAAGTTCCTTTGAAAACGTCATATATATAACCATGTTTCCCTGAATTTCATGCTGGTTTCCTTAGAATTTGATGACGTTACAATGCATTGACTTCAGATACCTGCACAAATGGGAAGTAACTCTCTATTTTGAAAAGACCGAATTTGATTTTAAGATTTTTTATCATTATGAAAAACTTGAATTGTATGAAGTCTTTACACAGCACCACCTATTGGTACACAGAGAATATGCTAAAACGTTTGAAAATCAAAATGTATCCATTGCTTTTTGGCTCACCAGGACAAAAAAGTCAAGAGAGCTTATGGGATACCCTGGGCAGTGGCATTGCCGGTGTCTGTAGACAAAACTTTAACCTGGGCTTTATCTCTTGAACTATAGGGGGAAGAGTTTGATATTTCATATTAAGATACCTTGTAACGAGACCTTTCATTTGAGACTATGTCCTTTGACCTTGACCTGGACTTCAAAAACTTTAACATTGGCTATATCAGTTGTACTATAAGGGGTAAGGCTTCGATTTGTCACATGTAAATACCTTGTGATGAGGCCTTTCATTTTAGAACATGTCCTTTGGCCTAGTGACAGTTGACCTGGGACTTTTACCTACTTTTCAATATTTTTTAACCATGGCTATGCCTTTTCTACTATAAGGGGTAGAGCTTTGATATTCAACATGTAAATAGATACCTTGTGATGATACCTTTCATTTGAGACCTTGACCTTGAACTCTGACATACTTTTGGAAATTTAATTTGGTCTGCATCTCTTCAACTGTAAGGGAAACAAATTTTATATTTTATGCATTTATTAGCCGAGTTGCAAAACTCGGCAATTAAGGTATCCATTGTACAAATAGATATCAAGTGTATTATATAGCCGTATCATGGCATATAATTACCTAAATATACCAAATACAACATAAATAATGGTTTCTATCATCAAAGGTCAACATGGTGACCGTCGCTCAAGCCACGGAAACTATCGAGACACTGCTGAGGATTACCGAGATAATTTTAACACTGTTTAAATGGATGAGACGTCCGCGAGATCTTCATTTGTACATGGGATATGTTAATTTGATGTGAGATGGGTGGGAGGGCATCAACAATTGGTTTCCGGACTATAACTATAAGTCAAGTATGATACATGCTAGTGAAATGAAACTTCATACACATACTCACCATGAGTCAAGGATGACTCCTATTGATTTTGGGGTCAAAAGGTCAAAGGTAAAGGTCATACACATGTAGTACTTCAATAGTTGAAAATTGTTTCTGGAAGATATAAGAGCCTTTATTGCACCCATGATCATGAAACTTGCCAGAAATGTTTCCCATGAATCAAGGATGACCCCTATTGATTTTGGGATTCAAAGCAGTGCTCCAAGTAGCATTCAAGATTTGGTTGCCAAAAAAGCGACCTTAATTTTGGTCGCCATTTCCAAAATTTGGTCGCAATTAGCACATTTTTGGTCGCTACTTCTGTATGTTTGACTTTCTAGAAACAAACATCTGCATTTTCTCATAAAAAACAAACTTTTTAAAGTTTATACAGGGAAAGCCTCGCTAGAAAACACTTTGACATAATCAATTTTATCCTTGCATCGGCAGGGACTCGCGCAAGCTATCTTTCGCCAGTAGCAAAAGAAGTTTTAAAACGAAGAAAGAAAATTGTACTTGACGAAAGTCTTACATGTACTTTCAAATCACAGACATTCTAATGTGTATACGTGTATGAAGCCATTCATTGTATGTTGAAAATGATTGCATTCATCGCTAAATAGATTGTTGAGTTGCCGGGGTAGACATTGTTTATTAGTGTACGTACATGTCTGCCTCCATTAGCTATACTTTATTGATTTTATAAAGGTATTTTAAAATTTACTTCACCGATGCAAATCTGTAATTCATGTGCATCTGAAAGATTTTTCTTATTATCATAAATTGTAATCGAAGAACGGTCGAAACAGAATGAACTTGCATTTCTGAGAAAAAAGTTTCTAATTTAAAACTGG
Organism: Pinctada imbricata; assembly: GCA_033119305.1. NCBI lineage: Eukaryota > Metazoa > Mollusca > Bivalvia > Pterioida > Pteriidae > Pinctada > Pinctada imbricata. The sequence continues at coordinate 52,320,309 of VSWD01000008.1, read as the reverse complement.
CAAACACCCCATTTCCAACATTATAAATGTCCACGTAGTTTAGGCCTATAGTATTAAACAGTCCTTTAGAAGATCGAAGATTAGCAGGCAGTTGAATATGACTGAGTAGTTTTTACCGACCAAATACCGGTTTCAACATCTTATAAAAGTTATCACGCTCCCGCTCGTAGTCTCTCCTCAGCGATTGTTTATCATTTACTATGTATTTATTTATTCAATTTTTTTTTGCATTATACGTATTGGTATCCGCCTTAAAGAAGCATGATCTCACACAGTGTATTTGGGTTAAATTTTAATTCTTATACATCAGTACAAAATTTGTTTAACTCGGCGCCCGAATTTTTTTTATGATTGCGATTTTGCGAGTTCATTTAAATCAAGGTCGCAAAACCAAATTTTCAGTCGCAAATGTGACCAATTTAGTCGCAACTTGGAGCACTGCAAAGGTCAAGGTCTTTGTACTCTGATGGTTGAAAATGGTTTCCGGATGATATAAGAGCCTGTATTGGACTTATGATCATGAAACTTGCCAGAAATGTTTCCTATGAATCAAGGATGACCCCTATTGATTTTGGGATTCAAAGGTCAAGGTCTTAGTACTCCGATGGTTGAAAATGGTTTCAGGATGATATTAGCGCCTGTATTGCACCTATGATCATGAAACGTGCCAGAAATGTTTCCCATTAATCAAAGATGACCCCTACTGATTTTGGGATCAAAAGGTCAAAGGTCAAGGTCTGTAGTACTCTAATGGTTGAAAAGTGTTTCTGGATGATATAAGCGCCTGTATTGCACCTATGATCATGAAATGTGCCAGAAATGTTTCCCATGAATCAAGGATGACCCCTATTGATTTTGAGGTCAAAAGATCAAAGGTCAAGGTCATAGGACTGATGATTGAAAATGGTTTCAAGACAATATTAGAGCCTGTATTGCATCTATGATCATGAAATGCTCCAGAAATGTTCCCAATTAATCAAGGATGACCCTAGTGATTTTGGGATCAAAAGGTCAAAGGTTAAGGTCATAGGACTCTGATCATTGATATTGGTTTTGGGACCATATGTGAACATGTCCTACACCTATAATCATGAAACTTGTCAGAAATGTTTTCCATGAATGACCCCTATTGATTTTGGGACCAATGATCAAAGGTCAAACTCATAAGACTCCGGTAATTGAAAATGGTTTCTGAATTATATATGAATGTGTATCAACCTGAAACGTGCTGGTGATGTTTCCAGTCTGTCGAGACCATATAGTTATACAATTCATGTCCGTTTTAAATCTGCATACTCGTACTTACATTCAAGTTTTGCAACTCGGCTCTTTGCATCTATGGTGCATTTTAAGCTTATATTTGTTATTTACATTTGAAACAATGATCATTAACATAGTAACCTTGACCTTAACCTACTTTATAATTACTCGTACTTCAGCTGTATCTTTAGCTCTCTAAGGGATTAGGACTAATATTAGATGCAAAGACTCCTCATTACAATATTTTTTGGATTTTAGAAGTTGTTTTATTTTTAGCTTACCTGAGCAAAGCTCAAGTGAGCTATTGTCATAGCACATTGAACGTCCTGTGTCTGCTTGGCTGTTGTTAACTTTTCACATTTTCGACTTCTTCTCCAGAACTACTGAAAAGATTTTAATGAAACTTGGTAGGAATGGAGTACTCATGGTCCCCTCGAGTGTTGTTGTTTTTCCTGGGTCCTCAATAGATGGCACCTCCACAGCCAAAAGTAGGTCACGGGTGGTACCCTCCTTTGACAAACTTCCTCTTCAGAACTGAAGCATGTTGTAGAAGGTTGTTTCAAGATGTGTTGTTGTTTTTGGTTCCATTCTGAAATCAAATATTTTGCACATTTTTGACATCTTTTTGGATTGTATGAACAATACTTATTTTTTAATTATTTCTTTATATTGTATGATCTTCTGCACTCTTCTATATTTTAAGAGTGTTTAGATGCTATTATATACATTGTATGGTATGATTTTGTGTTTTTTTGAGGAATTTTTATGATTTTTAAAAAATTTGAATAGATGTTTATTGTGCACATGGACCCAAGGGTTGTGGGTTCATGGCACCCCAAATTTTTTTTTCTTCCCTTTTCATTTATTTTTTCAAGTCATCTGAATACTTTTAATTTCATTTTTGACCAAAAATTATTTTCTTCCATTTTCATTCCACTTTACACACCAATTCATGTTATCAAGAATTGTCTTTCTTACATCAATGGACAAGTACAAATATCAGAATGCTTAAGTTTTGATTATCAGCTATCAGTCAGCTAAGAGTGCATGTGAGTATCAAGTGAGCCTTGTGGCCCCTTGGGCCTCTTGTTGACAAAAACCTGCCGTGGCGAGCTATGTAATCGTTGATTACCCTGTTTTATTTAGATGAGCAGTATAGGTCCATAGGGTCCCTTTTCTAGTAAAGGAATATATGCATAAAATGTAAACTTTATTTATGATCGGAGATTTGAAATAATTAAAAAAAGAAGTAAATTCATTGTAGCATTTAGTTCATATATGTTTTGTTTTCACATAATTTAAGTTAATATACTTTTTTTCAGGTATTTCCTAGACTAGGAAACCCAGCACTTGAACAACTCAAAGCAACCACATGTATTTATCAACCAAATTCTGTACAATTAATGTCTGTGAGGTCAAAATCTATATCTGAGAAGGCAAAACGTAGAAAGCTACTGCTTTTAATATCTGCGGGCTATTGTGGAGGGTTGATTAGAGAGGAGTTCTACAACATTGATTATTCAGCTATAGTACAGTATATTGGCATGATTAAAACAATAAAGAAGAAATTTGTTTATATTTCACCAGAATTGATTGTGTTCATTCATAAGCATCTTGGAGCAGATCTGCATCTTGGAGCAGATAAATTGAACAGATCAAAGTCAAATAGAATACTTGCAGAAGATTTGATTTTGAGACAGACTCTCATTGTTCAATGCCTGGAATGTAAGCCTTGGTTTCCACAGCAATATGAAAAATATCTACCGTTGCATCAAGTACATACAAACAATGTTGGAGAGTTCTTACAGAAAGTAGAACTTCTACTTCAGGAAGGGATATCTCGACGTGAAATCAGACAAAATATGGACATCTTAAGATTTAGGAAAAGAAACCTTATGGAAAGAATTGAAAAGCTGAAAGGATTTAGAGTAGTGGAAATGAATTGTTGTAATTTAAAGAAGAGCCATGTGGAATTCATGGAACAGAGATATACAGGATTTGACATTCTAATGAACACAAAAGGTATAGATGATGCGTTAGATTCTGATATCTATGAACAGTTAGCAAGAGACATAGGGATCAAATTTAGCGACACTTTTGTGACAAGAGTACAGCTTTTGATGCGGCTTAGGTTTTCCTTGGCTGAGATAAGTGAGGCCGATTGCAGTGTTTTTGATCCTACTATTACATATATCCTACCTCTGGCCATAGAATATCTGAGGATGCAAAATGTCTCAGGAAATCTTATATCACGAGCCAATTCATCAACTCTACAGGATGCGATAAAGATGAAAAGGAGACCATATAAACGAAAAAGAAAATATTATATAACAGAAAGTCATTCAATCGTGATACCAGAGACATGGTCAGACAATGTGGAGAGCACATTAACAATTTTAAATGACCTTGGATTTAGTAAGGAGGAAATTAAGACATGTCTTCCATTAGCACATCAGTCAGCTGAACATATCCTGGAAGGTTATGAAAATTTCTTAAAAAATGACAAAATTACCATGTCGATCAGAAGAGATGGAACTAAACTGATAAATGCTCTGAATTATGAAATAGAAAATGTGAAAAGAAAAAAATCTTGTGATGATAAATATCGTAAAGTTGATCATGATAAAGATGAAGATGAAGATGACAGCTACATTGAAGAAATCCAGATAGTTTTGAGTGATGAAGAAAGTGCCATATCTTAGAAGTATTATGATTTTGCCCATATCAGTAAAATGCAGATACATGTATTAAAATTAGTACACATTTTCTCTTTCTTGCATTTTCTTCTTCACAGTAAGTCACCAATCTAGAAGTAGAGTTTTTCAAAGTGTAAACATACTTACAGATATTGCTTGGTACAAAGTTATGGAGTAATTATTATGCCCTAGCTCCCATATCAAATATATTAAAGGTCATAGCATATATATTGTTTTTGTCCTAAATGTCTGTCTGAAATTTTAACCTTTGAATCATAATGCATTGCTTTGGGCTTGAACTTTCATTTGATACCATAACCTTTAACCTGTTGATCTTGACCTTTGAGTTTGAACTTTTTTTAGGAAAAGAAACCATTCATATTTCAAATGTTTATTCACACTTAAGAGCTTTCATTTGAAACTTTGACCATGGGATCTTGACGAAGAAGATACACCAACGTGCCCCTGTGTTAAAAGAGCAGCTCCAGACAGGGACATGGTGTTCCATAAACAATGATCGTGTTATACATGTTATAATTTGGTTCTAAAACAACATCATAGTAGCTAGTTTTTTCATGTTTAATGAATAGATAAAAGATCAGCAGTAAATTATGTCAAAGACTTTGAACTTACAAGCTCAAAGGTCAAGGACAAACTTTGGCAAATGTTTCTAAAAAATCAGCAGTGATTTCAGCATTCTAGAAGTATTCAGAATAGACCTTAAGCCAATATGCATGTATTTCATATTCACAGGAAAGATGGTATACGAGTCAAAATCTCATAAACATGCAGTAGTGCCTTACGTGATCAAATATGTTTTCTAGGTCATTCACATGTACATGTACCAAGTCTTTTGAAATATGCTTACTTTTTGAAATATTGAATTGCAGGTCAAGGTCACAATACACTACATTGGTATACCATGTGATAGCATAATGAACTTCTTGTCCTCTGCTTGGATTTAATAATATTCCCAGCATTGTTACTATAAAGGACAAAAGGGTGTGTCGTTTTCAAATATCAAGGTGTAAACTGGGCAATAGCTTCTTCCCTCTGAATGGATTTCAATATCATTAGTTCACCTTGACCAAGTTGAGTGACCTTATGCTATACCCCTGCGCGTCCGTGTCCCCGTCCTGGTCCACATCCGTGTCCGGTTCGGAAGTGTGGGGTAGCTAAGTACTGATGCTATATGTACAGCAAGTGATTCATCTTGGGATGCTGAAGTGAACCCATGGATCAGATGCTGCATCTTATCTACATTTTGCACTCAAGTGACTTGGTTTGGGGTAGCTCGGTATGACTTGGTTGGTAAGTTTGGGCCTACGGTAGCTCAGTATCTGACAAAGACTGATGCTACAGTTACCAAACTTGCACAAGTAATTCAACTTGGGATGCTGAGATGGACCCATGCATCGGACGCAGCATCTGACCTACTTTTTCCACTTGAGTGATTATGCTTTTAAAAGCCAATATTGAGCAAAGTATAAGTGCTACATGTACCAAACTTGCATATTGGATGTATCTTTGATCAAACTTTCAAAAATGACCTTGGCCTACTTTTTCCGCTTGAGTGAATTTGCCTTTAAAGGAAAATATACATGTTCTTAGAAATTTGTTTAAATTGAATTTTGCTGACACGAGGTGAGCTTCGTAATCTGTGACTACCTATATTGTTACAAAGTTGTTGATTAGGACCATAGGGTGTGTCATGAAAATAAGCCAAAGTTATACAAGTGTAGGTCACAGGCCAAGGTTACAGCACATTTACTCTTAAAATCTTATGGGTACCATAACTTCTTGCCTTCTTCATACATTTCAGTTATAACATTTCATAGAATTGTCGCTATTAAAGGACACAATAGTATATCATGGCAAGATACCAAGGACGAAGGGTAAGGTCACTGTACATTTTGTTGACGAAATCTTAGAAAGGCCATAGCTTCTTCCCTTCTGCATGAATACCAGTAATATTTCACTTTATTGCTGCTTACCAAAGGGTGTATCCTGACCTTGAACAAAGGTCACATTACACTTCAAAAGGTTTATATCATGTTTTGAAATAATGTTAACTGGAACGCACATACGGCATATACCAGGGATCACTTTATCCTGTGTCCGTCCGACCTTCAGTCTGTCCATCTATCTGCATGGTGTCACACTTGTAAATAAAAACGGATACCTTACTCGATATACATTATACTACAATCAAACTTGGAAGAAATTGTCAAACATCACTATGATAAGACCCAACACCCATATGTGGTACTATCGGATCCCCAACTCTTCACGACCTTTCATAAAGGAGAGGGGATGCATTCTATAGATAAAATAATAACCCTATTGTGGTCAAAGGTCATGACTTTGACAGCAGTATGTACATTGTACAGAACGAGACCTGTTACATTAGCTATTTTATAGCAAAGATAATGATTTTTAAGGTTCTAGATCACACATAAGAATTACTGAGTTTCCTTGAAATGAGTGCCATGATCTTGACCTCGTGGAGTGACCATATTTTGAACTGATTTTAGGTTCTGTCTTTCTACATGCGCCACATTAGCATGTGGTGCTCTTAAAAGTTGACTTGTAAATACATTGACAACTATGAACCTACAAAAATGTTTAGTTTTCTTTCCTCTCATCCTTCAATGATCGATGACATCTCATCTCAAGCTCCTTGTATCTTTTATCAAATTCGAATGCGAATATTTACTTTTCAGAAGTGGCGAAAATATAATTAGCTATTGAGTCAATATGTCGATCTTCAATGTTGGCTGAAATTAGGAAGTCTAAATATGAATTGCTGATAAAGTTAGGCTCAGGGGAGGATGTTGTGTAATCCACACGGTGGGCATACGTAAGGTCGCCTACTACAGTAGATCGGCTTTCAGTTTGAGAGATTATCAAATATTTGGCAGTAGAGTGTTTCTATAAGGAAAGGGGATACTCAGTTAAATTGAATATAGCGATATCATGTTTTGAATCAATTATGTTACATAAAAGTTACTTTTAAATTTCAAATGTTGTTTGTTTGAAGGTGGCCCAACATCAATTTCATCATTTGTAGGTTAATTATTCTAAAGCGCCTCTCATCCAGAAAAGCGAAGCTCATGGCCAGAAAATGTCACTGTGTTATTTGTTCAAACTTTGCTTATTCATCTCTTAGGTTCAAATATTGTTCTTATTCTTATTGTAGTTAACATACGGTTTTGTTGGAGATAATTTCAACCATTAAATTGTTTTTAATTGTGCGCTCCTTTTCTTGAATTTGGGTGAAAGTACAATTGTTCCCATTTTCACTCGAATCTTAGTATGCAGTAGACTTTACCGTCATTTCGATTTCAATGAAACTTGCATCGTCAGAAGCAGAACTCTGTATAGTTTTAAAAATGATTTATTTACGTATGAAGAGGATGGAACGATTTGTGCATGAGATCAGTAAATATTATAAATATAAAGACATCTTACGAACGATATTATATGAGATCAGTAAATTATTAAAAAAAAAAAAGACCAGTTTGCGAATATTCACTTGCAGCATCTACAGAAAATGACTTTGTATTTTGCTTTACAGGCATTTCTAAATTTTTCGTCCATAAAACAATAAACAATGGGATTTGCAATACTATTGAAAAAGTAGGCCCTTGTTAGGAGGTCCATCAATGACCCCGTGTTGCTCTCAATGTCATCGTATAGGCTGGAATTGATGGCTCGGATTATGCTCATAATAAGCACCGGTAAGAATCCACAGTAAGACACAATGGATGTCACTAAAAACATAAATGCGCTTCGAATAGCCCTTTTCATGCTGTTCGCCTTCTTCCTTTTCCTCCGCGTTACAGTAGAAACCGATCGACTTTTTTGGTTATCCAGTGCAAAGCTTGGTTCGTTATCAGAAGTTGTAGTTTCTGTCGTGTAGTTATTATCGGAGTCCTTATCCGCTTGAACATTGTTTGTAGGGAGCTGCAATTGTTCCTTCCCATTCTCAAGCAAGTTTGAGCTTCTTATCTCTGAAGTGACCGTTGTCCTATTGGACGCTGCGCTAGTCCTGTCTGCCATATAGTGCTGCTGGCGGCACACCACTTTGATTATTAGAATATAAAATACGGTAGCCATGATTACCACCACCGTGCCAATTAACAAGAGAATTCCGAAGAATACTGTGTTATAATCAGACTTTACAGGACCACAAATATCACCGTATATCCCTGGATAGCCCACAACTTCCGTTTTAGCTATTCCATAGAAGTCCAGAGTAGGAGAGCAGATGAAAAGCGCTAGGATAATGACGCCAACACACACCCGGATGACCACACGTCTGCTCATCTGCCATTTTAATGGACGACAGATTTTTCTGAATCTTTCAAACGCAATAACTCCTAGTAACATTCCAGATGCCCCGGACGAGGAATAAGTCACGAAGCGGATAAACTTACAAAACTCTGCGGACATGAAAGTATACCGGAATCTCATGTCGACAATGTGGAGGGGGATACAGAGAACGGAGGAAAACAGATCCACACCCGCTAAGAATAGCACAAATATGGTAAATGTAGACTTTTTGTAGGTGGTAGGATACACCCAAATAACGCTTACATTTCCGAAAGTTCCTATGGCGCAAAATACAAGGAGAATGACAATTCCGTAAATTCCATATGTATAGAAATAGTCCAATTCTAACTGGATCAGATCCAGGGACGAGGAACAGTTTCCACTGCAGTTCATTGCACTCATGTTTTATACGTTATGCACAAAATGAACACATCTATCTAAAAATAAGACAAAATTGTAATTTATACGTCTTGTAACATATATACATTCATGTCAGGTCATTTCAAAATCTTACTAGGCCAACAGGTTTAAAGTAGTCAAGTGTCATTTTCGTCCTCAAAATATTTGCCACCGTGTTTACACACCGAAGTTTATAGATCCAATCACTTTCTTTTACTATAAACAAACAGGAATAAGTAGTTTTCAAACAGCGAAATATCAGAGTGAGTACACTATACAGAGCTGTACGAATAAATCTGAATAGATATAATAAATCATTAAGTAATAGGACCTCACCTTGGTTATTGCACCTTTTCTACTGTTAGCATGATTGAGGTTCCTTCCCTAATCTATAAGATCACAAGTCTCAGCGTTGAAGTCGGAACTTTTTTCTATTAAATGCCCGTGAACAACAAGCGAATGCAAATATTTAGAAAAAGGCGAAAGGCCTATTGAATGCATCTACCATGACATTATTCAAAAACAGTTTTGTAATTGTATATATTGATAAATGGCAATTAAGCTTTTGGAAAAACATCTATGGAATAGATTTCTGAAGATCCTTGGCTTGTGATTTTATTATTACTTAAGGATAGGTAGTTTCGATGGTTCAATGCGTTTGTAAGATGTCTGGGTAGTAAATTGCGTACAGCTCGTGTTATAATTTATATATATTTTCCATTTAAATCGACTTTTAGATTGAATATAGTGATAAACTAAAAAAGGTTGACAAATCATGTAAGGTGTGTTTTCAATTCTTGTTTAAACGATTGGAAAACAAAATGAATATTTTTAGTAACGGAGAGTAACAAATATTGTCTGATAGTGGCTTCGACGTTTATTTGTTACAACATGTTCATTCGCAGCTTATTCCTCTTTTCTATGACAAGTTTAGTTCTTTAGACTCATTCTGAAATCACATCGGCATTTATTAAGCACCACTGACGAGGATTTAATATCCGAAACACGTGTCTGGTGCATTTTAATTGGTTTGAAATTGAAACACTTTCTTCTTATCATAGTCTGACATAGATACTTATTCCCTTTTGCAGTGTGGCGCAGTTAAACTTGTTCCCCGTGACTGGATGTTTAGAGTGTAATAATTACTTCTTTACAGCTCTGTCGCTTGAAAGAAGCTTTGTTTTGTCCCTTTATCAACCTGACATCACATATATAATTTTGCTATTTCGGAAATTTGTCATTTATTCCAAAAATATAAACGTAATTAAAGGAAGTTAACATCTTAGCACCATCCCTCCAATGCTATTTTTGGTCAGAGAATTTAACTATGCTACTAAATCGACCCTACACAAAGTTTTGAGCCGCGCACTCTCTGCAAAGTAAATGCACAAATTTTAAATCTAATAATAGCAACACCAACGCTGCAAGATACGCCCGTCGGGGTATGAATTTCTCATAAATGATTTTGTGAATGCAATTATGTCAGTTTTAGCCTGAAATGACTTGTCCTTTACACATAATTTCTCAAATGACAAATATGGATAATGACCATATCCCATTATCCATATTAATATTCTCAAATAATATGATTAAGAGACCAAAAAATGTAAGAAAGAAAACTTGTAAGAAACATGAAAGAACATGTGTTGTTCTTCAGGTGTACAAAGTTTCAATCAAAAATAGTATTCAAATAAATTGTCAAATTATAATCCCCCCCAAAACCCCCGTTATTTTCAGCCACAATATGCCATTGATCACAAACTAAAACTGGATCTGTAATTCATTACTATGAAGGTGACTGACAAATATGGATAAGGCCATATCTCCATACACAGTACAAAATCGATAATTCAGAAAATCATAAATGCATATTTATCAAATTAATATTAATATCAATCATATTTATGCAAATCAGGATAAAACAAATACCAAAGCAAGCAAACAAAAGCCTCCAACAAAATGAAAAGAATCGAACTCCCAATATTGGAGTGAGACCAGGTTCCCAGGAAGAGTCAGCATCTGCTGCTTGCATGCAACACCCGTCGCTTCAATTCGATAGAATTGTCACATCCGGTTACTTCCTTTTTAGATGATATAAGTATATTTTGTGGTTGGATAAATCAGATGGTCTGAGACAGAATATCATCCCCCATTCTGGACAATGGGACATCATAGTGTTTGACGAGTTCCCCGTATCGACCGTAGAACTTCCCCAGTGACGATGTTAGTCGGTCACAATCGTACCCTTGATTGAAAAGCTTATATGAAAGACGCCTAGCTCTCTGAACAAAATCTGTGTATTTGGTACTTGCTCTGGAATAACGTATCAATTGATTTATATGAACACGCCATAAGCAGGCGATGAAGGGGTGTTGCTTTTCAGAAAGGGGAAGTTTGTGATGCTGAAATTGAAGTAGGACAGCTGTGTATCTAAGTAAGATGCTGAATTATTTGTCTTTGTTGTTTCTTTGACTTCAAGCTCCGAAGGATAGATTCTGCTGAGGTAATCCGCGAATTTTGGATTATTGATGGACATCACATTGTCAATGTTATCTGTAGGTGAAGGTAAGGTAAGAAGCTAAGTACTTTTCCCTTCATAGACAAAAGATTGAATGAATGCAGCTTTGTACGAGTAAAGAAAATGTCGGCAAGGAGTGGGGCACAATTCGATCCCAGTGAAATTCCGACAATTTGTAGGAAGACCTTTCCTCCGACCACCTCAAATATGTTATCGATCAGGAGGTTTAACATCTGAATAATCTGATTCAGTGTACTTGTTTTTTTAATCGGACTTTTCTTTTACAAAGTAGTTTTTGTCATAGTTAACAACAATGAACTATTTGCGATCGCTTCTTCTTGCTTGTAAAAGCATTGCTTATAATTTTTGCGAGTCTTTCTTTCAACTTAGAATATGGTATTTTTGTGTAAAGTGTCGGAAAAAACAAAGGCCTTCATCGAATTGACTCTATTGAAATGAGTGGAATTCAGATGTTCTAAAAGTTACTTTGAATTCTTTAAAATCCCCATCTGGTTAATGCCGTTTCGAGAATATACCGTTGAACAATATTTTTGAAGTCCAGATTTAATTTCAGTCTAAAACTTTGGTGAGTAAGATCCAAATTTGGTTGAGGAACCAGTGATGAAACGTTGTTTGTAGGGATTTTTATGCATTCTAGGTATACAATTTCAGTATGGTAAATCTAAATGTAAATTGTTTGTGTCAAAGCCAAAGGAATCGAGAGCTGATTTTGGTTATCTATTATTTCTAAGACAGTTTATTGAGATGTAAGTAAGATTTCCAGCTGTCGAATTCAAACCCAACTCTTTAAGATGGCTGTCGAAATAGTACTTTTTTTGCAGGTAAATGTGTAGTTATTTGAGGCTTTGTCTACCGGTGTGATGACATAATGTTCTTGGAGGTAGGTGAGCTCTGTGGAAATAACCTCATTACTGAAAGATGAACATACAAACAGACAGCATGACACAGAGGCTCAAGATACACACATATGGATATGTAACATAACAGTGAAATGTCTTCATTCAACATTCCTATTTCTAAATTGGATCTTCCTACAATACATTGCATACCAAAACTGCACATATCTCCTTACAAATTTAGATACATTGCTAATTCTAGCAACTGCTCAATTACAGTTTGTCTAGAAATCTGACGTAGGCCCTCATGGCTGTAAAGGAACACGTTGCAAAATATTGCGAAACTGGTCTGAACAGGAATGATGTAAATTTATTTTGGTCTATTAAAAATTCAGGGGATGTGATTGACAAAATGAAATCTAGAAATTTTCAAGCCAATATGATTTCTTCTTACGACTTTTCAAATATGCACACCACGCTTCCTCACGACAAGATTAATGATCAATTGTTTAAACTCATTAAATGGTGCTATAATCGAGAGGGGAAAACTTATATTTGTACATCTGAATCAAAGGGTTTCTTTTCCGCTACAGAATACAAATCATACAAATCATGGACATGTAGCGATGTCCGCTTCTAGCGTGGCAGATGACCGTCCTATGTCGGTACCCGATTGCATATTGCTCTCCTTGGTTTATGTGCAGTCATTTGTGTTTGATGTTTCTATGTAATTTGGCGTTCCTTGTGCCTTTGCTTCTCTCCCTCTGCATGTCTGCTCTTTTTTCATTTTGGGTGTTTTTGGAATTTGCTGTGGGTGCTGCAGCCGAGTGTTGTTGGAGATCTCCTTTCTTCAATAAATCTTGTATTTAAAAGATCTATCTTCATGAGCTTGCTTACCCCCAAGAACATCATGGCATCACACCAGCAGACAAAGCCTCAAATAATTACACATTTACTTGCAAAAAGTACTATTTCGACAGTCTAGTTAAAGAGTTGGGTTTAAATTCGACACCTGGAAATCCCACTTACACCCCAATAAACCTTTCTGCCTCTGAAATAATAGATAACCACAAATCAGCTCTTGCTTCCTTTGGCTTTGACACTGAAAATTAGATTTAGATTTACCATATACTTATACTGCATACCTACAATGCATAAGAATCCGCACAAACAACGTTTCATCGCTGGTTCCTCAAAATGTTCTACCAAATCTGTATCGATCTTACTCACCAAAGTTTTATCTGAAATCAAATCTGGGCTTCAAAAATATTCTTCGACAGAATATTCATGCAGTGTATCAACCAGATGTGGATTTTTAAAACATCGAAGGAACTTTTAGAACATCTGAAATCCACTTATTTTAGTAGAATTCATTTGATCTAGCCTTTGATTTTTCGACAATTTACACTACAATCCCACACAACAAATAATACAATCAACTTAATTATTCTGCAAAGAAGCAAAAGTTAATCACCAATGGAGATGAGATCAGATGCCCGGGGAGAACAAGCATCTAGTTTGCTAGCAACACCCGTCACTTAGAAAGCGCAGGAAAAAGACTTATCCGGTAAATTTGTTTATTTTGATGGTTCAAACCTAAAGTATCTAAATTATCACTGCTGATCAGGAGTCCCCAAATGCACATGTAGCCAAGTTCGATCAACTTCGGTTGATCGTCTATCTCTCCAACGCATTTGAAATTTTCGGTTACAAAATTTCTTGAAATTTCTCAAACGTGGTTCCTGTAGCATCATATCCCACCCATTCTGCTACGTCTTCCGGTATATCTTTGGGCATTATAATTTCACACTCTTCGGCCACATTACATTGTATGGATTGAGGATCACTGACGAGGGTTTAAGTACCCGAAACTTGTATGTCTGATTTCGAAGAAAATAAAAGTAGGATCTATGGTGAAATTATATTTTAAAAAGTTGAATGCAAGAACGGAAGAACACATTGCAAAATCTGAAGATACAAAAATATCTGAAGCAAGAACACAGTGCAATTACCACAGCCGAGTAATCTTGCATTGTAAAGATTGAGGATCACTGACGAGTGTCGATTTCCCGAAACGTGCATGTCTGTTCAATGCTGCAAAATCTGTTCTTTAATGATGTTATTGAATTTGAAGACCTTTAAGATTGTGAGATAAATTGGTTATCAACTATGGTAGTAAGTGTAAATCTAATAATATTACATTCAATTCAATTTATTCAAAGCCATACAGCTTATAGATGATGACAATACATGTCACACATATATGATATTAATACTACATATTACATAGTCAAACCTAATTATAGTTCAAAGGAAAAAAATACAAGAAATACGACAGGAGACATAAAGTGCATGATAATAAATTATATGATAGATAGTTGATTTTATAACGTAAGCAATACATTCGAGACACTTTATAATATAGATGTTGATCACTGTGCAAATAGCGTCATGAGTATTTTTTACTTATGTTCTTGCCTTTGGTGGGGTTGAAAATCATTTAGACCTCTTGAATTGACATTTTGTTTGATCATGACTTTGATATAGGAAAGCAAAATAACACTACTCTTCAAATAATTATTATTTTATATTATGGGTGTAACACTTGTGTTTACTTATATTAGAACATTATAACACAGGTAGATTAAGGTGAATAACCGAATTTTAAAATCAAACTGATATCAACAATCACAGGTGAGGTCACATGATTATCAAATTTCATAATCACTCGTAACAAAACCTTGTAAATACAAAACGTTGTCATATAATTTTTCGTTATTTTATAAAAAAAAGTTATTTGAGATGTGTCGCCGAAATCACTTCGATAAAAGCATTGTGTTACTACTTTTATGTATAGTTTTCATTTATGCAAAGAGTGTCATCAACGGAAAAGTTGGTAAGTTAACTATTTTTAAAATCGATTTGATTTAGATTATAAATATATGGGAATACATTGAGCAAAATATCTATCGTGTATCCATGTAACGTAACGGAATCTTCAGAAATAAAGGTTTGGTGGACGAAAAACGAGAGTCATTCTACCTTTCATCAGGATGGCATTGTACTGAGATTTAATGTGGTCAGTAGACTTGACGCCGGAACCTATTTATGCCATGCTCAGAATCTCAGTACTGATACCAATGCTACAGTTGTGGATAATGTTATTCTTAATGTCCAATGTAAGTTACTATGCGGATATTTTAAGAGGTACCTCATGTCGAAGATTAGAGAAATAGCAATAAAAGTTTGCCTCGATCAGTCTGAATTTCGATGAGAAATTATGATAAATAACTTTATATGTCAATCTAGGGGGGGGGGGGGGGGGGCTGATTGGTAAGTTGTGAGCCTCGGTTTTCTGGAATGCAGAAGGTATTCTGCTGATAGATTATCTCCAAAAAGGACAAACAATCAATGGCACGTTACGGGTCAAGATTAAACTTAAGCGCCGCGGAAAACTAACTAGTTAAAGGTGTGTTGTTCCATCAGGACAATGATCCTGTTCACAAGTCTGTTACTGTCATGGCTGCAATTCATGATTGTGGCTTTAATTTGATTGAGCATCCGCCTTATTCACCTGATCTAGCTCCATCATACTTTCATCTATTCCCAAAACTAAAGCAGCTATTTTAGCACCCACTATCAGTCCGTCTGATGCTGACGTCATACTTGCATTGGATGGCCTTCTGGCCAGTCAAGATAAGGATTTATTTAAAAGTGATATGAGGCCCTTAAACACCGGTGGCAAAAGTGTATAGATACTGAAGGGAATTATGTAGAAAAATAATGCAAAATGTCTGATAAAATTCAAATTCTTCAACACAATGCTTACAACATATCAATTAGCCCTCGTATCATTTCAATATTGCTCATCATAACCTCTATACACAGTATAAGTGAGAAAAGGTATGAACTGTAAGGTGCTTTTCTGGAAAATCAGGCGGAAATATCGAGATTTGATATCCGAGCAGATTTCTTGTTATACAGTTACCTACCTCGCGACCTACATATGATTAATCTAACAATTTGGTTTTCATTATATAATCTAGCGATGTGAATGAACCATATCTTACGATCACAAAATATTCATACGGCTGTTCAACTAAAGATATCTGATGGTTATTGTATAATTACGATAACTGGCGGTGACCATCATATATATACGGTGGCCAAGAAATTAATTTGGTCGCAGCCGCGTGATATTTTTGTGAAATGTTTTATTATTCTTTATATTTCGGAAATTCTGTTTACATGGGATCTTTATTGCAATAAACAAAGACGTAGTCTTGTCCGGGAATTTCTCTTTTATATCTGAATAAATTCTTTTGACAGCCGGAAAAATATTTTTCGGCCCTTTTTAAGAGCCGGACAATTTTTTCGATTTTAATTTTTGTAATTTTCCAATGTTGAAAATTACTCTAAAGTTTAAATAATTCAGCGTGATTTTCGGTCACATTAAAGAATAGATAAAAACAGAATGAGTTTATCTCTTGCCAGCAGATCACTTCATTTTAATTTCTTGAATGACATATGATATCTATTATCTATTCTTAAACGATACTCAACTGAGACAGGCTATATGGTGCTAATGACTTGAATTTAATTAATTCACTCCAAATTGCATAGAGTTTGTTCCATTTTTAGTTGTACTTAGTTTATGACACACAAAAAAGTGTTTACTGGGCATGTGGAAATGTCGGAAGAGAGGGGGAGTGACAATTACATGATCCGGAAATTATTTTAGCCGGCCCTTCGGGTCGGAAATTTTTTTCCCTAAAATTACGATCCGGGATTTGTTTTTTTTTTTTGCAAAGTCTTCCTGCCCCCCCCCCCCCCCATAAAAATCAAATGGTTGCTCCCTTAGCGCATTTAATTCGCTTGCTGTGTGTTGCATCCTCGTAGCAAAACACAAATTATGACATTTTGTGTCTTTAGTAGCTCTTGCATTGTGACGCCTCGAGTGTTTACATGCATAATGCAAGACATTCCTTCCAATTGCTTCATCTCAGAGAAATATATTGGTTGTGGATAGAATAATACGGAGGTGTTTCAACTCTTCATCTTCTTGAAGAAAATTTAAAACCAATTTTACTTCACCAGACACGAGTTTCGGATATTTAATCCTCATCAGTGGTACTTATTATATGCCGAAGTGACACTCTGACTGCAAAATGTATTTCAGTAGCGCCCTTTGTTTTTGTTTTGTTTTTTTTTAAATTTAAATTTGTGCATTTTTAAAATTTACAGAGAGTGTGGAACTCCAAATTTTGCGTAGGATCGTTAAATGAATTTGACCAAAATAGCATTGGGGGATGGTGCTATGATATTAAGCTCCTTTAATTTCGATGATTATTTGGATTAAATGACAAGTTCCCGAAATAGCAAAGTAATAAATATTATGATTTCAAATTGATAAAGGGCCAAATAAAGCTTCTTTCATGCCTGCGACAGAGCTGAAAAGAAGTTATCATCACACCCTTAACTTCCAGTCACGGGGAACTAGTTTAAGCGATAAACCACATTGCAAGTAAAAGTAAAATGTGTTAAATATAATAATAATACGGAAGAGTTCCAACTCTATAACTTCCTGAAGACCATTTCAAACTAATTTTGATATCAATATCAAATACCACCTGGACCTAAGCATAATAATTACAGAAAGGCCGATGTTACCAGAAATCCCTCAGAGAAATAACTTCAATAAATCATAGCTGTTCTTATGCATACATTTGAAAATATAAAATGAACAACAGAAAAATGCATCTCTTGCTTCTTAAAATAGCAATACACACATTCTGGATATTTCTTTTTCTTTTAGATCCAGGGGAAGTAAAACAATTTTTTATTTCTAAAACTGGACTCGTGGAAAATGATACCACCACAATTCATGGGGTTGTGGAAGGCAATCCAGACCCCACCTATACGGTATATAACAATGATACAGGCGATGGATGGATAAGTTCGGGTCTTGCTGGTACCTTCACTTTAATTATCCAGGTCAGATGTGGTGATACGGGGAATTTTATGATCTCGGGTCACAACAAGCTGAACAAAAAGAACTTCACCAAATCTGAATTTGTTTCAGTTTTCTGTAAGTTTTAAATTACCAATGATGGTTGTGAGACTGCTTTCGAAATTAACTGTACAATGTACAAGATTGATCGTTTATAAGAATCATTTCGTAGTTTCATATCGCAATCAAAATGTATTATAAAACATTGAACTCTGTAAAATGTGTTCAAATTAAGATATTTGTTTTCTACATTTTCTTTTTCCTTCGTAGGAACTGATAGTTTTTTTTACAGTTCTTTCTCAGAATTTAATCAGTTATGAAGAGGATGTTTGTGACATAATCATCGATAAAGATTAAAAGACCTTGACATAAAAACAAAAATAATTTCAATGCCAGCACCATATTAGAAAATAATTGCTCTAGATCACCTTCAAATATTTTCAGGTGCACCTAAAGGAAACGCGTACAAGTACAATACTCGCACAGTTTACGCAGCCCTTGGAACAAATACGTCACTGAGAATGGATAGTGTAGGCTATCCTTACCCACAATTCCTTTGGCGCCATAACAACGTGAATATTAACTACCGCTCAACTCAACTAACTCCTCAGGTCTCAGCACTATATTTCGATGAAGTATCAATCTCGGATTTTGGAAATTATACCTTGACAATGCATAATGAATATGGACAATACACAACAATGTATCAGTTGATTGGGCAAGGTAAAAACTTTTTCTCGATTATATAATTCAAACAAGTAATTTAAACTGAAACAAATAACATAGTATATGTAGTATTGTTGTACATCGTCCTTTGATTGTTTTACCAAAAACCTTATCTTCCATCCCAGACATACCTGTCTAATGTCAATTCATATTTAATCCCCCCCCCCCCTTATGAATTCATTATGCATGACTCATTTTGGCTTTGATTGATGATTATTCATTATCCGAAAAAAATGGATGTATGCACCACAAATCATAATTGTAGTCCAGAAGGCAGTTATGTGGCAGCAGATTAGTAAAATTCCTTATGCTTTAAGGTAAAATGATTAATTAAATCCAACAAGTTCCATGCATCTCACTTTAATTGAAATATATAGATCTTTTTAGCTGAAAGGAGGTGAATATTATTTCAGGACCGCCTGGCAAACCCACCAATTTGCAAGTGTTGGAATTGAAAGATCATGGTGTTCGATTGGGCTGGTCGACAGGTTATGACTATGGACTTCAAGAAACAGTGCATATTAAGAGATGGATTGGGAATGAATATGTGGATATTACTCAAGCAAATGTGCAGACAAAGTCTACCGGTTTTCAACATGTAGAAAAGGAGGTGTATAATCTCAATAGCAGCACGTCTTATAGAATTATTTTGGTCAGTGAAAATAGTTATGGCCTTAGTCAGCAATCGGAGGAAATTATATTCGTCACAAAAGGTAAGTACATACTTTTCTGAAAATTTCAGAGATTAGATAAAGTTCTGTCGGAATAGAATGAAACTATTGGTTGTATCGCGACGATAAAGCACGATGCAGCAGAAGTACAGGAATGATATGATTCGAATTAAAGTACATAGTTTATATCTTTCGTATTCTGACAACCTATTTGTACATTTGTAGAACAACGGAGAAAGCATTTGTCTCATTCAGCGTCCGGTGATTTAAGTATAATTATTCCTGTGTCCATCGTGGGAGCACTAGCTTTGATAGCAGTTGTATTTGCCATTGTACATCTGCATTGTAAAACGAAGAAAGGTAAACAAACCAAACGCACCAAATGTCTGGTACTTTCTATTAATCTTATGCTTTAATTTATTTTTCTTCTCTTTCAAATATTCAATATATTTGATACACATGAAAAATCGTTGGACAAATGCCGAAAAAAGTCATTAAAGTATGACGGTTTAATATTCTAAACATTCTGCTGGTGGACCAGGAGTCCCCGAGGGCACATGTAGCCAAGTTCGATCAATTTCGGTTGATCGTTTCTTCAACGCAATCTAAATTTCTGTTATCAAAATTTCTTGAAATTTCTAAAAAGTGGGTCCTGTAGCATCATATCCCACCCATCCTGCTACGTCTTTCGGTACCCTTTTCGACATAGTAACTTTCATACTTTTTGGCATATTACATTGTTTAGATTTAGGATTAAGGATCACTGATGAGGGTTAAGTACCCGAAACGTGCATGTCTGGTCCACGTTGCCAATTTATTTGTTCTTAAGGTAACGCTAAACACAAATTTGGACTTACAGATTTAATCAGATTTTTTCGCTTATTTTCAAGATACATATACAATGTTATACATCAAATTGATTGTCATGAAAAGCTGCACACAATCATGGTATCAACTTCTCTCCACAGGGTCTTGGCTTGGAGTAATGTCATTTTTTTCACTCCTTCCATTTCACACAGTTCAGCAAGGTTAAGATAACAGCTTTCACCTAAACAATGCAGAATTATTGATGGTTAAAGTTAGGTCTAGTGCAAGCTAGATGTGAGTTTTTAATATATTCAAACAAATTGTTATAATCTGGCCTGAAATTATTGACATAAAAATCTTAAAATGTCGGCCATATTGGGGACTACTTTCATATTGTAAAAAGTATGGTGTCCTTGCAGTGCAAACAATTTATTTGAATTTATGATCCAACAGTTAAATCATAGTTACCTGACATTGTACATGTATATTGATAACGAGACTAGCATAAAAGTATACATGTATATACTAAAATGAATAATAATGATATTCAAATAAAAGAGAAGATGAAGGGGGGGGGGGTCCTTAATAAAAATCACCAAGTTGAAATGAATCAGTAATCTGAACAAATGTTTCATTATGTACTGTATAGAAGGTACTATTTCAAGGAAACTCACTTTATTTAACATTCAATTTTTTTCCAAGCAAATATAAAATGTAATATATAGTGACAATGTGAATTTTCTATTACTGTTTTCAGGAAACATTCATTGTACAAAAAAAAAACAATAAAAAAAGATGAGCTTTTTTTATTAATCACATTCAATTTTTTCATTAAAATGCAAACACACTGTACGTATATATATGTATATACTCATGATCAACCCCCCCCCCTCCCAAAAAAAAAAATAAAAAACAAAAAAGCAAATCACAATTTAGACACAAGCTGTTGATTACTTTGCTTTATACTTACTCATATTCTATTTTTCATCTGGAAATATCTGTAGTAAAGCTGAATGTGCAACCATTCTTCGTCACTCAGGAAAAAACTGAAACATTGATGAAATTTGTAAGCAAATGTCAAATTTTAAGAAAAGTTTACATTTCTCCTTTCTTTTTGTGACATTTTATTTAAAGCTATATTATACACAAATTGATCTCCTTCATTTTAGATATATACATGTAACAATTATTAAAATCATTTCACAGTAGACTTTATCAACATTTACCTATTTACCTAGTTAAATGCATGAGTCTGAATCTATTTCCATCTAAACTACATACAACATGTACAAACAATATTTTCACTAAAATGCTAGGTTGCTAAGAAAATGTTTGTGTATAATATTTAAGAAATAACAACTAGCTAGCCGTGGTCTGTTGTCCAGTAATTCCCCTCGTTGCATGAACCAATCAAATTATCACCTCGCAGCGAGGTGATAATTTGATTGGTTCATGTGACTCATGGAATTACTGGACAACAAACCACAGCTATCTAGTTGTAATTTCTATTCTTATATTGTTCTCCACAGGCTCTATAGCACGTGCACGTGCATGGGTGGAGCTTAGCGAACTGGAAGTTTGTTGGAGATTTTACATCAGGCGAGTTCTATGGTACATAAAGGGAGAAAATCTTAAGTCATGTTAGAATTTAATTTCTATATCACCACTTCTCTCTGAAGTATAAGGGGAAAAATTTTAAAGTTTTAAACTTCTAATCACTTATAATGTAATTTCTGTGAATAAATCACATACTGAATGTACGCTAGGTATTCGAGAGAAGTCCATTCTACAACCATAGCTGTTCATTCATCCTCAGAAATACACAGGAATACTGTACAGGAATCAACTGCAAAGGGGAAAAATATCATAAGTCCCTAATAACAAAAGTATTAAACATATATATGCATTTATATATAAATATGACGATATGTAAGCCCACTGTCGAATTGTTATAAATTCATCATCAATTTATCAATGGGTATTGATTGCTTTATAATTTATATTGAATGTATGAATATTTTTATCTTCATGAATGATTGCTCTTATTGCAAAATTACACAAAACTTATAAATCATTTTGAAGTTGTAATAATCAATAATAAGAGCAAGGCAACTCTGCTTTAAATGACAGCATATTTTAGAATATATAATATTTATTGGCTCCAGACAGGAATTGAAACCAAAATCAAAACAATGTATATATTGTAAGACCATATTACCAGTCTGAAGTCGTATTAAGATCTTTCTAATACTGCATATCATGTATTAATCAATAAATTGTCTGTAAAATGCTGTTGTAAGGATTTTTTTCTAACATTCTAACTTTCACATTTGTTAATTGAATTTTAAAAATTGTTCCAAACGTATCAAAAAGTTGTTGAAAGTCTTAATACAAGATTTCAATTATAATACTGTAAGATACACACCACATCTCCTTGAACCACATAATGTTTGCAGGTATCCATGTCAATCTTAGACTGTATGTAGCAGTTGTACATTTGAATATTTCCTTTCGATACCAAATATATTTGAAAGGCCTTTTTGGTTCATGATTCTTTCCACTCTACGTAGAACATATTGAATTCCTAAACAAGAGCCCCAGGGGGCACAACGCTCACCTGATACCCATGCACGCTCTAATTGACATACTGACATTGAATACTGATAGTGCCAGTACCAGGATTTTAGCCCACAACCTTTCTAACAAGATTTTTGCCGGATGCAGACAAGTTTTTTTTCAGACAACCTTTAAAAGTACAAACAAGAGAAAATAGTCACATTTCAAAACAACAACTTTTCTACTGATTTGAAAAGATGGATTATGCGATCCAAAGTCATATGCCCAGCTAGTATAGTTCGATTATGCAACATCAAAAATAAAATCATTTTGTAAAATTCCACATTAATGTGCAACAGAAACAGAATAAAACAATGAAATGATTTCATAAATTAAGTTTATTTAAAATTGAACACCAAACCTTTCATTATTAATAGCTTGTATGCCAGAAAATAATAAAGCCTGTGTTTGTGAAACACGAATGCCCCGCGGTGGCATCTTTGTTGGTATAAACACCATTTTCTGTTAAGTATGTGAGAGGTCAGGGTCAGAGTAATGTTGGTATCAATGGAAAGATCTTGTCACAAAGAATACACATGTACAATATGAAAGCCCTATCACTAACCATTCAAAAGTTATGCCCAATGTTAAAGTTTTTGAAAAGTAGGTCAAAGGTCAAGGTCAAGGTCACGAGGTCAAAAATTTTGGTATCAATGGAAAGGTATTGTCACAAGGAAAACACATGTGAAATATGAAAGCTCTATCACCTATGCCCAATGTAAAGTTTTTCGGACAAACAGACAGACGGACAGGCCAAAAACTATATGCCCCCGTATCTTTGATTCCGGAAGCATAACCAGAAGTCTCTGATGAGACTGAAGCTCTCCTGGTTGATTTGTACATATACACTCAAGAGAATGAATGCTCGGCTTCACCTCGCCTAATACCACTTTTTTCATCAACCCAATATATTTCTGTATCCCCCCTGAAAACACTGTATAACAAATTTATCCCGCTGAATCGCTTTTGGTTTGTGTATCTTACGTCAACATATTTTAAAGCATTTTGGTGACGTCAAAAGCATAAAGGGTCTTAGTAGAAGCAGGATATCAAAATAATATCCTGTTAGTAAAATAATACAACATAATATTTGGTTCTTCTCGACCAATCAGATTGCAAGAAATTTGCCAGAGGCGGGATAAATGTATATATCAAGTTTTTTTTATGAGAACCAACAAGCACATGTCAATGCATATCCATCAATTTCTAATTAATTTTTTTCATCAAAATTCAGAGCAAAAAATTTTTTTTTCCAAAAAAAACCGGTGTCTCCCCCCCCCCCCCCCCCCCCCCTCCAAGAATATCAAATGGACCGTGCCTTAATTAGATTTCTCTAGAATGTGAGAGAATTTCTAAAAATGTGTATATATAACATACCATATGTATCAAAACTAAAATCACAGATGTTTTTATTTTTCGAAAAATGTGGGTCAAAGGTCAGGGATGGGGTCAAAGGTTAAAAATTTGGCTCCAAAAGATGAGCATTCTCAAGATACATAGACATGCAATATATGACAGCTATATTTTCTTTAATACCCTTTCATCAGAATTTAGTTGAATGGAATATATACTGACAGTCTGATGGATAGACAAACAGATGAACAGACATACCTACCACTATATGCCCTTTGATAAAATTAAGACTAAAGGCATAAATAACCTCTCATTTGAGCTGAAATAGTATTGCATTGGATACTCTATAAAGATATTTCCTTCTTTCTTATACTGACCAGTGAAAATACTTAGATCAAGTAATCAGACAGTTTCAGATTGAAATTAAATATAATAGGACATGTGGCCTACCGAGTGAAAAAAGTATCGGCCATTTTGTTCTAAAACCTAAAAAGGTTTTAGGCTATTCTTTTAGTAAATGTAAAACAATGTAAATAGAATATTGAACGAAGAACATGAACTTTTAGGGTGAATGTGGTATTAATGTAGACAGAAGCTATTTATTAAAATATAATACAAACTATTTTTACATACCGGTTATAATGAAATATTTGATCCTCTATAGAAAACATTTTTACCATATATCCCAGTTCAGAATAAGGGTGTTCCATAAATATTTTAAAATCTGCATGAGGTTAAAATGATGTTTTTGATTGGTCAAATTGTAAAAGGACAAAATGACTCGAGGTCCAATTGACAAAAAGGCCTGAAACATTTGTTTATAACCAGTAATTTATGGCAGTAACAGGTATCGTACCCAGATAGCTCAGTCGGTAATAGCGTCTGCCAAGATAGCAGAAGGTCTCGGGTTCGATTCACGGTCCAGTCACATCTTTTCCTCTCCTGTTACAGAATTGGCGCCAAACTAAATGACTCAAGGTGAAGTGGAGTTTTGTGTGAGGTTTCCAGTGCATGGAAACCTGAAAAATTGGTTGAGAGGAGTGTGGCAGGAATGGGCATCGTGCCCAGATAGCTCAGTTGGTAAGAGCGTCTGCCCTGATAGCAGAAGATCTCGGGTTCGATTCCCGGTCCAGTCACATCTCTCCCTCTCCTGTTACAAATTTAACTTCTATAAATACTAAATTTGGAATTTTGTAAAATAAAACTTACACAAGCACCTTTCATTTGGCAATGTGAAGGATGCATTATTGCTATTTTATTTGATAAAACGATCAATCTTTGTGATTCTGGTGTTTCCATTTATCAGAAAGCACAGCTCAAGTCCGTGATCACTTAGGACATTCTACTCTTGCAACAAAAAGTCTCACTACTCTCTCCAAAAATCTTACACCTTAAACAATTAAAAAATTAGTAAGAAATACATGAATTTTGATTGTTTGTTATCTTTCTTGCACTGTATAAACATAATACAAAAGATTTTCAAGTTGATTGATTGATCAGAGGAAATTCCGAAACTATCCCCTAGCGTTTCTATAGAATTGAAGATAAAATCCTGGGTCAGATCCCAAATAAAATATGAGAATAACTAAATTTCAGAGTCATCTATGATAATATTGTAAAATGGCAATAAAGGAAGATTTTGGTAGAAGTTTTCCTGGGTTGAAATATTTTTGTATGAGTTGGCTTTTACAAATGAATTTTTTAGTATTTTTTTTTTATTTTTTTTTTTCAATTTGATTAACACATAGTAGATATGCCTATAAGGCATCTCTTGTTATATTTTCTACTATTAAAACATGTGTCACTTGCTTTAATGTAAACATTATGAAAATTTCATCAAACCACACAGTTTTACATCCCATTGGGGGTGGTACTCTAAGCAGTGGAGGAATTTATAAGAAGAAAGATGTAAGAGTTACCTCCCCCCTCTCCCCCCCCCCCCCCCCAAAAAAAAAACAAAAAAAAACTTACACAAGCACAATATTCCTTTCATTTGGCAATGTGAAGGATGCATTATTGCTATTTTATTTGATAAATTGATCAATCTTTGTGATTCTGGTGTTCCCATTTAACAGAAAGTACAGCTCAAGTCTGTGATCACTTAGGAAATTCTACTCTAGCAACAAAAATTCTCACTACTCTCCCCAAAAATCTTACACCTTAAACATGTTAAAAAAATAAAAAATTAGTGAGAAATACATGCATTTTGATAATTTGATATCTTTCTTGCACTATATAAACACTATAGAAAAGATTTTCATGTTGATTGATTGATCAGAGGAAATTCCGAAACTATCCCCTAGCGTTTCTATAGAACTGAAGATAAAATCCTGGGTCAGATCCCAAATAAAATATGAGAAAAACCAAATTACAAACTCATCTATGATAATATTGTAAAATGGCAATATCTTTGTTTATTTATAGTTTCTGTCACTTATGTACTCTAAATGCATGTAGAAAGGGTAAGAGAAAATAGCCATATACCCATTTTCCATAATCCTAGGGAACAGGGACTCAAGTAAAATACTGTAATGACATCTAAACTGCAAACCGATAATATTTTGGAATAAATCAATTAATTATTATCCATAAATTCTGGGAAATTAGCTATCATGAGATCACATGTAGTTTAATAGAGAGAAAACAACCACACCCATTTTCTAAGACCCTTGGGGTCAGAGACTCAAACAAAATATCAGGTGAACAACGAGATTACAGACCCATCATATTGCATAAAGAATTTAGTCTCCATTATTTATAGTGTCAGCGCTGTAAGCATAAGATTATATGGAATAATATAAAAGAAAATGGCCACACCCTTTTCTAAGACCCTGAGGGTCATTGGCTCAAACAAAATATCAGGTGCACAACTAGACTACAGACCCATCATATTGCAAAAAGAATTATGTCTCTATCATTTATAGTGATAGAAGAGCTGTCCGGACAAAATTACATAGAATTTAATGACCACGCCCATTTTCTAAGACCCTTGGGGTCAGGGACTGAAACTAAATGTCAGGTGCACAACTAGACCATGGACCAAGTAAAATACAAAAAGAATTAAGTTTCTATCTCTAACAGTTTCAGAGGAGTTGTCCGGACAAGAATTGTTTACGGACAGACGGACAGACAGACAGACGGACAGACGGACAGACGGACGGACGCCGGACGAAGGGTGATCGCATAAGCTCGACTGGTCTGAGACCAGTAGAGCTAAAAAACAAAGACTTTTCGGTTTTGCCTTTATTCATATTAAATTATACAGAAATCTATGAATGAGAGCTTTTGAATAGTACTGATTTCATCTTAATACATGTAACGTACAGTCAAAATCGTGTTAATCCAATTAACAAAGACAAGTTGTTAGCGGACAATATTAATTCAAGTGAGTTGTGCAGAAATTGAGCCAATTTATTTTCCAAACAGCAGTGTACGGTGTATCAAACCTCATGACCCAGTGAAGCCACTTGGACAAATTATTTTCGGTAAATATGCTGAAATGCGGCGCTTGGAAATGTATTTTTAGCATATTGAATCAATAGTCGTGATAAATTTAACTTCGAACTTGATCTTGTCTTTTATGCAATCTACAGATAAGTTTGAAAATATGCAAAATTCGGAACATTTTCGATGAGGACGCAGAGTTCCTGTAAAAAAAGTGAAATTTGCGAAAAAAGGACATGCATGACCCCCCCCTTTTTCTTTACATTTTCATGCGTGCCAAAGATTCGCAATCAAAAAAGACCAATTTTACAGACTTCCGGGCATTTCAAGTCAGTCAAAATTTTTAGTGTGCACCTTTTTATTTCCTGTAGTTACCCCTACTAAAGGGGCAAGGAGGTATTGAACCAATCAAATCTGTAACACAAGATATATGGCGACTATGCTTACCATAGATACAGAAATAAGACAGAGAAAATAATCATTAAATAGGGAAAATGTACTGAAATATGTTCTGAAATATGCATGTATGAAAAAAAAGCAATCCAAGGAATGCTTGTGTCGCCTGCGTAGCGGATTTTTTTTTATTGAAATTAGGTCAAATATCAAGGGCAAGGTCACTAGGTTAAAAATTATGGAATGTTTAGAAAGGTCTTTTCATAAGGAATACAAATGTGAAATATCAAAGCCCTATCACTTACCACTCAAAAGATATAGCAAATCATAGATTTGTTGAAAAGTAGGTCAAATATATAGGGCAAGTGCACGAGGTAAAAACATAGGTAATCACAGATTACGAAGCTCACCTCGTGACAGCAAAATTCAATTCAAACATATTTCTTAGTACATGTATATTGGCTTTTAAAGGCAAAACCACTCAAGCAGAAAAAGTAGGTCAAGGTAATTTTATGAAAGTTTGATCAAAGATACATCCAATATGCAAGTTTGGTACATGTAGCAGTTATACTTTGCTCAATATTGGCTTTTAAAGGCAAAATCACTCAAGCGGAAAAAGTAGGTCAAGGTCATTTTATGAAAGTTTGATCAAAGATACATCTAATATGCCAGTTTGGAACATCTAGCACTTATACTTTGCTCAATGTTGGCTTTTAAAGGCAAAATCACTCAAGGGGAAAAAGTAGGTCAAGGTCATTTTATGAAAGTTTGATCAAAGATACATCCAATAAGCAAGTTTGGTACATGTAGCAGTTATACTCTGCTCAATATTGGCTTTTAAAAGCGAAATCACTCAAGTGGAAAAAGTAGGTCAGATGCTGCATCCGATGCATGGGTCCATCTCGGCATCCAAAGATGAATCACTTGTGCAAGTTTGGTTACTGTAGCATAAGTACTTTGTCAGATACTGAGCTACCCCAAACTTCTTAACCAAGTCACTCAAGCGGAAAATATAGGTCAGATGCTGCATCCGATGCATGGGTTTACCTCAGCATCCAAAAATGAATCACTTGTGCAAGTTTGGTTACTGTAGCATCAGTACTTTGTCAGATACTGAGCTACCCCAAACTTCTAAACCAAGTCACTCAAGCGGAAAATGTAGGTCAGAGCATAAGCTCACTCAACTTCGTCGAGGTGAGCTAAAAATGATGGTATGTGAAGAAAGGTCTTGTCACATGGAATGCACATGTGAAAAATCAAAGCCTATCACTCAGCAATCAAAAGAAATAGCCAATCTAAGATTTTTTGAAAAGTAGGTCAAATATCTAGGTCTTGGTCATGAGGTCAAAAGTTATGATATTTGTAGAAAGGCCTTGTCACAAGAAGGAATACACATATGAAATATCAAAGCTCTATCACTTACCAATCAAAAGATATAGCAAATCTTAATTTTTTTGAACAGTAGGTCAAATATCTAGGTCAAGGTCATGAGGTCAAAATTATTGTATGTGTAGAAAGGTATTGTCAAAAGGAATACACAAGAGAAATATCAAAGCCCTATCACTTGCCAATCAATAGATATAGCCAATCTTGGTTTTTTTTAAAAAGTAGGTCAAATATCTAGGTCAAGGTCATAAGGTTAAAAAAATATAGTATATGAAAAAAGGGCCTGTCACAAGAAATACACATGTGAAATATCAAAGCCCTATCACTTACCAATCAAAAGATATAGCCAATCTTAGATTTTTTGAAAAGTAGGTCAAATATCTAGGTCAAGGTCACGAGGTAAAAAAATATGGTTTGCGTAGAAAGGTCTTGTCACAAAGATTACACATGTGAAATATCAAAGCAATATCACTTGCCAATCAAGAGATATAGCCAATATTAGATTTTTAGAAAAGTAGGTCAAATATCTAGATCAAGGTCACAAGGTCAAACATTATATGTGTAGAAAGGTCTAATCACAAGGAATACACATGTGAAATATCAAAGCCCTATCACTAATCAATCAAGAGATATAGCCAATATTAGATTTTTAGAAAAGTAGGTCAAATATCTAGGTCAAGGTCAAAAGGTCAAAAATTATGATATGTGTATAAAGGTCTTGTCACAAGGAATACACATGTGAAATATCAATGCCCTATCACTTACCAATCAAAAGTTATGGGGTGTGACACCCAAGTGTGACAGACAGACGGACAGACGGAGGGACGGATGGACGGACAGACGAACAACAGACAAAGTGATCCCTAAGTGTCGCTGAGCTTCGCAGGCGACACAAAAAGTCAACATCTTAAAAATAAATTCAGCGTATATTTGATAGCGTATGTGGCCAAGTTAATTCGAAGTATGAAAATAAGTACACAAAGCCAAACTAGCTATAGCTTGTCTTATTTTAAAAATCATTAAAATCTAAAAGTTGATATTTTGACAAAATTCTTTCACAGTTTCATTTCTAGCGATAAATATAAAAATAAAAAGAGAAAAAAAACTGAAAAAGGGGAAAAAAAATTGTTGGGGTCCCGCCGGGGTTTGAAGCTACTCCCCATGGGTCCATTTGGCATGGAAAACATACATTATACCTATGTACAATCTTAAAAAATATTCCTTAAAAATCCAAAAGTGGATATCTTGACAAAATTCTTTCACTTGTAGGGTACCATGCATGAGTACCTCATACCTACAAATTGTCATGACAATCTGAAGAGTGGGTATAGAAAAGAAGCAGAAATGTATGAAAATCAACCCCCCCCCCCCCTTCCTTTTTACATAAGAAAAAAATTCATAAAAAATCAAAAAATAAATTTTAAGCATAAAATACATATCAAAGCATTAAGTAAGTTAAATATGATAAATATGTAGTAAATGAGTGTGTAAAACCATACACTTATTGAGTTATTTAAAGAAATAGTGCAAAAATGTGCATTTCTGACAAAGTCCGAAAAGACGTCAAAAACGCGTCAAAAATTTGACTTTGAAGTGGAACCAAAAATAACAACACTTCTTAAGACATCTCTCTAGATCATCCTGATGCTTTCGGTTTGTCGATACATGCTTCAGTTCTGAAGAAGAAGTTTGTCAAAGGAGGGTACCCCCTGTGACCTACTTTTGGCTGTGGTGGCGCCACCTGTTGACAGATCCGGACGAAAAACAACAACACTTGTAGGGGACCATGAGTACTTCATACCTACCAAGTTTCATCAAAATCCCTTCAGCCGTTCTGGAGAAGAAGTTTAAAATGTGAAAAGTTTACGACGACGACGGACGACGACGGACGACGACGGACGACGACGACGACGACGGACGACGGACGCCGGACGCAACACTATGACAATAGCTCACTTGAGCCTATGGCTCAGGTGAGCTAAAAAGATAAAGCAAATTTGTATTCAAAATGCAATTCAAAATATTGCTTCGAACAGATTTATTCAATTTGGTTTTCATCATAAAAATTTTGAGACATTTTCATATTTTCGGCATAAATATGATGTATGCAAAAAACTATACAAATTATGAAGTGATGTCATACTCATTGAATTTGATGGCAATCATACCCAGTTACATCATATAATTAAAAAAAAATCTGGTGTAGCCAAATGCCCGGAGCTACTGAAAATTTAGCAACGCAAATATCTGTCTTTAGGCTAGTGGTATAAAAAGTAATATATTGGAGTCAATGAATTATATGGTGTGTCAAAATTTTATGCACAATTTAAGTTTTTTTTTTTGTACTTTACTGTAAAAAGGCAGCAAGTGTGAACAGAAGTATTTGATGAATTGTTTCTGGTAGTTGAATTCATGTGGTATACTGTATAGAGGTGTAACAATTCCTCAAAGATTCCATACCGTTTGATAATTTTGCTCGATTCCAAGGTTCATACGGAAATTCTATACCAAAATTCCATTACTTTTTCATGACTCAAAACGCATTTTCAATGACTTTGTAGACAGACAAGTGGCTAATTCATTAATTGCTATGACCATTAATTATATGAAACAAATTTAACTAAACAACTTAATCTAGTCATCTTCAGAAATAATGCATTTTGTGGCATGACCGGGTGGAACTTCTTGAATCAAGTGACTGAGACGAGTCGACAAAAATTTTAGGGTAGGGCTGCCATGATACGCTAAGCTCACAATATGATATGTATCACGATATTTACTCACGATACAATTCATATCACGATACAACATTTTTAATGTAGATATGGAGGCATTTCTGTAATTCGTCAGATATTTTATTAAAACAACAAATTAAGATCATTCATAACTTAAATGATTTGAGAATATATTGTATTGACTAGAAACAAAGTACAAAACTCAGAAGTTATCTTTGACGACTCGGCGTTCAGCATTGCCATGTTGAATTTCTAAAGATAAAGCTAAATGCCGAAAACGAACCGTAATAACAGCGGTGAATCGAGAACCGGGCGGTGAATCGAAAACCGCGGTGAATCAAGAACCGCGGTAAATCAAGAACTGCGGTGAATCGTGACAGCCCTATATCAGGGTAGATCTATTATAGTAATTAAGTTAATACTTGTTATCTGTAATTTTGAACGGCTTATTTCTTAAATCTTTTGATAACCAGGTGAAAATAAACTCGACCTGGTCAGGTCACTTTGCTACGATAATAAAATAATCATACAAGAAATTTGAAGGGATATTCAAACATCGTCTGGGTGACAAGAAACTAATGATACATTGATAGTAAAATCAAAGAACTAATGCTAAATTCATGATACATGTAAATGAAACTTTTGTTGAGGAAAAGAGAAAAGACATCAAAATCAAAATGATGTCAAGCAAAATAAGATATAAACTCAAGCATTTATATGAATTTGCATTCCTAAATTGGGTTACCTCATGAGGAGTAATCTTCGTAATTTTGAGTAAAACATTGTTTTTGACTTTGTTATGCTTAACGTATGAAGAAATATAGATTTTCCCTGCTTCAACATTGTAGAAAATCTATATAAATCACATGCTTGCCTATGTAATCGGTATAGAATAGATTCATTCAAACGCTGAAGTGACAAAGAATTAACATACACATGTCTATTCGCTTGCTGACAAGTTTGCAAAAAGTCATTTCGCATGATAATTCTTTTAAGACATAAAATTTAGCAGCAAAAGAGTAGAATGTAATTTTAAGTAAATTGCAAAATAAGTCAGTGATGCTGAAAAGTACCAGTCCGAAGGATTTCACCGGCAAAATTACATTCAGACTGGCAAAAAGTTTAAAGCTTTGCTACACAATGCACATGCAAGTTGTTCGGACTGGCATCATTTTCAAAATGACTGGCATGCCTTAAAATTTTTCAACATCTCTGAAAATTACACCAAAAATGCAAAGGAAAACAGGTCTCGACTTAATATAGCTTCAAGTTTTTGCCCGTCACACACATTATTTCTTATCAGTAGATTGTGTGTGCAACTGTTAATACATGTTATGAAATATTATGAATGGGCCATTTTCCATTCTTTTTTTTACCATTTTAATGGGCCATTTCTTAATATAAGAAAGTACTCGGAATCAATATGTGCCATCTATAAATGGGACTATCATAGTCTATGCGCATGGTCTCTGTCCTTCCCAATCACTGTTGAGATCACATTCGCCTTGCATTAAAGCGATATGTCGCATATAGGCAGGAATTGAAGCCTTCACACAAACATGAACTATAATAATACCAATAAGAAATAACATGTAAGATACTGGCGAAATATTGAAACCATTTGTTAGTAGGCATTGTAGGAAATTGCAGGAAAAGAAGGTAATGGTACGAATTGACATACTGCTGTTCACACTTGCTGTCTTTTAACAGTTATACAATTATTAAGCAGAAAACAATTGTTTTCTATGTGAAAGAGTATACCAAAGATCCAAGAGCAAATGGGAGTACTGTTCAGGTACAAAATATCTGAGTATGAGGTATCAATGTTGTTGTTAACACTATTTACATCTAAAATACCATACACATGCGTGAATGACCATTTTTGGCTTCCATACAACACTTTGACAAAAACTTGACAGAAATGTCAATTATTTCAAAATAATTGTTGTTGCATCTTATATCAATTGCAAATATTGGATATATTTCGGTGTATTTTTGTATTAATATTTTTAAAAAATAGCAATTTCTGTCGATGTTTTCACCATGTGACGTCATGACTTTTAGGCCAAATTGATCGAGTGAATTTAACTTTTAGAAGGGCAAAATCTTGTCCGATCTCTTTCAGACGTGCGTCAATAAATTCTTATATCCACCGAATATTGTTTACAGTACCTGTCTTACGTCTGAACAAAGCAGATTTTCTCTCGATTGTTTATTTTCTCTTTCGTGCCAACTGCAGACCTTCGAACGCAAAGAGGGGAAATACTTCCAACGAAAAGTAGTTCGATATAATGACGACAAACCTTTATGTATAATCTCTCCTATGTGCTTTTGTAGAATAGATATAGTAATTTATATTATGTCTACGAAAGTAAGAGACTGTTTTATCAACATTCATATAAGTTTCTCAAACGTAAAAATTCGCGCAGGAATTTGACGTACTTTCATTTTGATCTAAGAGGGAAGACCGAAATTATACAGTTGAAATAGTACATTCAAATGGCTAGAAATAAACAGGTACCACATGTTTTTAAAAATATATGGGTCTCTTACATGAATACTTTCAGAAATATGGGCTGTCACCCATTAGATCATGCATTAAATTGAGGTGAAATTGGCTACTCACCAAATCAAATATGGCGACCTCCGTCTCGACAAAGTGACATACAAACGGCCTCCATTCAGAACTGTACAAAAGTGGCGCGCAATTTCAAATCCCGCATGCACTAGTATTAAAACATATTTTTCTGTTGCCAAAGTTTCAATTTTTATTTTTCAAGTATATAACAGCTGAACTGTTTGAAAAATTGGGTAGGAAAACAATAATTTTCATAAATTATATGGAGTATTGGTTAAAACATGGGCTGTTCACAGAGAGGCCATTACTGTTAATGTATAGTGTGTACTTATATGTAGTTACATGCAAAGTTTGAAAGTTATAGGCACAGAGAGAAAAAAAATATACACATTTTTATTACTTGAGCTGCCAGGCGTCCATTTTGACTTTAGCGTTACCTTAAATGATGCTATTCAATTTGAAGACGTTTACATTTATACATTTGTACCTGCTGGGGGACCAGGAGCCCCCATATAAATATTTTGACAACCTATCTTTTTGAGGGTTCAAATGAGTAAAGTACTTTATAAGATTGTTGAAAGCAAATTTTATTATGAGGACACACATGAGCATTTTGAGGATTGTGACATATTCTGCCGTATTTGGGTTATATCTGTCGGCGCTGTGAACTATATGCGTCAGGCCAGTGACCGCAAGGATGCCAATTCGAGTCTCACTAGGTCCAAGGTACTAATCTATAGAATGTGTTATATACAAAAAATGTCCTTGTATGTGTAATGTCTACATGTTTGTGTTTTAAGAACATTTGACTTATTAAACAACTTACAATTTCGCATTTATTTTGTAGGTTCCTCAGACAGTGCATCGGAAAGGAAAAGAATTATCAACTGACTTTCTCCTTGTCAAATACTCGACTCACATTAGAATCTGTACTTTTCGATTTTTAATGCTTTTTAAATATTGTTCATGGGTACAAATGTTTATTTTTTTTTGAGCTCATGAACAAAAGGGTTATGGGTTTCCATTTTGTTCTTCCTTTTTCATTTTGCCAAATTTATTAACGTCTTATAAATTTTAAAATCATCTGAATTATCCTAATTTCACTTTTGATACAAAGTTTTGTTTTGCATGGTTGGAATGTTTCCAATAGTTCCTCCCTATTTTCGTATTGATCGACTTCAACTTCATATTAAATACATGTATGTCCCTTTCCTTAGTTGTAACATTCCTTCGTCCAGTGCCTATGGACTAATCGAAACACTTCTGGATCAATGGTGCATTTGTGAGCGTCTGGTTTTGTCACTGCAAAAAGGTTTTGGATGATACGATGGAAATATTAAATATTACAACATTATATTGCCCTCCATGCTGGAGGATATTTTAGGGTAAACCATCCAAAACACCGACAATTTTATCGGATATGATATTTTTCTGCACAGCCTAGGTAACGGATGTTGCTTGCAAACAGGAGATGCTTACTCTCTCCGGGTACCTGATCTCATCTCAATTAGAGATTCACTTTTTCCTTTGCAGAACGTTTTAAAGTTGATTTCATTTTCGAAAGTATTCTTCTTTATCTGCATTTTTGGGCATTATTTCTTGTTCGTCTTTATTCGTCATTATTTGATATTCCTCTATAGATTCGCTGAATAATTTACCATTTAGTGATTAATCTAGATGGATTTATTCATTTCATCAGTTATCAGCGTACATTAGATAAGTAAGTTTGTAATATGTTAGGACTGTCATGTTTGTGGTGTTCATAGGCGTATCTTTCAGGATGATTACGTGCAACTGATCTCAGTGAATGGCTTGTTTTTTTTTTCATTAATTTACTTATCTATTTATTTTTTCCTTTTTTCACAGTTTCCCATGGAGTTAGGGAATTCCGTCCGAATTTTACAATCAAAATTTGGAACTTGCTGAAAAAATGAATTCCAAAAATCCTGATTGAATCATATGAAAAACAGGAATTATCTCACACTCAAAGAAAAGGAATCATATTTTTGATTTATTTCAAAGCAAAAAGAGAGAAAATCTTCTTATTTATTGGTCTCTTAGATTAAGATAATACTTTCTCTATGTATATCAGGTGTTTTTTTTTTCAACTGTAGCATCTTTTCTAGAATCACTGATTTTGATGAGGAATTAGAGTGGGTGATAGATTCAAGGTCCCCTACTTTTAAATCGATGTCTTGTGTTAAGTGCACTCGATTGAATTATCTCTCAATAAGTCTAGTTTCAAGTTATTTTATTGATGTATTGATATGTTCATTAAAAAATAAGAGCATTGCCTACAAGACTTCCAGTCGAATGATATGACCCCCATCTTGTTATAGTGTGCAGCGCCCCAGTCACACGGTGTTGTGTTTGTTGTTTTATTCATATCAAGTATGGAATGCCTTAAAAGTGTACTTTGGGACAATTTGCTCACTAGCAAGGAAACATTGACAGTTGTATAAATCATAAATAAAAAGTCAAACACACAGCTAAAAATTATTATCTTTCCGGGTTTTTTTTCATTATCATTATTGGGACACACGTGTCCCTCTGCTATGGCAACAAAGGTTTCAACGCTCTCAACCAATGAAATCGGTAACTCATTCAGTTTTTGATCACGTGATCATGATTTCTTGACTCGACCGCTTCACTTCGCTGAATCAAATTACGTCCCAGTAGAAATTAAAGATTAGTTTGTAAATTCTGTAATTGAAATTTACCATTTTGATCAGCAAATCCATTTGTGCTTAATTTTTTAATCGTTTTGTAGAATTCACCGAGCAGTAATCGATACGTGATGCTTACTAGTAAAGGTAGTCAGATTTGGGGTAGTAAAAAAAGTCAAATAAAGTTCGCCTTTTAAAACAGATTATTTTCGATTTCTTTTCATGAAATATTCATTCTCTTTTTTAATATTCGATATGATGAAAGGATGGAATATTGTTAGTGATTGAGCGCTGCTTATGCGTGTTCTCCGAGTCCGACGCCAAGTACTACTTTTAGCGTAATTTGGTACATCCATCAACAAATCAACACATTTCCTTCCTTCTCCCCCTTTAACTTTTTACAATAAGACATACAGGTCAAGTTTGAATGTTAAACGTCTTCAAATTCAATAGCATCATTTAAGATCTGATAAATTAACAGCATGGACCAGACATGCACGTTTCGGGTACTAAACCCTCGTCAGTGATCCTAAGTCTAAACAATGTAATATGGCCAAAAAGTATGAAAATTATTATGTCCAAAAAATTGTACCAAAAGACGTAGCAGAATGGGTGGGATATGATGCTACAGGACCCACGTTTTAGAAATTTTAAGAAATTTTGAAACAGAAAATTTCAAATGCGTTGAAGAGATAGACGATCAACCGAAGTTGATCGAACTTGGCTACATGTGCCCTCGGGGACTCTTGGTCCACCAGCAGTGACACTCACCAAGTAGTTCAAATGTTAAACGTCTTCAAATTCAATAGCATCATTTAAGACCTGATAAATTAACAGCATGGACCAGACATGCACGTTTCGGGTACTAAACCCTCGTCAGTGATCCTAAGTCTAAACAATGTAATATGGCCAAAAAGTATGAAAATTATTATGTCCAAAAAATTGTACCAAAAGACGTAGCAGAATGGGTGGGATATGATCTTATTGCTCAATTCTGTGTAAAGTTATACCTCTTGAAATTAAAACCTAGAAACATTGAAATCTTGTACATAAGCGGTTCTGTTAACAAACTTCTTTAATAATACGGAAGTGTTCCGACTCTATAACCTTAAACCAATTTATTATGCACCAGACACGTGTTTCGGATATTCGCATCAGTGATGCTTCGAACAAATGTGATTTTCATAAGTCGCCAAAAATTCATTTTAGTAGCGCTCTACGATTTTATATTTGAAATTTAAATTAGTCCATTTACTTTAAAGAGAGTACCGGCTACAAATTTCCTCTAGGGTCGATTTTGTAGCATATCCAAATGAAATCTATGTTCAAAATAGAAATGGAGGGATGGTGCTAAGACGTTAATCTCCTTTAATTTCGATGAAATGACAAGTTTCCGAAATAGCAAGTTGATTTAAGTAAAAAAAAAACGAGTGTCCCTTAGGACCTTCAGTCCTTTGATTTTAATCTATAAATCTATAGGCACATGTAAACAATATAAAAGTATCCCTATCATGACAGTGACAAATACGTTAAATGAAACTCTTGAATTGAAAGGACACCTCTTCCCAAATTGCTACTAGTTAGTTGATATAGTTTAATCGTGAACATTTTGTAGTGAACAAAAAAACTCATGGGCTGACAATGATGGAATGTCGAAGATTATGATACAAAAATCTAGGTCATAGGAGGGAGCTGAGTTGCATGCTCTGAATGACTTGAAACTGATATTCCAATAGATAAAATCCATAAAACCCTAAACTCTTTTAAAAGGATATTTGGACCAGGAGTCCCCGAGGGCACATATGGCCACGTTTAATCAACTATGGTTGATCGTTTCTTCAACGCATTCGAAAATTTCTGTAATCAAAATTTCTAGAAATTTTTAAAACATGGGTCCTATGCATCATATCCCACCCATCCTGCTACATCTTTGGAGACATCTATTGACATAATGGCTTTCACACTCTTTGGTCATATTACATTGTTTTATTGAGAATCACTGACGAGGGTTAAGTACCCGAAACGTGCATGTCTGGTCCATGCTGCAAATTTATCAGTTCTTAAATGATGCTATTGAATTTGAAGACGTTTAACATTTGCACCTGCAGATAAGACAGCGAACAACACC
Source organism: Pinctada imbricata (assembly GCA_033119305.1). NCBI lineage: Eukaryota > Metazoa > Mollusca > Bivalvia > Pterioida > Pteriidae > Pinctada > Pinctada imbricata. The sequence goes on along the minus strand of VSWD01000008.1, from coordinate 52,280,731 downwards.
AATATCATTGGAAAAGGTTACTTCATATCAACTTTAGTTTCAGCTCTTTCGTCTGCAAGTATTTATTTCAAAAGTACTAAGTACTACCTTCGCTTTCGTGAGTAAAAACATTTCGTCCTCTCCTCTCCTGCTTATGACATTTTGTTCCTTTTGTGACACTCCTTATTTCGAATACAAGGAGTTCCTACACATAAACGCAATCCGTTGTTTTCAAAATATTTAATTATAAACAATATTTATATATCTAGATACACACCACCTTTCACGAAACCCCATACAATGCACTTGTTCATCCTCTTCTTTCATCCACCATCGATGTTGCCATATGGTTATCGGTGACCTTAATGTCTTCGGTAACAGTAAACTTAGAACACGTAACTAGAAATTGTGAAACGGTTCTAAACAGGAACGATATGAATTTTGGTCTATTAAGAATTCAGGGGATGTGATTGACAAAATGAAATCTGGAAATTTCCAAGCCTTTGCGATTTCTTCATACGACTTCTCTAATATGTACACCACACTTCCTCATGACAAAATTAATGATCGATTATCTAATCTCATTAAATGGTGTTTTGATCGAGAGCGGAAAACTTACATTTGTACATCTGAATCGAAGGGTTTCTTTTCCTCGACAGACTACAAATCATACAAATCATGGACATGTAGTGACCTGTGTAATGCCTTGTCCTTCCTCTTGGACAATATGTATGTTAGATTTGGTGAGAATCTATACAAGCAGGTTGTAGGAATTCCTATGGGTACTAACTGTGCGCCTCTTGTTGCAGATTTATTTTTGTACACTTATGAACAAGAATTTATCCAATATCTTCAAAAGCAAAGAAATTTTGATGATCTGAAATGTTTCAATAATACTTCTAGGTATCTGGATGATTTTCTAACTATTGACAATCCTGCTTTTGAATTATTTAAGAATGAAATATATCCACAAGAATTAACCCTTAACAAGGCAAACGTAACAAATACAGAAACACCGTTTTTGGACCTAAATATCAAAATTGTAAACGGAAAGATTCATACAAGTGTATATGACAATAGGGATGATTTTGGAATCAACATACTAAATTTCCCCTGGCTTGACGGTGATGTTCCAAGATTACCATCATACGGCATTTACATACCACAGCTCATCCGGTACGCTAGAGCATGTACTGATATTTTGGATTTTCACAATAGAAATTTACAAATTACAAAAAAACTTTTAGGTCAAGGTTTCCGCTTTCATAAACTAGTTAAGACTTTCTGGAAATTTTACAAAAATTACCAGTCAACTTCTTTTAAAATTCGGATCTATACACGCAACAGAGTACATTACTTTGGGTATTACACAACCTGTCTTTTATGGTGATATGATAAACAAAATTAGAAGGATCAAAGGTAGGCAGCATAACCATCGAAAATGCGCCAGAATCATTAAACGCCTTTTATACCGTGGATATGTTCCTAATGTCACCAAACGGACACTAGGCTTGGTACTTGACCAATATACAGTCTTGTAAAATCGCATCCTTGAGACTTGCACTCTGACTGACTGTGACGACGGGACTCCATGACGGGCACTGTCCAAACCTCTTTAGAGAAGACAGGGCCCGACCACCTGTCCTCTCTGAATGTCAGTCGGACTCCTCGGGTGATTACATACATGAGCTCGTTACAGCCGGCAGAGCATGGACTATTACGCATGCCCTCTTTTTATATCCATTTACATCTTCATCTGTGTTTCTGGGGCCTCTACGTTTTGCGGTCTTGTTTGTGTGAGGTCATCTTACAGTGAGGAGGTTGTTTTACATCACCACAATTGTACGTTCTTCGAGACCTCTGGGTAATTGGAGAAGTGAGAGGGTTGTGCGCACGTACTCCAGGATAACCACACCATTTGCTACTTGCGTGACAAATGGCTGTCCAAAGTCTGCACCGGTTGCCCATTGTTCTCGTCGGTATATGTGTTGTCTTTTGTGTTTGATGTTTACGTGTCGTATGTTTCTTTTCCGTCTCATACTATACTCGTCTTTTGTGTTTTTGCATCGGGTGTTTTGGTGTTCTGCTGTTGGTGCTGCAACGGGGTCTTGTTGGAGATCTCCTCCCTTCTTTTAGAAATCTTCTCACAAAAGGAACCCCGTTCTTTCACGCGGCGGGAAAACTTTGAAATAATTATAGAAGCATGTGAGGAGTACGCCAGACGGTGGACAAAAAAGGAGGACGTGGAACTAGACACACTCTCCTTCATCCATTAGAGAATTACATAAAAGAGGAATAGGTCGTCTAGTCCAGTTATCAACAGAAACGAGTCGATTTTTTATGAGCCTGTTGTTGCCAAAGAACTTTCTGACCTCCATGAAAAAAATATCATTGTTCCTGCTGACAAAGCGGCAAACAATTTTACTTTCGTTTGCAAGGCATACTATTTCAAATGACTGAGAGAGGAACTGGGGTTACATTCAGCACCTGGAAATCCAAGATACACACAAAGTTTTCATGGAACTGTTGCGACGGGTTTTGCATGTAAACAGGAGACGCTGACTCTCTCCGGACACCTTGCCGCATTGATTATTGATTGATAATTATTATAATTATCGATTATTCCGGGGTTCTCTACTGTTCCAATGGAATTTGTACCTTCTCGCCTTTGATACTGAATAACTGATATGTGTAAATAATTACCAAATGTGTTTGTTTATCTGATTCTAAGCATTTTGATTGGTCGATCGCATTTATTGAAACTTCCGTTATGTGATGAAAAAATGACAAAATTGACCGGAACTACTTTCACACTAACGCAAAAGAAATTAAGCATTGTCTAACGCACGAAATAAACAATACAAATGGTCTCAAATAATCCATTCAAACTTGAAACAGTTCCACGTGTCGACTTATGAACATTACAGTCAAGTACTGTGAATGTTTGCAGGGATTACATCCGTTGTTACGCGCATGATTTGAAAACTGCAACAGATGAATATGAACGGCAGTTCGTTGGCGGGTTTCTTGTCATTCTAGGGAAATTATCGATAGACCTACTGGAAATGCATGATAAAAACTATCCTTTATTTGTTTTCATAAAAATTGATTTAATACACATGGATATAGGATGAATAAATTTGAAAATACATGCAGTAAATACACAAGCTACAGTGCAATCGCGACTTACCATGCTTGTCTTGCCAATTTCGTTCTTATTCCCAAGAAATAATTAACAACTGATATCCCGATACCTGTATATCTTAATAACGTGGTTTTCTTCACACATATGATCTACAAGTACAAGAAATGCTGCATGAGAGTCCGTATAAATCCTAACACAAATTCCTTCATGTTCTTCTTTCAACTGTCATGTTTGCTGCCTTCGATAAACAGTGCGTCACAAATAACGTCATAGCTGTGCAGTAGTAAGTGCAAATAGGTAAACATGCTGAGGTTCTGAAGGGGGGATACTTTGTTCCAGAATAAATGCCGGCTTGCTTTTTTCCTCTCCAACATTTTTGTTGTTAGGGAACTAGTTCGTACCAGTTTAATATTTTCATACGCAACGTACTCAAACGTTTATTTTCTAAGAATTTGTTCGAATTCGGAATAAATTCATATGTTTGTATTAAATGTTTATTTTTGCCATTTTATTGGATGATGAAATGTCAGTTGTCGTATCACAAATTTATCGTAAAACCGCTTCGCTGCGCTACGCGGTTTTACACAATTTATAATACGACATTTCATCATCCAATAAAATGGCAAAAATAAACATTCAATTCTTAATTGAAGTAGCAAGGATATGCGTAATACAAATAAAAGAACGGAAGGGATATCAAATCAGACTCGGTTGCAGCATCGGCATTAAACACCAAAACACAGAATAAACAAGTACAGCATGAAATGCAAAAGAAATGAGGAACACCAATTACATAGAAATATTAATCACAAATGACTACACATAAAGCCACGAGACCAATGGGCAATCGGTGCCGACTTAGGACGACCATCTACCACGTCAGTACTTAGCAAATGGTGTGGTAATTCCGATTACGTTCGTACAGCCCTTCCACTTTTCTGGTTATCCAGAGGTCTAGAAGCACGCACAATTGTAGTGTAATATAATCTTCTCATTGTAAGATGGTTAACAAACAACAAGACACAGAATGCAGGGGCTTAAAAACAAAACAGATGAATATGTAAATAGATATAAAACAAAGGACGAACGAAATACAGTTCGTGCTCTGTTGGCTGATGCTAGCTCATGCATAATATAACCCGAGGAGTCGGACCGTCATTCAAAGAGGACAGGTGCTCGGGGTCCTAATTGGACAGGACCCTTCATGGAGTACTGTTATGACGCATTTACGATGGTGTAATTCTGTCCAATATTGATCCTTCTTATTTTGTTTATTATGTTTCCATAAAAGGCAGGTTGTGAAATATCTTGTAAAATTGTAGAATTCTGATTCTAATGATAGATACAGAGAGGAAGATTTAATCGAACCGTTGAATTTTCTGATCGCTAACATGTTTGTGGTGTTTGGAGGAATAGGTTTTAATTCCAGTGGGAACCAATAGTGTTTCACTTCTTGTCGATATTTTCTATACTCATATGAAGCCGAATTGTACAGTCTTTGTTCTTTCACTGAACCTAACACCTCAATCCAATTATACATACAGATATATCAATGACGGGCTCTAAATCAATAGTAAAAATTTGCCGATTACATTGTCCATGTGAACTAGAGGTGAACGAAATCACAGGAAGCATAAACTTTCCTCTATATTTAGATTCATGTTATCTTTTGACGAAAATGAATACAAACGTGGTGATTTCAATGTCAAAATTACAAATTTCCTTAGTTGTAACATTTCTTTAACTCTGCCTATGATTTATTTATATCGCAATTAATACGCTATTCCAGAGCAAGCTCAAACTACAACGACTTCGTTCTGAGAGCAAGGAGACTAAGGACTAAGAGAAACACTGCTGAACCAAGGGTACATTTGTGAGCAACTGCCTTGGTCACTACGAAAAATGTTTTGGACGATACAATGAAAATATTAAAACATTGTAACATCTCGTTGTCCTCAATGTTCGAAGATATCTAAGATAATAACCATCCCAAACACCGAATTTAACTTTTCGGCACGGCTTAATGACTGGTGTTGCTAGCAAACAGGAAATACTTACTCTCCTCGGTCACCTGGTCTCAAATCCATCGGTCATTCGCTTTTTTCTTTGTAGAATGCTTAAGTCGATGGTATTGACAAATATGAATAATGACCCTATCCCTATTGAGTAAATTGAGTCCTGACGATAATATACAGCACAAGATCGATAATTCAGAAAATTGTAAGCCGAAAGCATACAAAATCAGGATAAATAAATAGGAACCAAGCAAACAAACAAAAACCTCAACCACATGAAAAGAAGCGAACTCCCTATAGTACCCAGGAAGAGTCAGCATCTCCTGCCTGCATGTAACTCCCGTCGCTTCGATTCGGTAGAATTGTCACATCCGGTTTCTTCCATTTCGGAAGATACAAGTACATTCAGTGGTTGGATGGTTCAAATGGTCTACGACAGAATATCATCCACCATTCTGGGCAGTGGGACAGTGTATTATTTGAATCTCCGTTGAAGCTTTTATAAACTAGAAATTCATTGTAGGTGTTGCTGTTGAAATTAATTTGGGTGACGTCGCACATATGTAAACTGCTTTAAATCTAAGTCTAAAATTTGTTGTGGAATGTTTCCTTCTAATATTTTGCAGTAGCAGCTTCAACACAAATTATTATGTTTGACAGGCTTTTAGATCAATCGAATCGTACATTTCAATTTTAGTATATTGTATACATTCATTTGGGCTGCTTACAATCATTTTTGGTAAATTTCATGTTCAAGGTTATCATACCGCGAGAAATTAGCGAAATTCCACCTTGTATTTAGATAATAAATAATGCATAATTTTCATAGTAGAAGTTTACAAATAACTATGAACCTTTTTTTCCATTTTCATAAACTAATTAAGATTTTCTGGAAATTTTACCTAAGAACTGAATGTTCAATTTTGAAAGTTTATTAGAGTCTAAACTGTGGTTTGTCGCATCACAAATTGTGTAAAACCGCGTAGCGTAGCGAAATTTGTTATGCGACAAACAACAATTCATACTCCTATAAACTTATAAAATATAATTTCCAAACCTCAATTAATCCCAAGGTCATCAAAAGAACTCTGGGCATGGTACTGGACCAACCTACAGTTTTTAACCAGTGTCTTTCCCAACTTTGCATACTGGTCAACCGTTACGACGGAACTCCATGACAGGCTTTGTTTAAATCTCATCAGAGAAGACTGGGTCCTGATTCTCTGTCCTGTCTGAAAGTTTCGGGTGACTTCTCGGGTGATTGATCTTGAGTTCGCTTCAGCCAACAGAGCACAGACTGTTCTACGCATGCCATAGAATTTTATATCTATTTACATAGAATTTGTGTTACAGGAGGCCGCTGCGTTTAACTGTTTTGTTTGTTATGTCACCTTACAGTGAGATTTTTTATGTTTATACGACTACTGTGCGTCTATGAAGACCTATGTGTATCCGGATAAGTGGGAGGGTTCCGGATAACCACACCATTTGCTAATAGCAGATGGCCGTCCAAAGTCGGCGCCGGGAACACTTTGGTCTCCTGCCTTTTATGTTTTGTCATTAATGTTTGATGTTTCAATTTCGATTGTCTTGTATGATGTTCTAGTGAATGTTGTCGTGTCTTTTTATTTTTTGTTGTTTGTAGTTTTTTCTTATGTCATTTACGCATCACTTTCTTGTGGGTTTGTTTCGCTTGGTGATTGCAAGGTGGTCATTTTGGAGATCATCCCTTTTTTTGTATGTGTGTTTGTTGGGTTGTTTCGTTATCCTTCCCTTTTCACGCTATAAAAACACGTATACAAAATGATCATTGAAATTATTTTTCATTACGTGAGATATCGTATTTCAATCTGAGGGCTGCCGTGAACAAAAATACGTATTTTGGCATAAATATCATCAAAAAGTCTATCTTAATAACACAAAGAGAAGCTGATGAAAGTAGTTCAGGCCACTTCCGGTATCTTACGATGCTGATTTGGGTATGAACGTGCATTTCTGAAGATCAATTGACCAATAAAAATGCGTGGATTTGTGTGAACATTCAAATTTTGAAAGTATCAGCTTCTTTTGAAATTTGGACCTATTACAGCAACAGGGTATTTTGAGTATTCAAAATGCATTTCACGGTGACAGAATAAACAAAATTAGATGAATTAAAGGTAGACAGAAATACAATCGAGAATCTGTCAGAATCATCAAACACCTTTTATACCGTGGATAGACAAAATTGTAGTGGAGCAGTTGCTAGAATTAGCAAAGTATCAAAATTTGTAAGGGGAATTGTGCAGTTTTGGCATGCATTGTAAGGTAGAGAGATCTAATCTAGAGGTAGGGATGTTGAATATAGAGGCATTCATCGTACTCTAGACCTTTTTCATGAAAAATGTAACCTTAGGGTCTTAGGAAGTAGGTGTTTTCACTTTGCATTTTCTCGTATGTAGGAGTCCTAATTCTCAAATAGTATAATTGATAGAGGATTAATTCTTTTTGGTTAATGAAAGGCATGTGGTTTAGATGTGCACCTTATATTTTGTTTGAAACCTAACCCCAAGAGTCTTCGGGAAATGGGAGAGGTCTTTTTCTTCTATATCACTCTATGTGATCTTAAAAATTTGTGTGTAACTCTAAGACTCATCACATATATATCCCACTTTTATATACTGAGAGACGTAATGTTTGTTTAAAATGTTAGAGATACTCACATTGCTTTTGATATAAATTCCGAAACTAATGTTGAAATTAAGTAACGTTTTCAGATGATCATGGTTTTGTTGGCTACTTTATCTGCAAGTGCATAGACATATTTTTTCATATTAATTACTCAACTTTGATTTGAATAATGTCGAAGGGTTCCAACTCTATACCTTCTTGAAGTAATTTTTAGATTTGGAACATGGATTTTGAAAGAGGTAAGGGTTTTTTATGGAATTTATCTCTTTGAAAATCATTTATATCTAAAATGATGTTTTCAAGTCATTCAGAGCATGCGATTAGTAATCTAAGTCTTCCTTTTGCACTTCTCGGCATTTCATAAAATCTATTGAATTTAAAGACGTTTACCATTTGAACTACTTGGTGAGTGTCACTGCTGGTGGACCAAGAGTCCCCGAGGGCACATGTAGCCAAGTTCGATCAACTTCGGTTGATCGTCTTTCTCTTCAACGCATTTGAAATTTTCTGTTACAAAATTGCTTGAAATTTCTAAAACGTGGGTCCTGTAGCATCATATCCCACTCATTCTGCTACGTCTTTTGGTACATTTTGGGACATAATAATTTTCATACTTTTTTACCATATTACATTGTTTAGACTTAGGATCACTGACGAGGGTTTAGTACCCGAAACGTGCATGTCTGGTCCATGCTGTAAATTTATCAGGTTTAAAATGATGCTATTGAATTTAAAGACGTTTACCATTTGAACTACTTGGTGAGTGTCACTGCTGGTGGACCAAGAGTCCCCGAGGGCACATGTAGCCAAGTTCGATCAACTTCGGTTGATCGTCTTTCTCTTCAACGCATTTGAAATTTTCTGTTACAAAATTGCTTGAAACTTCTAAAACGTGGGTCCTGTAGCATCATATCCCACTCATTCTGCTACGTCTTTTGGTACATTTTGGGACATAATAATTTTCATACTTTTTTACCATATTACATTGTTTAGACTTAGGATCACTGACGAGGGTTTAGTACCCGAAACGTGCATGTCTGGTCCATGCTGTAAATTTATCAGGTTTAAAATGATGCTATTGAATTTAAAGACGTTTACCATTTGAACTACTTGGTGAGTGTCACTGCTGGTGGACCAAGAGTCCCCGAGGGCACATGTAGCCAAGTTCGATCAACTTCGGTTGATCGTCTTTCTCTTCAACGCATTTGAAATTTTCTGTTACAAAATTGCTTGAAATTTCTAAAACGTGGGTCCTGTAGCATCATATCCCACTCATTCTGCTACGTCTTTTGGTACATTTTGGGACATAATAATTTTCATACTTTTTTACCATATTACATTGTTTAGACTTAGGATCACTGACGAGGGTTTAGTACCCGAAACGTGCATGTCTGGTCCATGCTGTAAATTTATCAGGTTTAAAATGATGCTATTGAATTTAAAGACGTTTACCATTTGAACTACTTGGTGAGTGTCACTGCTGGTAGACTAAGAGTCCCCGAGGGCACATGTAGCCAAGTTCGATCAACTTCGGTTGATCGTCTTTCTCTTCAACGCATTTGAAATTTTCTGTTACAAAATTGCTTGAAATTTCTAAAACGTGGGTCCTGTAGCATCATATCCCACTCATTCTGCTACGTCTTTTGGTACATTTTGGGACATAATAATTTTCATACTTTTTTACCATATTACATTGTTTAGACTTAGGATCACTGACGAGGGTTTAGTACCCGAAACGTGCATGTCTGGTCCATGCTGTAAATTTATCAGGTTTAAAATGATGCTATTGAATTTAAAGACGTTTACCATTTGAACTACTTGGTGAGTGTCACTGCTGGTGGACCAAGAGTCCCCGAGGGCACATGTAGCCAAGTTCGATCAACTTCGGTTGATCGTCTTTCTCTTCAACGCATTTGAAATTTTCTGTTACAAAATTGCTTGAAATTTCTAAAACGTGGGTCCTGTAGCATCATATCCCACTCATTCTGCTACGTCTTTTGGTACATTTTGGGACATAATAATTTTCATACTTTTTTACCATATTACATTGTTTAGACTTAGGATCACTGACGAGGGTTTAGTACCCGAAACGTGCATGTCTGGTCCATGCTGTAAATTTATCAGGTTTAAAATGATGCTATTGAATTTAAAGACGTTTACCATCTATCTTGGATGGGACTTTATACATGTACTTAGGTCCGAGAAGACCACGGAGTTGCCTGTCTTTGATAATTTAAAAATCATCTGTAGCAATATAATCATCTATAGTTTGTAGATAGATATGCTACGTATTTCGGTAGTTAAAGTTAAAGAAGATTCTGACGAGAATCTCAACAACACTCACAATAGAGCACAAAATAAAGCATGGACGAACCCCTAGCAATGACAAATATGGATAATGACCATATCCCTGTATACAGCACAAAATCGATAATTCAGAAAATCAGAAACCGAAGGCATACAAAATCAGGATAAAAAAGGAACCAAAGCAAACAAAAACCTCCACCACATGAAAAGAAGCGAACTCCAGATATGGGAGTGAGACCAGGTGCCCAGGAAGAGTAAGCATCTCCTGCTTGCATGCAACACCCGAACATATTTGTTTAAGCTAGAGGTGGGATCAGGTGCCCGGGAGGAGTAAGCATCCCCTGTTGGCTAGCCGCACCCGCCGTCGATGTTTCAGCACGAAAATATAAACAATATATGAAATTCATGCACTGTCTGACTTAAGGTGGCTCCATAGAGTATCCGAATATATATTCTTTTCGGAGGCTCTCTTACCGAGGAAATTGACGTCATTATGATTATGACGTCATGATAACGCGCCAAATAAATATTGTGAACTCGCCGATGAATAGTGTCCACGGCGCTCGGAATTTTCGGCGTTCAAACTCTTCTATCTCGCTCATTTCAGAACAGATTTCAGCAAGTTTGGTATCGATGAAACCAGAGAATTATCGTTAACAATCTGATAGTAATTAATTTTAGCTAGATTTATCGTTTGATCTATACGTATTAAAAGATCCATGAATGAGACCCCTGGCTATCGCCATAAAAGTTTCATATTTATAACGTCAACATCGGAAATTCAACAACTTGTTGCTTTGAAATAAAATCGAATAGGAAAATATTTGTTTAACTATATAACAGGCTATTTCTTGGAGATTTTAGCGATATCATTGATCAGATATTCAAAGTATTGTATCTCTGATTATCTATGATCAGAGGAATTTTTCTGCAATTTTGTCAACTTGATGGTCACATGAACTGATGGTCACATGATGGTCACATGAACACCTGATGGTCACATGAACACTGATGGTCATCACCATGATGGTCACATGAACACTGATGGTCACATGAACACCTCACTCTATGACAAACGTGACGACTTCAATTTCAGCATTACGAACTTTCCTTTTCTGAGTAGCAACATCCCTTCATCGCCTGCTTATGGCGTGTTCATATCTCAGTTGATACGCTATGCCAGAGCAAGTACCAAATATACGGATTTTGTTCTGAGAGCTAGGCGTCTTTCAGATAAGCTTCTCAGTCAGGGATATGTTTGTGACCGACTAACATCGTCACTGAGGAAGTTCTACGGTCGATATGGGGAACTCGTCATACACTATGATGTCCCACTATCCAGAATGGTGGATGATATTCTGTCATAGACCATTTGAACCATCCAACCAAAGATTGTACTCTATATCTTCCAAAATGGAAGTAACCGGATGTGACAGTTCTACCGAATTGAAGCGACGGGTGTTGCATGCAAGCAGGAGATGCTTACTCTTCCTGGGCACCTGGTCTCACTCTCATATCGGGAGTTCGCTTCTTTTCATATGGTGGAGGTTTTTGTTTTTGTTTGCTTTGGTTCCTGTTTTGTCCTGATTTTGTATGCCTTCGGTTTCTGATTTTCTGAATTATCGATTTTGTACTGTAGACAGGGATATGGTCATTATCCATATTTGTCATTTTTACCACTGTTCATGTGTCACTGCTGATGGACAAATTGTCCCCGAGGGCACTTGTCGAGCAGTCTTTTGCTTAAATGGATAGAACTCAAGAGACCTACAAAGTGGCTGGGGCGTCGCCCACTATAAAAAGGCCCCAACCTGTTGCGTCTACGGACACATACGCAACAGGTAACTTAGGTGTCCCTAGAATTAGCTTACACGACATTAGAGATGAAACATTTGTAGTTAGTAACAACCATGAGTTTTGGTATAAACATGCAGATGGGTATATTAAAATCAAGCCCTGTAAGATTGAAGTGGTCGATATACTAAAAGAGCACCTATTTTCACCAAGCGATTGCTCAATTTCTAAGTGTGGCATGAAGAACTGCAAAACTTGTAACATCCTAATAACAGACACTTCATTCTCAAGTAATCTCACAAAACAAACATTTAACACGCATAGTTTTGAAAACCTTAACTGCATGACATCTAATGTTGTGTACGGAATAGAGTGCTCACTTTGTGGATTGATTTATGTGGGCGAAACCAAAGGCCAGCTCCGAAAAAGAATGTCAGGACACCGGTCAAAAATAAATAATAAAGGAAGTCAACTCCTTTACCGACATTTTGACCAGGCGGATCATTCTGTTTTATCTATGAGAGTCAGAATCTTGGAGAAAATATATCACCCCACAAACAATCCCAATTTGAGCACACCTCTCCGTCACAACAGAGAAGAGTTCTGGATAAAAAATCTTAACACTGCAGCGCCCTATGGGTGCAACGATAACATCAGCACTATAGGAAACTTAAGAAGTCCCGGTTGTCAATCGGTAAATGTGACTAGCTTATTCAACAGATCACAAAGAAGACCTCGAAGTCATGGCATTCGAAAATATAATAGGCCTGAGATACATAGTTTCTCCTTCGATGACTTGGTTCCATTTTTGAATGAGCCTCTAGGCCTGCATTATATTCGTACCAAATTATACTCTGTTCCTTTACGGAAGTTACACGAAATCTACGATTATACGAAGGACCTCGCATATACCGATACACGTTCCCCAGAATACAGACTACAAGGAGTCATCTTGGACATTTCTACTTTTCGTTTATTTCAAGCAGTTAGATCAGATAAATCAGAGGAGAAAACAAACCGCCCTTTCATTAAAGTAAGATTTGCAAACAAAGGTATTGATAACTTGAATCTTGGTCAAATTTTGAATCACAAAACTGTCACAGAAAAAATCCCACCATATTTCAAAAGAAAAGAAACTCCTTGTATTTCCTATAGCTACACACCAACAGTTGCATCTAAAATTTACAATTACAAACGATTCCTGCAGTGTATTGATTTAAGTAATCCCTCACTACATCCACTTCCCTGCGAATGTTCTTCATCGGATTTCAACTACTCTCCTTGTGGACACGTTATTACTGGTGACCTTAGTATAGTCAAGAACGACAAGTTGAGAGAATTGTTAAAAAAGGGTCCCAAATACAGAGAAAGTATGTCCTTTACATGGAACCAAAATGTCAAAATTATCATGGACTCTTGTGAGGAATATGCAAGACGTTGGGCAAAGAAAGAGGATGTACAGCTCGACACCCTTTCCGAATGGATAAAATCAATCAGAGGGTTACTTTTATCTAGAATTAACCGATTAAAATCAACTGTGAACACCAGATTCGTGTCTATATTTAAAGACCCTGATGTTATCACAGAACTTACCTACCTCCAAGAACATTATGTCATCACACCAGCGGACAAAGCCTCAAATAATTACACATTTACTTGCAAAAAGTACTATTTCGACAGTCTAGTTAAAGAGTTGGGTTTAAATTCGACACCTGGAAATCCCACTTACACCCCAACAAACCTTTCTGCCTCTGAAATAATAGATAACCACAAATCAGCTCTTGCTTCCTTTGGCTTCGACACTACCAATTTAGATTTAGATTTACCATACTTATACTGCATACCTAAAATGCATAAGAATCCGTACAAACAACGTTTCATCGCTGGTTCCTCAAAATGTTCTATCAAATCTGTATCGATCTTACTCACCAAAGTTTTATCTGAAATCAAATCTGGGCTACAAAAATATTGTTCGACAGTATATTCTCGCAGTGGTATCAACCAGATGTGGATTTTAAAGAATTCGAAGGAACTTTTAGAACATCTGAAATCCACTCATTTTAGTAGAGTCCATTCGATCAAAGCCTTTGATTTTTCCACACTTTACACTACAATTCCACATTCTAAATTGAAAGAAAGACTCGCAAAAATTATAAGTAATGCGTTTACAAGTAAGAACGGTAATCGCAAATACAAATTTATTGTTGTTAACTATGACAAAACCTACTTTGTAAAAGAAAAGTCAGATTCTGAAAATAAGTACACTGAAACAGACATTATTCAGATGTTAAACTATCTGATCGACAACATTTTTGTGGTGTTTGGAGGAAAGGTCTTCCAGCAAATTGTCGGAATTCCAATGGGTACCAATTGTGCCCCACTCCTTGCCGACATTTTCCTTTACTCGTACGAAGCTGAATTCATTCAATCTTTGGTCTCTGAAGGGATAAGATACTTAGCTTCTGACTTCAACTTCACTTACAGATACATAGACGATGTGTTGTCCATCAATTATCCAAAATTCGCGGATTACCTGAGCAGTATCTATCCTTCGGAGCTTGAAGTCAAAGAAACTACAGAGACAAATGATTCAGCATCCTATTTGGACATAATGTTGTCCTACGACACTGATGGTCACATGAACACCTCACTCTATGACAAACGTGACGACTTCAATTTCAGCATTACGAACTTTCCTTTTCTGAGTAGCAACATCCCTTCATCGCCTGCTTATGGCGTGTTCATATCTCAGTTGATACGCTATGCCAGAGCAAGTACCAAATATACGGATTTTGTTCTGAGAGCTAGGCGTCTTTCAGATAAGCTTCTCAGTCAGGGATATGTTTGTGACCGACTAACATCGTCACTGAGGAAGTTCTACGGTCGATATGGGGAACTCGTCATACACTATGATGTCCCACTATCCAGAATGGTGGATGATATTCTGTCATAGACCATTTGAACCATCCAACCAAAGATTGTACTCTATATCTTCCAAAATGGAAGTAACCGGATGTGACAGTTCTACCGAATTGAAGCGACGGGTGTTGCATGCAAGCAGGAGATGCTTACTCTTCCTGGGCACCTGGTCTCACTCTCATATCGGGAGTTCGCTTCTTTTCATATGGTGGAGGTTTTTGTTTTTGTTTGCTTTGGTTCCTGTTTTGTCCTGATTTTGTATGCCTTCGGTTTCTGATTTTCTGAATTATCGATTTTGTACTGTAGACAGGGATATGGTCATTATCCATATTTGTCATTCCTACTTTGCAGCGAAATGTGATCGAACTAAGTTTCTTAATTTGCAAAACTTAAAGCGATATACGATACGATAATTTATTTCTCGTAAACCAATATGACAATGGTACAGGGAAGTCATGAACAAAAAAACATACATACAACGGTGAACAAGTGGACAAGTTATACATGAGAACAATCTGTATACCCGAAATGCACTGATAAAAATTCTTTTCTGTGGAAGGCATAATTTTTTGTTAATAACATTAATAAATTTGCAAAGCTTTCTTAAGGTGATATGATTTTTGCTTTGGAATAAATCTTTAAATTTGCAGACATTTATCCTTTTTCGAAAATAAACATCTAGACACTGTTTTCTTGTAGTTTTGAAATATGGACATTCAAAAATATAATGGAATTCGTTACCTAGATCATTTATATTACACAATATACATTTTCAATCATTTCTATCAACAGAATACCATCTCCCTACTTCAATTGGTAATTTATGATTAGTTGTCTTAAACTTACAAAAAGTTATTCTATCTTTTTTCTCTAATATATCCAAGTACATGTATTCTTCAAATTTCCATTCGGTTTTGAAAATTCTATATGATAATCCTTTAGACGATTCAAAAATGTCTGCTTTCCAGCCTTGGATAAATTGATCCAATATCCGCCGTTTAAGAGATGTTTTTAGCCATAAACAATCAATATTTGCCTGAAAATCTAAAATGTTACTGAAACCGTTTTCATCCAAAATTTGTTTTACACAACAAATCCACATTGGAGCAATTTCCCCTGTCAAAAATTTTGTATAAACAAATTTGTATAGAATTTCTGATAATTTAGTATCATTATTAGTACATAATTTTGCCAAATAATTTATCATTCTAATTTTAATATCTACTGAGAGTGGTTGAGCCCCTAGTTCTCCGTAAACCATAAAATTGGGTGTAGATTTTTTTTCAAATTTAATAATAACTTACAAAACTTTAAATGTACCCTTTCTAACAAAATATAGTTTGAAAATCCCCATACCTCGCAGCCATACAATAATATTGGTTTAACTATTTTCTCGAACAAATCATAAATGCAATTTATACTTAAATTATGAATTCTACCTTTTCTAAGTACTTCATACATGGCCTTTGTACCTTTTTCTGCATTTTTCTTCAATGTCTTTTGAAAAGATCCACTTGACGTAAAAACAATACCTAAATAATTATATTCCTTAACTTTTTCTAATTTTTCTCCCTTCAAATAAAATTCACACTTTGGCATTCTTCCATTTGTAGATATAAAAACTTTCGATTTATCTATATTGATTTTAAGTTTCCACATGTCACAGTAATTAGAAAAAAAACATATTCAACATATTTTGCAAACTTTTTGCAGATTCTGCCATAAGTACTGCATCATCAGCATATGACATAATAATTAACGAGTTTTAGTATCAATCCTGTTTTATTCAAAGATGGATCCATTATACAGATAACTAAACGCATTATATAGAACGAGCGAGATGAATGGCGTCCATAAAAATATGTTTTCGTTTACTTTTTCCCTTCTCTCAGAGTCATACTGCCGTACATCTCTGATTTTGTTAGATAATACACACTACTTTAAAATTCAAAGCGTCACGAAAACAGTTACGTAGGTTCGATTTTGTTCATACTTTGCAAAATTTAATCTTTTATACCAATCATCAAATTCTGAGAGTTTCATAAAAAATTAAACGAGAGGATTTTTGGGGGGGTGGGGGGTAGGTGTGTGGAGCCACCTTAAATCATAGCGTAGATCGAAACGTTTGGTGTTGTAATTCCTTACGTAATTTTTTGGTATGTTTTTCAATTCTTAATTAAACTTTTAAAAACTGATGAGCCGTTGCAGTAGGACAATGCCTTATAAATCAATCCATATTGTCTAGGCATATGAAAAATTCATATATTTTGCAAACACTTCAGTAGTTTGTCGACGACAGAAAACGAACTCTTGAAGTGTTTGCAAAAAAAAGGCTTTTCAGATATATGAACGATATGGACTTACTTATTGGGCATTGCCCTACTGCAACGTCTCATCAAAATGCGCAGTATCACTTAAATAATGAAAAACAATCGAAAATCTCCGTAACATCATACGTTTGGATCACACGCGATGTAAATGATGCTATTGAATTTAAAGACGTTTAACACAGATATTCAGAAGTTCCACATTCTCAAGGAGGAGGTCATGATTCAATTATTTCAGGATCCGATGTAACTTTATTGTTGTTAAAAACGAAATTTCGAAAGGTTTCTTATGCTTGTAACAAATAAGAGGAAGTTCTAACTTCTCAAAATATTGAAGAATGGTACTTTGTGAGCGATGATCCCGAAAGATATGAGAGAAGGGAGGGGATCTCCAACAAGACCATGTTGCAGCATCAACAGCAAAGCACCTAAACACCCGATGCAAAAACACAAAAGACGGAAAAGAGACATAGGACATGTAAACATCAAACACAAAAGACTACACATAAACCGACGAGGACAATGGGCAACCGGCGCCGACATTGGACGGCCATTTGCCACGCAAGTAGCAAATGGTGTATTTGTCCTGGATTACGTGCGCACAACCCTCTCACTTCTCCAATTACCTAGAGGTATCGAAGAACGTACAATTGTGGTGTAAAACAACCTCCTCACTGTAAGATGACCCCACACAAACAAGACCGCAATATGTAGAGGCCCAAGCAACACAGATGAATATGTAAATGGATATAAAAAGAGGGCGTGCGTAATTCAGTCCGTGCTCTGCCGGCTGTAGCGAGTTCATGTATGTAATCACCCGAGGAGTCCGACTGACATTCAGAGAGGACAGGTGGTCGGGGCCCTGCCTTCTCTAAAGAGGTTTGGACAGGGCCCGTCATTAAGTCCCGTCGTCACAGTCAGTCAGAGTGCAGGTCTAAAGGATGCGCTGGTACAAGACTGTAGATTGGTCAAGTACCAAGCCTAGTGTCCGCATGGTGACATTAGGATCATATCCACGGTATAAAAGGCGTTTGATGATTCTGACGCATTTTCGATGGGTATGCTGCCTAGCTTTGATCCTTCTAATTTTGTTTAACATATCACCATAAAAGACAGGCTGTGTTATACCCAAGGTAATGTACTCTGTTGGGTGTATAGTTCCGAATCTTAAAAGAAGTTGACTGTAATTTTTGTAAAATTTCCAGAAAGTTTTAACTAGTTTATAAAAGTGGAAACCTTGACCTTAAAGTTTTTTGGTAATTTGTAAATATCAAAACCTTTGTTAATTTAAGGAATATTTTATTAATCGTCGTTTAGGGAATGCGTTTTTATAGCAGGATAATGTTAATTCTGTGATAATGATCTGAATCAATGTAATCTGTGATTCATCCATGATAGATTACAGTTTAACAATTGGAATTAACCGCGAGCATGAAACAGGTCGTATCTACGCCGTCATTGCGTGCAATAACAAGTATTAGCTTTCCAAAAAAGCTTGGTCGATATCAACATTTATTTAAAAGCGAAAAAAAAAAATTGGTTCAAAATAGGTTTAAAATTTTGACTCTTAGAATAAAGAGTAAAGAGTAGTATTAGTAAGGCTATGCATGAAATTCACACAAAAAACTGGTTACACAATAGAAACTTATGTGTTGATAATTCTGAAAAGTTAGAAAATAGTGCATTTGCACGAGACAACTCGTCACAGTCATTCATAAATTGCTTGACCTGTGCGGTAGGAAAATTCCGTTATAACGCAAATAACTTGACCAATCAAAGCCTATCAGTATATATTCGCGGGAAAAGCGGAGAGTTCCGATTAAAGAATTAGGGGGAAATAAAGGGAAACTTCTAAAAAAAAATTCCTATTAAATTATGTGACTACGCACAGTCTTATCGATTTTTAAATCGCTCATTAATTTCTTTGTTGCATTTATCAATTTGTCTTTGGAAAGAAAATATACAAACAAAATGGAGTATCCTCAACGAAACAGCTTAGTCGGCTGGATGGTGAGAAACTTTTTAATTAGCCCACTGGCAGCGTCGCATTCTAAGTATCCAAACGTTTCTTTGATGCAATGGATCCGAGGATCCAGCAATGTCATTAGGGATTTTGAAGGCATATGGTTTACTGTATCACACACTAATTGGTCTAAAAGTAAAAATTGTTCAAGAAAAAATATCATTGTAGATATAACGTTAATGTGCAATATTTCAATTCAGAATTGCAATGTCAAAGCGTTGTCATGACGACATGTCCTACTTTTGTGAAGTGGATAGGTCTGGTCACGTGTTTTTCACTAGTCACAAGAATGTTTGTTTCTATCGGACAATTGCCCCTATTGCGATGTTGAATCTGATGAATCAAATCGAAAGTTGACAAACCTGTACAAATCTAGAATTAGTCGATATCTTGATATCGTTTAATAAGTAAAAGCGTACTCTAAATCCTTTTCTGTCAAGGTAGAGTATGCCTCATGTCAGAATTGCTGATAATTTTTTGCCTTTTGGGAAAGGAAACTTCTATGGTTGCATTTTATCACCTCTAAAAAGGGATTTATCTTATTTTTCCCATAGGGTCCATTTTAAGGTTCAAACAGCTTAAACAGTATAATCATGAAACCGCGATTTACATTTTGTTTGTATATCAGGTTTAACACAAGCTTTTAAAAACATATGGAAATAAAAACGATGTAAAAGTTGTTATATGGCATCTAAGTCCTGAGGAGTGCGGCATGGGGGAAAACTTAGTGTATATATATATATTGGGAATAGCACTGTCCAAGACTGATATTTGGTGACAATTTAAGTTATATGATCAATGTTTATTTAATGTAACTAGTGTAGCACAGGTAGATAAAGGTCAATAACCGAGTCCTAAAACTCGAGCTGATATTAACATGAGGTGTGTCAATATCTCAGGTAAAGTCACATGATGTTTATTTCACAAATACAAGCAAACATTGCGAACATGAAACATGAAGATAACAAGAATATTTCGTTGACTGATGATTAGTAAATCATGTATTTCGTAATGTTTGGCCGCAATCACAGTATAAGAACCCTACTGTTGTTTTCTGTTTTTGTCTTGATTTATGCTAAGAGTGTCATTAAAGGAGAATTGGGTAAGTAATAGGAATGTTTCACACAAACTACATTGCATTTAATGTATAAAATTCCAACGAAAGACAGATCATTTAATTGTTCTCTCATCAACTTTAGGTTCTCGAAAGAAAGAGGATAGCAGGAAAAAGACATTCCTAGAGGGAACGGGTGCTCTTATACCATGTAACGTGACGGAATCTCCAGACATAAAGGTTTGGTGGACGAAAAATGAGAGTCATTCTACCTTTCACCAGGATGGCATTGTTCTGAGATTTAATGTAGTCAGTAGACTTGATAAAGGAACGTATTTATGCCATGCCCAGAATCTGAGTACGGATACAAATGCTACAGTAGTGGATTATGTTATTCTTAATGTACAATGTAAGTATTGTGTAGTTTTAGAGCTATAACTCATGATATTATTGGATGCATGACATCTTTCTCGAAAGAGAATAGATTAATCTGCCAATCCCTGAACGAAGAAACTTATTTATTGACTTTTTAAAACCCTATACATATTGTAACGTGAAGTATATGCGAGCGATAATATATCCGGGGTTCGCCTCTGATTTACACAGAGATATACCATTAGTTTTCCTTAGACTGTCTGTCTAAATACAAATGATTGGAGTAAAACAAACGAATCAATTATATGTACATCAAATGATTGGAGTATTAACAATGAAAACAACAAATGAACTTTAATGTGACCAACTTCGCCCTATTGTTTATATTACAGCGCGTACTGTCAACAGCGCTCAGCCAAGCTACCTTGCACGTCAAGTGACGAGTGACACGCACCGCTCCCCAGTGCTATGCACTGTATACTGACAGATTACTGCCACGAGCATTGGCTCTCCTCCTGTCCCTGTCACTGGCACACACCGAGTGATAGACACTCGATCAGTGAGTACACGTCGTGTCCCAAACAAATGGTTGTCCAACCAGCCAGTCACTCTGTATGTAGTACGGCTCTATTCGGGCCTTTAGCCTTATTCAGGCTCACTACAAGTAAGAAGAAGGGAGGAGATCTCCAACAAGACCCCGTTGCAGCATCAACAGTAAAACACCAAAGCACCCGATGCAAAAACACAAAAGACGAGTACAGCTCGAGACGGAAAAGAGACACACGACATGTAAACATCAAACACAAATGACTACACATAAACCGACGAGACCAATGGGTAACCGGTGCCGACTTTGGACGGCCATCTGTCACGCAAGTAGCAAATGGTGTGGTTATCCTGGATTACGTGCGCACAACCCTCTCGCTTCTCCAATTACCCAGAGGTCTCGAAGAACGTACAATTGTGGTGTAAAACAACCTCCTCACTGTAAGATGACATCACACAAACAAGACCGCAAAACGCAGAGGCCCCAGATACACAGATGAATATGTAAATGGATATAAAAAGAGGGCATGCGTTATACAGTCCGTGCTCTGCCGGCTGTAGCGAGCTCATGTATGAGTATTAAGCTATACTGCTTACACAGGTAGAGGCTTTAAGATGCGATCGAGACGTTCACACCAAGCGAAGTAAAAGAATAATGAGAGAATCGGGCTTTATATACTGTTGGAAAAGTCTATTATTCCCAACAAAAAGGTTACATCAGGATATGGACGATTCCAATATATCTTAGTCAATGAAACGTTTAAAGGATAGAGCGACTATTTACATAAAGCGTCTTTGTGAGTAATGTGTATTCATTTATGTTACACAACCCACGCCTCCGATGACATTCGTCCTCGAATGTAAAATGATAATCACATGAAAAAAAGAACAAAAGCTTAATATCAGTCAAACAAAGCATTACCTATGCTATATATACAAGTCAGTCAGAACTAATAGCCTGTATCATAGTCTTTCAGATATGCAGGCGGTCTCCTGCTTCTGAATGGTCTGACTGGAGGATCTGAGGCCGCTTCATTGCCAATGTAATCATGACTTGAGTTGTCATCCTTTACAACTGACTCATCGCCTGGTTGGTCTGCAGTTTTGCCCAAGCCTGTATCAGGGATGTCTTCACCAATCAGTGTTCGTCCTTTCAAAGGTCTCATTCTGTCGACATGTATCACCTGGTCTGCTCCACGCTTACCACAGTCTACCAGATAGTTTACATCTGACATCTTTTTCTTCACTATGTAAGGACCATTCCAGTAAGTGGTAAACTTCGGTGACTTGCCTGGTTGTGTCCTAGGGAAGAACACACATACCTTGTCACCCGGGGAGTACCTTTCCCTGTGAAGTTTCCTATCATGGTAGTGTTTCTGTCTCACCATGGATTGCTCAGTATGTACTCTTACATGTCTGTGGGCATTTTCCATCCGCTCTTGTAAAAGCCAACACCAATCGGTCTGAGGGATTGCCTTTATAGGAGATGGCATCTCGAACATTATGTCAAGAGGTGTGGATACCTCTCTACCCAACATAAGGGCGTTCGGGGTAAAGCCTGTGGTTTCATGCTCTGATGAGCGGTAGTAAGCCATCATTACAAATGGTAACTGCACATCCCAGTCACTGTGATTATTGTTCACAAACGCACTTAGCATGGCTGTCAACGTGCGATTGAATCGCTCCACCATGCCATCTGACTGTGGATGATAAGGCGTGATGTGTGTCTTCTTAATCCCCAACAGCAAGCACATTTCCTTGAAGAGGTTACTCTCAAACTGACTACCCTGGTCAGAGTGCAATGCTGCTGGTACACCAAACCTGCATACCACTTGTTCAACCAAAATCCTAGCAACAGTTCTAGCCTCCATGTTCTGCATTGGGAAGCTCTCCGTCCAATTTGTATAGTAGTCCGATATGACCAATATATATCTGTTGCCAGCCACAGTAATTGGAAGTTCACCCAAAATATCAATAGCAATACGCTCCATTGGGTAACTTGTCTGTACTAACTTCATTGGTGCCCTCTTTGTCTTGTTTTCACCCTTGCGTTTAGTGCAAAATTCACATCCATTGACTTACTGCCTAACGTCAGTTTGCATCTTTAGCCAGTAATAGCTCTGTCTAGCTTTCTTAAGGGTCTTTCGTATCCCTAGATGACCAGCTGTCCTCTCGTCATGGCAATACTGAAGGACAGTTCGACGGTGCTTGAGTGGAACAACTGCTTGGTATCGCACTGTATTTGTATCAGAATCGATATCTTCTCTGCAAACAATATCCTGCATCTCAGAAAGTCTGTCAAACTGGCTGTATAGGGATTTCAGAAAGTAACTTTCTCCCTCCATCAGTTTAGAATCTGGTTGTATCTTACTGTTTAACCACGATTTAACTTTCTGCAGGTTTTTGTCTTCTTCTTGTATGCGCTTCATGGATATGTCAGCTACAGAGGCACTGCACACGTGATTTGTTGCCCTGTCACCCTTGTCCCAACCATCATGGTAACCACACTGTCTACAAGGTATTCTGCTTAATGCATCAGCATTGCCGTGCTGCTTGTCTGGTCTGTGCTGGATTGTGAAGTCAAACTCAGACAGAACTTCCAACCACCTTGCTAATTGGTTTTCCGGGTTCTTGAACTGCATGAGCCAGCGCAGAGAGCTGTGGTCTGTCCGTATTAGGAACTTTTTTCCATATAGGTAATGGCGAAAATGCTTAACGAAGTGCACGACAGCCAGAAGCTCCTTGCGAGTTACACAGTATTTGCGCTCCGACTTAGACAAAGTTTTGCTGGCGTATGCGCAAACCCTTTCTGATCCATTTATGTTCTGGGACAATACTGCATCTATTGATTGGTCGCTGGCATCAGTGTCCAGTATGAAATGCTTAGATAGATCTGGATTTGCCAGGATAGGTGATGACGTCAAAGCTTCTCTCAGTCTGTCAAATGCGTTTTGACTAGCTTTTGTCCAAACAAAATTGGTTCCTTTCTTTGTCAACTTGTGTAAAGGATCAGCTACTGAAGCAAAGTTGGGTACAAACCGTCTATAATAGCTACATAAGCCCAAGGAAGATCTCACTTCAGATACGTTCTGAGGAACTGGCCAGTTGACAATGGATTGCGTCTTGTCACTGCTTGTAGTTATTCCAGCCTCTGATACGACATGCCCCAAGTACTCGACTTCCGATGCAAACAGTTTGCATTTCTTGGCTTTGAGCTTGAGTCCTGCACTGGCGAGACGATCAAATATACTTGAGAGATTGCCTACCATTTCTTCAAATGTTTTACCCACAACAATTATGTCATCTAAATAGACAAGGCAAGTCTCAAACTGTAATCCACGAAGTACTGATTCCATTAGTCTTTGGAATGTGGCAGGGGCATTGCAAAGCCCGAAAGGCATGACTGAAAATTCAAAGAGGCCTTTCCTTGTCGCAAATGCAGTCTTCTCTCTGTCATCATCATTGACTGCCACCTGCCAGTATCCCATGCATAGGTCAAGGGTAGAGAACCACTTGGCACCAGAAAGATGGTCAAGCGACTCCTGAATGAGAGGCAAAGGATAAGCATCCTTTATTGTTACATCATTCAGTTTGCGGTAGTCAACACAGAAGCGTGTTGAACCATCTTTCTTTTTGGCTAATACTATTGGAGATGACCAAGGGCTCTTTGAAGGATGTATGACCTTCTTCTCAAGCATAGCATCGATATGCTTTTCTACTTCAGCGTGCATATGTTCAGGTAAACGCCTAGGAGCTTGCTTAATAGGATGTGTATCTCCTGTATTTATGCGATGCTTGATTGACTCCGCTCTACCCAAGTCCAAGTCGTCTTTGGCGAACAAACTTTGGTACTTTATGAGGAACTTTTCAAACTCAGCACTCTGGTCATGACTCAGTCTTGATTTCGTATCCTCGTACAGATCTTTCAAATGACCAGGCACTGCTGTATTCTCTCCAGGTAGAAAACTGTCATCGACGAATACCTCAGCTACAGGTGTATACTGTGCAACACAAGTGCCTTTCTTAAAGGTTTGGTCAGTGCTTTGCACGTTCATTATACGCACTGGTACTTTATCTGGGCTGTCAGTCAGAGTTCTGGCTGTTATGCCACGGTCTGACTTTGTGAAACTTTCTATAGGTTCTACCATGCCAATCCCAAGATTAGATACAACTTTGCCATCTATTGTCTGAACACGACAAAGAGTGAGTACTTCTGACATGGGTGGAACATGTACTGACTGTTCCAGTAGAACTCGGTAACAACCGACTTGACCTTCCATTTTCATGTTGATTGAGCGTCCATCGAGAGTAATAGAACTGTTGACAATGTCAATGTGACAGGCATGACTCTTCATAAAGTCCAGGCCAAGTATACCATCAATACCAATGTCTGCTACAACAACATTGTGATCTGTACATACGCCGTCTACAGATACAGGCAATGTCGTCTTCCCCTTAATTCTCAGAGGAGTCCCATCAGCGACAAGCACGTTGGTATGGAGCTCATCAATTGGTCTATCACCTGCTATCTCAGGTGAAACTATCGTCACTGCTGCTCCTGTGTCCACCAACAATTTTGCTGCCTTGTTATTGACTACGGCATTGATGAATAAGCCAGTTTGTCCGGCCCTATTAGCACTGTCCATTGATCCCAAGGAGAGCGAGCGTGAGCTACCCTCTTTTGGTTTTCCTTCTTTACCACCTTTCTTAGACTCATTACTCCTCTTTTCCTGCTGCTTAAGGAAAGCCTCACACTTCCTCTTTATGTGCCCTTCCTTCCCGCAAAAGTAGCACTTCACTCTATATCTACCTTGTCTCTGAATGCCAGGATGCGTGACTTGACCGCCTTGTGCCTGCGCCTGAAGGGTCCTAGTTTGACTCTCCTTCATTTCCTTTATCTCTTTGCGCATATCTGCCAGAGCCTTATTAGTCTCATCGACCATTCTCTGTATTGGTGACATGTCATTGCCTTGTGAGCTATCTGTCGCCCTAACTACACCTCCTATTTCTTGTCTGCTCTTTTCTGCATTATTAAATGCATCTAATTCAACCGCAAGGCAGACAGCCTCGTTCAAAGACTTTGGTCTTGATTGCTTAATTCTGAGACGCATGTCGGAACTGTGTAATGCATCTATAAAGTATTCCATGGCAAGAGTTTCGCGTACATCAGAGGGTGCCTTAGCATACGCTAAGTTTGTCAGCCTCCGAACATCTTGCCCTAACTCGGGGACAGACTCTGAAGCCGTTTGTTTCCTGTCCTTAAGTTGAGCCCTGTACAAGTCCATCTGGTTGGCGGGGGCATATCTGTCTTCTAGTGCTTTGCAGAGCTCCGTAAAATTTTTACGTGACGCGGCAGGTAAGTTACCTAATACCGCCTGTGCACCACCGCGTAATGCAACTGCAAGGTACATTCCTTTTTCATCATTTGTCCATTCATTCAAGTCCGCACAAATGTCAAAGTGGGACTTAAAGTCTATCCATGAAGACTTCCCGTCGTATGTTGCAGGCTTTATAATGCTCTTCCGGTATCCAAAACTACTCTGATCTGCCCTACTTCTGTTTAACATAGGCGAAATAGAGCGCGGTGCTGTAGCTCCCGTATTACTAGCTCCAGTATTATGCCCTGGGTCGCTCACTGCATTGTTATTTTGCATGTTACTGACAGGACGTGTATTATCATTGCTTTGCGCTGCGTTCTGGAATCTCACCCTCCTGTCTTGTGATGGGGTGCGAGGCGTACGTGGCTGTATCAATGGGACATGTAGTGCACTGCGTCTCCCTCTGGAAGGCAAACTTATAGGGGTCGAATGCCTCGATAGATGCGACTGTATGGCTGCTATGTCAATCTCAAGGCGAGTAATTTCGTCCGTCAAATCAGAAACACTATCCATCATCAAAATAATTAACAAAGCTTAAAGTTAACAAATGGTATATTGAAAATTGAAATAATCAAGAACCACCGCTAGCCACCAAAATATGTAACGTGAAGTATATGCGAGCGATCATATATCCGGGGTTCGCCTCTGATTTACACAGAGATATACCATTAGTTTTTCTTAGACTGTCTGTCTAAATACAAATGATCGGAGTAAAACAAACGAATCAAATATATGTACATCAAATGATTGGAGTATTAACAATGAAAACAACAAATGAACTTTAATGTGACCAACTTCGCCCTATTGTTTATATTACAGCGCGTACTGTCAACAGCGCTCAGCCAAGCTACCTTGCACGTCAAGTGACGAGTGACGCGCACCGCTCCCCAGTGCTATGCACTGTATACTGACAGATTACTGCCACGAGCCTTGGCTCTCCTCCTGTCCCTGTCACTGGCACACACCGAGTGATAGACACTCGATCAGTGAGTACACGTCGTGTCCCAAACAAATGGTTGTCCAACCAGCCAGTCACTCTGTATGTAGTACGGCTCTATTCGGGCCTTTAGCCTTATTCAGGCTTAGGCATGGTCCATTTGATATTCAGGGGGGGGGGGGGGGGCTTGGGTTTTTTGTCGGAGCAAGATTATTTTTTTCGCCCCGGACCGGTGCAAAATTATTTTTTTCTGGCAAAGTTGGAGCAAGGATTTTTTTAACTGAATTAGTGATGCGCATATTAAGAATGTTTGTGTTTTATCAATAGAAATTATTCATATTTTTACTCAAAATATTAATGTATTAGTTTATTTTTATGCAAGTATTCAATTCACTTTTAAACAGAGAGATAAAAGATTTTTACAATACAATTCTCAAGATTTTATATAAGGTACATGTATATAACATGTATAAGAGGGTCTGAGGGGAAGGTCTCCTAGACAAATTTTTAAATGTTATTAAGAATTGTAAATTGGTGAATAACTGAATTTCTCCTTCCAAGCTAACAAGAACATAAAATTAGACTCTATGGGATACATGCAACATGTATTAACAGCAATACATATTGATAATATATTTAAGCTTTTAAGGAAGCCCTTTATCATTAACATACATGTATAACTTTTGATATCTTATAACATATGAATTTTGGTACAATTTGTGTATTAGTAAATAATGTTTTGATAGAAAACTATGGCGAGCGAAGCGAGCTAAACATTTTCGATACAATTTGAAAACTGTGGCGAGCGAAGCGAGCCGAAAAATTTTCAAGAATTTTAGCGAAATTTTATGGTAATTCTTCAAATTCAGATTATTTGTAAGAGCAAGATTATTTTTTTCTGTCACACCATATGCAAATTTATTTTTTTCATCAAAATTGAGAGCAAAATTATTTTTTTCGAAAAAAACCCAAGCCCCCCCCCCCCAGAATATCAAATGGACCGTGCCTTACTACAAGTAAGAGTATTAAGCTATACTGCTTACACAGGTAGAGGCTTTAAGATGCGATCGAGACGTTCACACCAAGCGAAGTAAAAGAATAATGAGAGAATCGGGCTTTATATACTGTTGGGAAAGTCTATTATGCTCAACAAAAAGGTTACATCAGGATATGGACGATTCCAATATATCTTAGTCAATGAAACGTTTAAAGGATAGAGCGACTATTTACATAAAGCGTCTTTGTGAGTAATGTGTATTCATTTATGTTACAATATTATGAAATAAGGAAAGATACACATGTGCAAAGAGACATGTATTTAGAAGAATTAATTACAATTTACATCCAAAACGCTATAATTATTTGTAGGCCACGCTATAAGGTATTTTGATGACGCATCATAAGTCATCTGGACATTGCACCTCCCCTAAAAGACGATTTATAAAAATTCAATTTATAAACAAAGGATTTGATCTTCTGAACATCTCTAATATTTTTCGGGATCATCGCGTACAAAGTGCCATTCCTCAATATTTTGAAAATTTAGAACCTCCTCTTATTTGTTACAAACATAAGAGACCTATTCGAAATTTCGTTTTTAACTACAACAAAGTTACACAAGATCCAAAAATACTTGAATCATGTCCTGAAAGAAAGGACCTAAGTATAGAATCCCATCCAAGATAGATTTAATAAAATGTCGCGAAGTGCTAAAGGAAGCTTTAGATAACTATACCAAACGATGGTGCAAATCGGAAGGAGTCGAATCGCATGCTCTGAATGACAGGAAAAACCTCATTTTGGATATTACCGATATTCGAATAGATAAAACAAAGGAGGGGATCTCCAACAACACCAGGTTGTAGCACCCACAGCAAAACCCCAAAACACCCAATGCAAAAACACAAAGCAGACAAGCACAAAGAGACACGTAAGGGACAAGGAACGACAACGCACAACACAGAAACATCAAACACAAAGGACTACACATAAACCAACGAGACCAATGGGCAACCGGTGCCGACTTAGGACGGCCATCTGCCACGGAAATAGCAGAAGGAATGGTTATCCTGGATTACGTGCGCACATCCCTTCCACTTTTCCGATTACCCAGAGGTCTCGAAGAACGTACAATTGTGGTGTAAAACAACCTCCTCACTGTCAGATGACCACACACAAACAAGACCGCAAAACACAGAAGCCCAAGCAACACAGATGAATATGTAAATGGATATAAAAAGAGGGCGTACGTAATACAATCCGTGCTCTGCCGCCGCGAGCTCATGTATGTTATCACCCGAGGAGTCCGACTGACATTCAGAGAGGACAGGTGGTCGGGGCCCTGTCTTCTCTAAAGAGGTTTGGACAGGGCCCGTCATGGAGTCTCGTCGTCACAGTCAGTCAGAGTGCAAGTTTTAAGAATGCGCTTGTACAAGACTGTAGATTGGTCAAGTACCAAGCCTAGTGTCCGTCTGGTGACATTAGATGACTACCACAAAAATCCTCAACTTTTTGAAAATCCAATTTCTAAATCTGAAAGATATTTCAAATCCAAGTTACGTAATTTACATGAAAAATATGTCTTCGCGCCTGCAGACAAAGCAGCCAACAACACCATAATTATTTGAAAACGCTACTACATATCAACTTTAGTTTCGGAACTTTCCTCTACTAATACTTATATCGAAAGCAACGAAAGTGTTCCCAATATTTTGAACAAACATAACAGTGACATTTCTTCTTTTAACATCCCTATTTCTAAATTGGATCTCCCTGCAATATACTGTATACCAAAACTTCACAAGTCTCCTTATAAGTTTCGATACATTGCTAATTCAAGCAACTGCTCAACAACAATTTTGTCTAGAAATCTGACGTCAGCACTCATGGCTATAAAGGAACACGTGGCAAAATACTGTGAAACTGTCATGAACAGGAATGGCGTTCACCACGCTTCCTCACGACAAAATAAATGCTCGAATGTCCAAACTCATTAAATGGTGTTTTGATCGAGAGGGGAAAACTTACCTGTGACTTCTGAATCGAAGGGTTTCTTTTCCGCCACAGATTACAAATCATACAAATCATGGACATGTGGTGAGGAGATTCAAGATGGCGTTTGAAGTGATCACACGCATAATGTAGAGCTCCGAAGAAATTGGCGATTACGGCAGAACTAGTGATTGCAGTTGTATAGAATTTGAATGACATATGCATGGAGATATTTTCTATGACGTGACGGAATTTTTTTTCATGAAAAATCTGAAATTTTGATGGATTTTGATCTGTAAACATTTTGTATTGTGATTGGCAGTGAGTACTCATCAGAAAATGTCCTTTGCACCGAGCGCACCTAGCGAGACGACCCGATCAAAATATTTCACCACGAAGAAGGGTGTCAATACACAAAGACCGTCCACTCGATCTCACAGTGAAAATACTGGTAATACAAGCGTCAGTTCTACCAGTGATGAAAACGAACGAATTCTGAGTGATTTGGAGGAAATTAAAAATGCGATCAAATCTACTGTGAAAACATCAGAACTAGAAGAAATTAGATCGGACATAAAATCAACAGTAAAGAAGGATGATTTGAAAAACATAGTTACTTCCATGGTTAAGGAACTAATGAAGGAGCAGAGAAAGGAGTTTGATCACAAAATAAAAGAAGCTAATGACTTAAACAGAAAGGAAAGAAGTAAAATGCAAGATGAAATTGACAAATTGAGGTTGGAAAATGAAGATTTGAGAGAAAACCTAAGTGCGAAGAGAGCGGAAATCGGCGAATTGCGAGATATTTCAGAGGCCGCTATTGAAAAGGCATCTGAAGCACGGAGATGGGCCAATTATAATCAGCAGTACTCGCGGAAAAACAATGTCAAAGTTTACGGTTTACAGGAGGTCAGGGGCGAGAATACGGGAGACGAGGTCATTAAATTGCTCAAGGACAAGTCAGATACTACTTTACTCCCGGAGGAAATCGTGGCTGCTCATCGAATTCCTGGAGCGCCAAACCAGCCGAGACCAGTAATCGTTAAATTAAAGAACTCGGACGTAAAAAGCCGTGTCATCAAACAGCGTTCCACCATAAAATCCGCCAAGATTGGTGTCCGACTTGCCGATGATGTAACACGTGAAAACAGTAAATTGATGGAACGATTAAATGAACATGATATGATAGAATCGTGCTGGTTCTTTAATGGCAGTGTTTTTGGAAAGGTGAACGGATCAGAAAGGAAGGTGAAATTTGACATAGATGACGTTATTGCAGAGAGAATACGAGCATCAAAGAGACGTAAGTGATTATTTACTTTCTTTCTATTCCATACGATGATTCCGGAAAACATTGACTGAGATAGGCACGGGACGGATTTACCCTGTGCTGATATTACATACGAGCGATTTCCGGTTTGACGTCGGCGGCGAGCGAGTCGTTCCATGTTACTTTCAGACTAGACTCTATAGTTATATATAATCTTAAGTGTGTGAATGCCATAAAAAGCCAATTTCTTTAACAAAGGTGGTTGAAATTAATTCTACTTGAATCAAGTTATATTTTCTTACTAGTCCTGGTTTGTATGTTGTAAGTGTGTTGTGTGAATGTGTTGAATGAAAAATGTACATTTGTCCAGTTGCTTGCATTTATTGTTTTTCCATATTAAATGAACTCATTCCCATCTTCATAATGCCATATCCTTGCTTATGTAGCCTTGACACAAGCCTTCGTGTCAATGACACGCTGTTTCACATTGATTTTGACCCACTGTCTGTATTTAAATATTACATCGATTAAAATATCATCGCTAAATTGCAGAGGATTAAGGGACAATAAAAAACGTAAAGATGTTTTTAAATATTTGCGAGAAAAAAAATCATCAATCTATTGCCTACAAGACACGCATCTTGTCGACTCAGACCTTACTACTGTGTATACCCAATGGGGCTTTGACTGTATGTTAAGTCAGGGAAGAAATGATTCTCGTGGAGTACTGAACCTTTTTAATAATAACTTTGATTATACCATACATAGAACTAAGAAGGATTCTCTAGGTAACCTTCTGGTATCTGAAATTAAACTTACAAACAGAATTACTATTTCTCTCGTGAATATTTATGGACCTAATTCGGATGAATATGCTTTTTTTGAAAGAATTTGTGATATATTGGAAGAATTTGATAATGAGTTTGTAATTATATGTGGCGATTGGAATCTAACACAAGATTTTAATCTTGACTGTTATAATTATATAAATCATGGTCATCCAAGAAGCAGATCTGTTGTTGAAAAACTTAAAAATAACTATAATCTTGTTGACCCCTGGAGAATCCAAAACCCTGATAAAAAAGAATATACCTGGCATCGCACCAATCCCATTAAGCAATCAAGGCTCGATTTCTTTCTAATATCAAATGAGCTAATGTCTTTGGTAAGAAAAGTAAATATTATGCATGGATACAGGACGGACCATTCCTATATTGAACTGGAAATTACAATTTCAGATTTTCAGAAAGCTCCGGGCTTCTGGCGATTTAATAACTCTCTACTTAGAGACATATCATATGTACAGAAGGTCAAAGAGTGCATTTTGAAAACTAAACAAGAATACACTCCATTACCAATTTTGAAAGATAAAATACCAGAAATTCCAGAAATTTCTCTTCCTCTGACTATAGATGATGACTTGTTTTTTGATATGATGCTTATGAATATTAGAAGAATAACAATACCATATTGTTCAAACAAAAAAAGGTTAAATCAGGAAAGAAAAGATAAAATTATTAAAGATATTGAAGAAACTAAATCACGATTTGATAATACTCACAATGAGCAAGATGGGATTAAATTAACTGATCTAAATAAAGAGCTTGAGCAAATAAGAAAAATTGAACTTGAAGGTCTTTTAATTAGAACACACTCTCAATGGATTGAAGATGGTGAAAAACCAACCAAATACTTTTGTAACCTTGAAAAAAGAAATTACGTAAATAAGACTTGTACAGAAATCATAAAAGAAAATGGAGAAGAGATTACTGATCAAAAAGAAATATTAAGTGAGATTACGAACTTCTATAAAAACCTATACAGTAGTAAAGATGATGAACTAAATGATGTTGACTTGAATATACTCTTAAACAACTTTAATATACCCAAATTGTCAGAAGAAGAAAAAGAATCTCTAGACATACCCTTAACTAAAGACGAAATTTTAAACTCACTTAAGACGTGTAAGAACAATAAGACTCCGGGCACATCGGGCTTTACTACCGAATTCTACAAATTTTTCTGGAAAGATCTTGGGGATTTCCTTTTTAGGTCATATAATTGCACTTTTCAAAAAGAAGAATTATCCACTACACAAAAATTAGGAATAATTTCTATATTACCAAAGGGAGATAAACCCAGACAATATTTGAAAAACTGGCGACCCATCTCACTTCTTAATGTGTCATATAAAATTTTATCTGGAGCTATTGCCAAGAGAATAAAATCTGTACTACCAAACATCATACATGAAAACCAAAAAGGATTTTTAGCAGGAAGATACATCGGAGAAAACACGCGCCTAATGTATGACATCATAAACATATGTAATCAAAAAAATCTCCCTGGAATTATTTTAATGTTAGATTTTGAAAAAGCGTTTGACACAATATCATGGAAATACCTAAACAATGTATTACATTATTTCAATTTTGGTGAAAATATTATTAGATGGGTTAATATCTTCTGCAAAGACTTCAAACTTTGTGTATCTCAAAATGGTTTCTTTTCATCTTTCTTTCAAATCGGACGAGGCTGCAGGCAGGGGGATCCTATATCCTCTTACATTTTTTTATTATGTGTTGAGATTTTGGCAATTTTACTTAGGGAAAATAAAGATATAAAAGGAATAAACATCTGTGGCAATGAGTATAAAGTTCTGCAATACGCGGATGACACTGCTTTACTGCTTGATGGTACTGAATATTCTTTACGAAATGCTCTTACTTTAATTGGTCAATTTGCAAAATTCTCTGGTCTGAAGCCTAACTACAGTAAAACGCTCGTTATCAGAATCGGTTCTTTAAAAAATTCTAGACTTATTTTATGTGAAGAATATAAATTAACCTGGTCACAAAATCCATTCAAATTCTTAGGAATTAACTTCTCTACGAATCTTTCAAATATAGAAGAGCTAAATTTTCCGCAAAAGATACAGGAAATAAAAAAACTTATTAATTCTTGGTCTCGAAGACTCTTGAGTACAAATGGTAGGATAACTGTTGTAAAAACTATCTTAGTACCTAAACTTACACATTTACTTATTGCTCTTCCAAACCCATGTGAATCAACTATAAAAGCTATTGAACAATTATTTTTTAAATACATATGGAATCAAAAGACAGAGAGAATTTCTAGAAAAAGCATTATACAAGACTATAGGTTTGGTGGATTAAGAATGATTAGCATTAGATCTTTTATGAAAAGTCTTAAGATTACATGGATAAGAAGAATAATAAATGGAGATGAACACCTTTCATGGCTTAAACTCTTATCTGGCTCACTTCCAAAAGATTTTAGATTTTTCTTGAACTTTGGGCCAGAATATTCAAAATTACTTGCAAAAGTTGAGAATTCCTTTTGGAAAGATGTATTCATTTCATTTTATCAGTTTCGATTTCTTGTTGATAATGAAGATAACGTGAATGAACCACTCTGGTACAATAACTTGTTTAAAATCAACAATGAAATGCTGTATTATAAGAACTGGATAAACAAAGGGATCCTTTACATAAGCGATCTTTTGGACAATGATGGAAAACTGTTGTCATACGAATTATTTTGTGAAAAATACAACTTTCATCCCCCATTTACCTTGTACTATGGTATAAAAACATGTATTGAAAGAAAGAAATTAAAATTTGATATGTTTTCCTTATTTCATTATCAGGCCAAGTATCCAAAATATATTAGAATTCTCAGAAAAAATACTAAGGGTTCAAAAGATTTTTATGACCTTTTCATAAAAAATACATATATCAGACCAAAAAGTGAGATGAAATGGGAGACAGAGTTACAACTAACCAATGACTCACTACATTGGGAAATTATAAATTTAGCAGTACATACTAATACAAATGATTGTAAGTACAAATGGTTTCAATATCGTATCATTCACAGAATTTTGGGAACAAATGTAATTTTACATAAAATTGGAATTAAAGATTCAGATAAATGTTCCTTTTGTCAAAATTTTTCGGAAACAATTTGCCATCTATTTTTCTATTGTGAATACTCTTACAAATTATGGGAAGAATTTAAAATTTGGTTGTATGAAACATTTGAAATTGAATTAGAATTAGATATTAAAAATATCATCCTTGGTTTTACTGAGAAAAAATACAAGAGACTGAATGTCATTATTTGTGTAATAAAACATTACATTTTCCAACAAAAGATGGCAAAATGCATACCTTATTTTACTGGTGCAAAAATGAGTATTATTAATTATTTAAAATCAGAAAAATATATATTTAAGAAGAATCTTCAAAGTGAAAAGTTTTCAAAGAAGTGGGGAATGTTTCAAATACTAACTCAGTAATTTTTCTATACTTTATTCAAAATTGAATTATGAATTGATAACATTGTATATGCAACTGGAGTTCTTTTGTTTTTTTTTTGTTTTTTTTGTTTTTTTTGTTTTGTTTTTGTTTTGTTTTTTTTTTTGTTTTGTTTTGTTTTTTTGTTTTTTTTTTTGTTTTTTTTTTTGTTTTTTTTGTTTTTGTTTTTTTTTCTGTTTTTTGTTTTTTTCTTCCTTCCCTTTCTTGCTCTCTCTTTTTTCTTTTCTCTTTTCCTTTCTTTTTTTATGTCTTTGTGTATGTGTTAGTGCTGTATGCTTTTTATTCTTTAGTTATTTAGACAGCAACAAGCTGCTGATTCAGAGGCATATGAGGTAGTGACACTGTAGTATATTTGATGTGACTATATGTGCTTCTTTGCTTTATAAGTATATGTTGCTTATATGTATTGTTTGTATATATACCTGTGTGCTTATTTGTGCTGTCATGTGTTACAAATGACTGACTGTGTGTATGTGTCTTTGTCTTCTTGCTTGAAAACAATGCAAATATATTGCAAGTACATGTGCTATATGTGTGGTACAGTGAGCTATGACTACATGTGGTATTGTAATGTGTGCATGATAATATGTGCTTTTGTGAAGTACAGTGAGCCATATGTGGTATCGTCGACTATGTGTGCATGTTATATGCTTTTGTGAAGTACATGTGAATGAGCTATATATGTGGTATCGTGCATGTTATGTGTGCATGTTATGCGCTTTTGTGAAGTACATGTGAATGAGCTATATATGTGGTATCGTGCATGTTATGTGTGCATGTTATGCGCTTTTGTACAGTGCATGATATGTGCTTTAACGTTAGTTCAATGCATTGGGACTTTTGAACTATGTCTATATGTATGTATGTGTCTAATATATATATATGTCTAAAAAATAAAAATTAAAAAAAAATGGACATGTGGTGACCTGTGTATTGTCTTGTCCTTCCATTTGGACAATATTTATGTAAGATTTGGTGAGAAACTCTACAAGCAGGTTGTAGGGATTCCAATGGGTACTAATTGTGCGCCTCTTGTTGCAGATTTATTTTTTATACATGTATGAAACGGAATTTATCCAAAATCTTCGAAAACAAAGAAAAAATGATGATGTGAAATGCTTCATTCGTACTTCTAGGTACCTGGATGATATTCTTACTATCGACAATCCTGTTTTTGAAAAGTATAAAAATGTTATTTATCCACAAGAATTGATTCTAAACAAGGCAAACGTTTCAAACACAGAAACACCGTTTTATGACCTAAATATCAAAATTGTTAATGGAGAGATCCATACAAGTGTGTATGACAAAAGAGATGATTTTGGATTTAACAAAGTAAATTTCCCCTGGCTTGACGGTGATGATCCTAGATTACCGTCCTATGGTATCTATATTTCACAGCTCATCCGGCATGCTAGAGCATGTACTGATGTTTTGGATTTTCATAGTAGAAATGTACAAATTACCAAGAAACTTTTAGGACAAGGTTTTCGCTTTCACAAACTAGTAAAGACTTTCTGGAAATTTTACAAAAATTATTGTCAACTTCTTCTGAAATTCGGACCAATACAGGCAACGGAGTATATTACTCTAGGTATTTCACAACCTGCATTTTATTGTGACATTATTAACAAGATAAGAAGGATCAAAGATGGACAACATCACTATCGAAAATGCGTCAGAATCATCAAACGCCTTTTATACCGTGGATATGATCCTAATGTCACCAGACGGACACTAGGCTTGGAACTTGACCAATCTACAGTCTTGTACAAGCGCATTCTTAAAACTTGCACTCTGACTGACTGTGACGACGGGACTCCATGACGGGCCCTGTCCAAACCTCTTTAGAGAAGACAGGGCCCCGACCACCTGTCCTCTCTGAATGTCAGTCGGACTCCTCGGGTGATAACATACATGAGCTCGCGGCGGCAGAGCACGGATTGTATTACGTACGCCCTCTTTTTATATCCATTTACATATTCATCTGTGTTTCTTGGGCCCCTGTGTTTTGCGGTCTTGTTTGTGTGTGGTCATCTGACAGTGAGGAGGTTGTTTTACACCACAATTGTACGTTCTTCGAGACCTCTGGGTAATCGGAAAAGTGGGAGGGTTGTGCGCACGTAATCCAGTTTAACCATACCTTCTGCTATTTCCGTGGCAGATGGCAGTCCTAAGTCGGCACCGGTTGCCCATTGGTCTCGTTGGTTTATGTGTAGTCCTTTGTGTTTAATGTTTCTGTGTTGTGCGTTGACGTTCCTTGTCCCTTATGCGTCTCTTTCTGTGCTTGTCTGCTTTGTGTTTTTGCATTGGGTGTTTCGGGGTTTTGCTGTGGGTGCTGCAACCTGGTGTTGTTGGAGATCCCCTCCTTTGTTGCCAATATATTACTGACAACATATTTGTATTAGTATTCACATAGTGGAAATGGATTTTGAATATTTGTACTTAAACAGAGAAAGGAAGCAAGCGCTATACGGGAACTCCTTTTTCACAGTATGTAATAAATGCTCACTACCATTGAAATCCTCCTAATTTCATGATCAATATCTCTCGGCAACCACATCAGATCCTGAACATTGAAATTTATGTTGTACTTTAGAATTTCAGTACAGCATATGCACATTTCAACAAGAAATGTTTTATCAGTGATGACGGAGACCAAAAAAGAGGAAATCCAAATAATATGAAATTTTGAAGAGCAACGTTCTAAAATTGACCTAAACTTTCTGCCAAAGAACCTGCACATACACAGATATACATGTATATCTGATATAGTCCATGGACTTCTTAAAAAGGTCAGATGACATGACACTTTTCAACTTCTTCATTTGATGATCGCAACAATCTCATTCAATATTTACAAAATTAGCCCGGCACGTTATGATAGGGAGATCAGATTTAGATATGTAAGTATGACCCTGATTCCTCCGCTCACTGGACCTTTCCCATTCACTCACTCCCTTTCCCATTATCTAAAAATCAACCCTTCCCATCAAAATATTATCACCAAAAATTCCTTGGTAGCCTTAATGCCTCTTTTGTAGTCATGACATAATTTTTGTCAATTTATCCCTGGAAATCAGATCACTAGATTGTGTATATGTAAGTGTATACGCGTATATATCACATACCTGCAACAAGAAACGCCTTATAGTGATTAGGGTCGCAAGATTTTGTTTTGAAGGCGGGAACCAGAATATCATACGGCCAACGCTCTTAGAACGTTGAATTGCGACCGTTAGATAATTATGTAACGGCTCAAAAATGACTTAAAGGCGGTATTCACTTAGATTACAACTCATACGTGTCACTTGTTGACATTTATAGAGGCACCAAAAATTGAGATGGATTCCATAGTTAACAGCTACTACGTCTAGCTCAAATTTATCAGGTCTTAAATGATGCTATTGAATTTGAAGACGTTTAACATTACATATGAAATATGCTTCGTTTGCATCCCATTTGATATAGCATTTCACCCATTTCTTCACGTATATTTTACTTTCAGACCCAGGGGAAGTGCCAGAATTTTTCATTTCAAAAACAAGACTGATGGAAAATGAGACCCTGACCATGAATGCGGTTGTAATGGGCAATCCTGACCCTACCTATATGGTACTGAACAATGATACTGGTCAGGGATGGTTACGAGCAGACCTTGCCTCTAACTTCACTTTATCCAATCAAGTCAGATGTGGCGATACTGGAAATTTTATTATCACTGGTCACAACAAGCTGAATAAAAAGAACTTCACTAAATCTGAATTCGTTACAGTTCTATGTAAGTTTAACCCAGATTGTGTAAGACTGTTCGTTAATTAGTTGATTTTAAACATTAATCATTGACTGTGTACTTACCGTTCCTTGGGATTGTTTCATGAATCCATTAAGATTTGTCGAATACATGTACTTAAATTAAAGCTTCGGATTCTATGAGAGATAAAATATCCTCTACAACTGCTTTTTCTTTGATGGATCTAAGACATTTGTGTTTTATACTTAGGTACTTCTTTAATGTTTATTCCAATTTTCTGTCAAATAGTTACAAGCGTACATCATTTAAAACAAACCGAATGTACGTTTCATAATCGTTTCGAAGTAAATATATTTCTTAAATCATTTTTAAATCATTTGCAGGTGCACCTAAAGAAAACTTATACAAGTACAATACTCGCACAGTTTACGCAGCCCTTGGAACAAATACTTCTTTAAGAATGGACTGTGTCGGCGATCCTTACCCACAATTCCTCTGGAGGCATAACAACGTAAATGTAAATGACCGATCAACTCAACTTACCCCTCATGCCTCAGTAATATTTTTCGATGAAGTATCAATCTCGGATTTTGGAAATTATACCCTGACGTTGACCAATGTATACGGACAATACACAACAAGGTATCAGCTGATTGGAAGAGGTAAATGTTTTTGATTAAAGAAGTGAGTAATACTGTATTTTTTGTATTTATTAAGGTATTTATAGTAGTGCTGTGCATCGCCTAATAATCAGTTTCTCAAATACGCCATCTTTCTTTCTAGACATGTATGTTAACTAAACTTATGAAACGGCATTAGGAATTACTTTTTTTTCATTAAGAATTTCAAGGAATTATTATCTAAAACAAGCATAACTAGTGCTCTGTATTTAGAAATGATTGTCCAGAAGCCTGTTCTTTTCGACTGTTACAAAGTGAAATTGAGTTTGTTAAGGCATATATATCTCGGTAAAAAAGCTTACTGAAGTGGATATTATTTTAGGTCCCCCGGGCAGACCAACCAATGTGAAGGTATTAGAAGTGAAAGATCATAGTGTTCGATTGGGCTGGACGACAGGTTATGACTACAGCCTTCCACAAACGGTGCATATTATGAAATGGATTGGGAATCAATTTATGGATATAACTCTAGCATATGTCCAAACAAACTCTGCAGGATTTCAATATGTAGAGAAGGAGGTGTATCATCTCGACAGCAGCACGTCCTATAGAATAACATTGGTCAGTGAAAATATCTATGGTCTTGGTCAGTTTTCTGAGGAGATTCGTTTCGTCACAAAAGGTAACTTAACAATCATAACTTAAGGTTAGGGTTGCAACTACAGGGAGATAACTCTATTTTTATATCATGTAATACTTGAAACCAACATGGACGATTAATGGTATAAGCTCAGTTTGTTGCATTATTTCAGAAAAAAATAATACTCCCTGAAATTTTCATTGCTGAATGGGTATTTTGGGGGAAAATGCATATTTGTCAATGAAAAATCGCCGAAAATTGGAAAAAAAATTGTCATTTTCCCATGAGTTCTGCTTCTAAAGATTCAAACATCAGAATATGTCCTATTCATTATACTCTTTAAAAATGAGAAAATAAGAAGTTCAAACTTTCGAGTTAATCTCTCTGTTTTGGGGTAAAAATGTTGATTTTTTGCACAAATTATTGTGCTATTTATAGAAACAGTCATTTTACTCTAAAACGAATTCGGGCACATATTGGTTTGACTGCTTTAGGATAAACTAATACCATAGTTCTATACATAGAAAAAATTTGTGTACCTGGTGACCTTCTAGCTATTAATAAAAAATAATGAGTTGTTGCCATGACAACCAGCGAAATCGTATTTATAAGAAAATACACTTGATAGAACGGTTTATTTTATCAAAATTTTTCAAAATAGGCTTTAATTCATACATAAGCTATTAGAATCCAGAAAAATAAGGGTATATATGACTTTTTCAATTTTCATGCATTGCAGAGGTATGTAAAGTTATGATGTGGTATTCTCTAAAATGACGAAAATGTTAAAATAGGCCAAAAATGGATGTTTATAGCCAAAAAACGAGACGGGCAAATTTTGATATTTTGGTCTGAATAGTTCGAGGAGATGTTCCTCTACATGTGGACATATCTATCTTTCTTCTACCTCATTTCTATTAAAAGTCGCCACCCTGACCTTAAAACGAAATATCAATGTTTGATTATCATTAAGGTAATATTTGTACTTTTCTTACTCTGAAAATTAACAATCGATGCATCATTTTCATTTTATTGTAGAAGACGAGAAGCCTCAATCTCAGTCAGTATCTGTTCATTTGAGTATGATCATCCCTGTGTCCATTGTGGCATTTCTTGCTTTGATGGCAGTTGTATTTGCCATTGTGTGTTTGTATCGAAAAACGAAGAAAGGTAAACAAAATGACTTATGCGCAAAAACTACGAGTACGGTTCTTTATCTAAAATCCTGAATTGAATTACAAGTTTACATTGCTGGGATTTGCGTGCCATAACAGTGTGGTGTATTCACGTTTCAATTGCTATAATAAATGCAAAATGAATAGAATTTGCAAGTAAAAACCGTCTATCCATCTTGAAATTATTTTAAGGTTCAGCTAATAAGAGTTCTTGTATTCACAGGAAAGAAGCAATTTTAAAGATAATCACCGATATTTTTTTTTTACTGTTTGAAATCTGTGCCAAATTTGGACATAAAACCAAAACTGTAACAAAAATTAAAGTGCCTAAAAGACCATTTGGAAGATTACAACATAACATCTGTGTATAAAATATGAAAAAGCATAATAAATATATGAATAGTAAAATTCCTAAAACATATTCACATGATTGATAAAATAATACTTTTCTAGTAAAAGATTGGCTAGGAAACACGATACAAAAAGCAAATATTCCCCAATCTTGATTAGAAGCTAAAAGAGAGTACTTATATAATGAAAAAATATAATTATCTTAATATAAAAACAAATAAACATTTTAATGATGAAAATGTCCAATACTTATCTTCCTATGAAAAAATTCTGCTGATTAAAATTATACTTACAATTTCACATATTTTTGTTTTGTAGGTTCATCGGGGAGCGCATTGGAAAAGAAAAGAATAATCAACTGATTTTACATTATATATACACAATATTAATACTCAACTGGCTAGAATTTATTTTCTGTTTTAGAAAGAAAAAGAAATTTTTCAGAATACTACTCTTTGAATTAAATAATTTTATTTAAGCACTGTGTATTCTGAATATACTATCCGGTTATAAGAGTTAAATTCTAAAGATGTTCTTGACTGAGAGAACATAATTTATTTGATGCATAAAGAGATGTGTTATCGAAATATTCA
This sequence comes from Pinctada imbricata, assembly GCA_033119305.1. Classification (NCBI taxonomy): domain Eukaryota; kingdom Metazoa; phylum Mollusca; class Bivalvia; order Pterioida; family Pteriidae; genus Pinctada; species Pinctada imbricata. The sequence continues at coordinate 52,237,528 of VSWD01000008.1, read as the reverse complement.
ATCAATATGAAGGTTAATACATACCTGCTTCCACTTTTTCTATACCTATGCCTCATGTCAGGAATATAAAAGCACAGTAAAGAAAAGGTTGGCCTGCCTCTCGGTCTGTTTTGAAATATGCAGAATACAAGAAATTATAATTTCAAGTAGCTATAGAATCAGTATGTGATAGTAAATTTCCATACTATGTTATCATTTTGTCAACAACAACAAAATATTTGCCGATATGAATTAACCTACGCGAAACTTTGGGGTTCATTATTATCGAACACAAAACATAAACTCAGAACCCAGAAATAAAAATCAAAAGGGTTACTATAATATATATAATAGAACTTTCTCACGAGAAAAAAAAACATAAAGAAAGGACACCTTTTCCATGCCTACCTTTCAAAGATTTTGATTAAATATGAAAACTAACACATCGTCCCTTTCAAAAAATATTTTTTTTCATTTCAGAATTAAAATTACAACGTAAAAAATCATTTTGTCGGCGCCGTGGTATAGTTATTAGGGCGTCGGGCCAGTGACCGAAAGGTTGCTGGTTCGAGCCTCACTAGGACCGTAGATCGGCCGACATAAACATTTGTAGTGTTATATACTAAAAAAATATCCTTTTCTTTGTATTGTTTACATGTCTTTGGTGTTTAAAAAATGACAAATCATTTGAATCACATTTCTACTATTGTTTCCCTCCAAAAAAAAGCAAAATATCTGTCATTTTAATACTTCAAAAGTTTTTTTTAATGAGTGACCTCGTTACCATGGAAATCATTATTCCATTTGTTCAAAACAATTTGTTTTCATCCATTTTTCAATAATTCAGTTATATACAAAATGATTTGTACAAAATCATTAGTTGCCATTATCCTTACAGAGAACTGAAATAAAAAGGTCAACATTATGGTGAGGTTTAACAGGACGTAGATTACGAAAGTTTACAATGTCCGTGTTATTAGGCATTGAGTCCACATTATTAATATAAACACTTATTTCCTGTTGCAATGTGGAGTAATTAAGCTCGTTCCCCGTGACATTGGATGTTTTAAGTTTATTAATTACTTCTTTTCAGTTCTGTCGCTTGAAAGAATCTTTGTTTTGGCACTTCATCAATTTGACACCATACACTTTATTTAATTCGGAAACTTGTTATTTCATCCAAATACATCATCGAAAATAAAGGAGGTTTACTTCTTAGCACCATCTCTCCAATGCTATTTTGAACATAGATTTTATTTGGATATGCTACTAAATCGACCCAACAGGAAATTTGGAACCGCGTATCCTCTGTAAAGTAAATACATGAATTCAAATTCTAAAAATAAAACCAGAGGGTGCTAGTGAAATGAATTTGGGCGGTTTATGAAAAGCTCTTTGGCTGGAAGCATCATTGATGAGAATTTAATATTCGAAACACGTGTCTGGTGCATAATAAATTGGTTTGAAATTTTCTTCAAGAAGGTATAGAGTTGAAACCCTCCTGCATTATTAAAAAATGTATTAAAGTTCCTGTCTATATTAAAAAGGGTGACGTTGGAAAAGAGAGCAATATGAAACTGGATACACAATTGAAAAGTAAATTAAAAACCTATTCTGAAAAGAATTGAGAACTCCGTTCTTAGAATTTAAAGAATTCCAGGTTCTCTCCTTCTTCAAAGAATAGTATAAATCAGGTATCAATTATACACAAGGGCATTCTAAATTGTGAGAAAAAAAAATAATGTGTATGAAAGAACAAGTTGTCAAAACCATAGATGTGATCGGCAGTATTTGTTCAATCATGCATTTTATCTTCAAAGTGAGTTAAACATGGGTTTCTTAAAAAGTTGTGCATATTGTATGAAGTCTAATCATTTAATGCGGATGCATTCTTCTATTTGGTTAAAGTCTTTTGAACATTATCTTAAAAATGCCGTACCCTCTGAACAAAATACATTTTTTAGAGTTCCCTAGGATAGGATAGCATAGCATAGAATCTCAGAAATTCTGGAGATCAGCAAGAGATCTCTGATAGCTAAATACACTGTATTTACCAAATTTAGTAAAACTATTCATCATGCGGTAACGATATGGTGCCAAGCAGAAAAAGAAAACTGTGACATTAAATTGAGGTCGTCACTTTTATTTAAGCAAGGTAGAAAGTTGAAGTTCCCAATCGTAAGAAGATATCAAATAAACAACACAAAGCATAACGTACCAATGTACTCATAAGTAAGTAGGCAGTGACCTTCGACCAATGCCTAAATTCTAGAAACCTACATCATATCTTTAAAATTGTACACTTTAAACTTACCAGTCTTATATCAGAACATAAGCGAAACATGTGCCAACATTTAGGGAATAACTAGTTTCTGACGTTATGTTTGCGGATGGTACGTGCTGATTTTATGGTCGCAAACGTAGTTTTCCTGGCGACGCGTAGGAAGAGCCAGAAAAACGGATGTTTGTACCGTAAAATCAAAATGTACCGTCCTCAAACATAACGTCAGTATCTAGTTATTCCCGTTCTTATGCAATTTTTTGTGAATATTAGGTTGCAGTGCCGACAACAAAACATAAGTACATAAAACGTGCATGTCTGGTTCATGCTGCAGATTTATCTGTTCTTAAATGATGCTATTGAATTTAAAGACGTTTAACATAGACATACCCCCATCCGAAAGGGTCCCTGTAAAGTGAGAAACGAAACAAAAACGAAACGAAACGAAATAAATTGAAAGGAAATAAATCGAAACGAAACGAAACAAATCGAAACGAAACGAAACAAATCGAAACGAAACGAAGCGAAACGAAACAGATCGATACGAAACAAAACATAAAACTTAAAGAATATAAGAAAAAGAGGACAAATCGCCGAGAACGAATATTTAAAGACAAGATCAGCATGTGATACAAAAAAAAATGTATTGCCTTAGTCCAAGAGATCTACATTTGTAACTAGTGCCGTGAGGGTTTCTTGAAAGAGTCAAAGTTGACAATTAAAAAGGTAAATGTCAAATGTCATCCATGTATTTAAGAGGAATAAAGGGGACCGACTTAGGACGGCCATCTGCTACAACAGTAGGAAAAGGTGTGGTCATCAAGATCATATGCATTGTCAAAGAGTGAGGTGTTCGTGTGACCATCAGTCAGCATTTTGTCCTGATAGGATATTGAATTATTTGTGTCTGCAATGACAAATTTGTAGGATATTAAATTATTTGTGTCTGCAATGAAAAATTTGTTTATAGAGAAATTTTGAATTTGAATGCACCGAAAAGTACGGGATTATATGATATCTCAGGCAGATTCATTCGTGATGGTGCACATATTTTGAAAAAACCTATCACCTTTACTGTAAATCTTTCGATTGCAAGTGGTATTGTACCTGATGATATGAAGGTGGTAAAGGAAAGGCCTCTGTACAAGGAAAATAGTTCCCTTGAGGCAGGGAATTACCGACCTGTCAGCATTTTAATAATTGTATCAAAGATTTTAGAAAGATCTGTATTCACAGGGAAAGGAGTGAATCTCCAACAACACTGGTTGCAGCATCCACAGCAATACACCGAGACATCCAATGTAAAAACACAAAGCAGACATCCACAGCAAGAGACGTAAAATGAACAAGGAACACCAACTCACACAATGGAAACATGAAACACAAAAGAACACACATCAACGAGACCAAGTGGCAACTTGTGCCGATTTAGGAAGGCAATCTGCCACGCAAGTACCAGACTGTGTGGTTATCCTGGATTACAACCCTCCCACTTTTCCGATTACCCAGAGGTCTCGAATAACGTACAATTATGACATACAACTAACTCCTTACTGTTAGATGGCCACACACAAACAAGACCGCAAAACATTAGGCCTAATCAATACAGATGAATCCCCTATGTAAATGGATATCAAAAGACAAGTTATACATTACTTAGATGAAAACAAACTCCTTTTCGATTTTCAATCCGGTTTTAGAGCAAAATATTCCATAGATACATGTCTTATATCTTTTTGACTTTTTTTAAAACTAATACGTCAAAAGGCTTATTCACAGGTACAGTATTACCCGAAACGTTCATGTCTGGTCCATGCTGTAAATTTATCTGCTCTAAAATGATGCTAATGAATTTGAAGACGTTAAACATACTAGTTCTCGATCTACAAAAAGCGTTCGACACTGTTAACATAAAAGTCTATGTAAAAAAAAATAGAATCTTTCGGAATTTTCTCTGTAAATTGATTTTAAATCTTATCTATAAAGTGACAGGAAACAATATGTTCAAATTAATACAGGTTTGTCTGATCCTGAATATATAACATGGAGTGACTCAGGGTAGTATTTTAGGGCCCCTTCTTTTTCTTACATATGTGAATGACATGTCCATCATTGTTTGTTATCTTGTATAATACACTGACGAAAGTGCTCTATTTTTGTGCACAAAGACCCAGATGTAATAGCAGAGAAGCTTGGAGTAGTTTTGAAACAATGTTCTGAATAGCTTGTTGCTAACAAACTTTCCTTACACCTTGGAAAGACTGAATGCATAGTTTTGGTCCAAAACGAAAACTCAAAAAGGTTTTTGATTTTAAGGTCAATTGCAATGGTCATATCATACAGTCATCTGACTATGTAAAATAATTGACAACCATCTCAGTGGCGATATATCTCGGACACAATATTGTACCCATATGACATTGTTTGACACGTGTTGCGGATATCAAATCCTCGTCAGCGATGCTTCCAACAAAAGTGCTTTTTATAAACCGCCAAAATTCATTTCAGTAGCGCCCTCTGATATTAGTGTTAGAATCTAAATTTGTGTATTTACTTTACAGAGAGTAAGGTATGTTTGAAATCAAGCAGAGGCTCCGAATGTATGTTTGATGTCAAGCAGAGGCCCCCGTAGGTGGGGTCAAGGTGCTCACTGTCATTTTCTGTTGATGTGTTTTCATTATTGTTCATCTCTCATTGAGGCCTTTTCTGGGCATTGGCGATCACATTTTTTGTAGAATTTGTAATCATGACAAATATGGATAATGACCATATCCCTGTATACAGCACAAAATCGATAATTCAGAAAATCAGAAACCGGAGGCATACAAAATCAGGATAAAACAGAAATCAAAGCAAACAAATACCTCCACCACATGAAAAGGAGCGGACTCACGATATGAGAGTGAGACCAGGTGCCCAGGAAGAGTAAGCATCTCCTGCTTGCATGCAACATCCGCCGCTTCAATTCGGTAGAACTGTCACATCCGGTAACTTCCATTTCGGAGGACAAAGAGTTCAATCTTCGGTTGGATGGTTCAAATAGTCTATGATGAAATAGCATTCACCATTCTGGAGAGTGGGACATCAAAGTGTATGACGAATTCCCCATATCGACCGTAGAACTTCCTCAGTGACGATGTTAGTCGGTCACAAACATATCCCTGACTGAGAAGCTTATCTGAAAGACGCCTAGCTCTCAGAACAAAATCCGTATATTTGGTACTTGCTCTGACATAGCGTATAAACTGAGATATGAACACGCCATAAGCAGGCGATGAAAGGATGTTCCTACTCAGAAAAGGAAAGTTTGTAATGCTGAAATTGAAGTCGTCACGTTTGTCATAGAGTGAGGTGTTCATGTGACCATCAGTGTCGTAGGACAACATTATGTCCAAATAGAATGCTGAATTATTTGTCTCTGTAGTTTCTTTGACTTCAAGCTCCGAAGGATAGATACTGCTCAGGTAATCCGCGAAATTTGGATTATTGATGGACAACACATCGTCTATGTATCTGTAAGTGGAGTTGAAGTCAGAAGCTAAGTATCTTTTCCCTTCAGAGACCAAAGATTGAATGAATTCAGCTTCGAACGAGTAAAGGAAAATGTCGGCAAGGAGTGTCGCACAATTGGTCTTCATTGGAATTCCGACAATTTGCTGGAAGACCTTTCCTCCAAACACAACAAAAATGTTGTCGATCAGAAAGTTTAACATCTGAATAATATCAGTTTCAGTGTACTTATTTTCAGAATCGGACTTTTCTTTTACAAAGCAGGTTTTGTCATAGTTAACAACAATAAATTTGTATTTGCGATTACCGTTCTTACTTGTAAACGCATTACTTATAATTTTTGCGAGTCTCTCTTTCAATTTAGAATGTGGAATAGTAGTGTAAAGTGTCGAAAAATCAAAGGCTTTAATCGAATGGACTCTACTAAAATAAGTGGATTTCAGATGTTCTAAAAATTCCTTCGAATTCTTTAAAATCCACATCTGGTAGATACCACTGCGAGAATATACTGTCGAACAATATTTTTGAAGCCCAGATTTGATTTCAGATAAAACTTTGGTGAGTAAGAGCGATACAGATTTGGTAGAACATTTTGAGGAACCAGCTATGAAACGTTGTTTGTGCGGATTCTTATGCATTTTAGGCTTTGTCTTGGAGGTAGGTAAGCTCTGTGATAACATCAGGGTCTTTAAATATAGACTCGAATCTGGTGTTCACAGTTGATTTTAATCGGTTAATTCTAGATAAAAGTAACCCTCTGATGGATTTTATCCATTCGGAAAGGGTGTCGAGCTGTACATCCTCTTTCTTTGCCCAACGTCTTGCATATTCCTCACAAGAGTCCATGATAATTTTGACATTTTGGTTCCATGTAAAGGACATACTTTCTCTGTATTTGGAACCCTTTTTTAACAATTCTCTCAACTTGTCGTTCTTGACTATACTAAGGTCACCAGTAATAACGTGTCCACAAGGAGAGTAGTTGAAATCCGATGACGAACATTCACAAGGAAGTGGATGTAGTGAGGGATTTCTTAAATCAATACACTGCAAGAATCGTTTGTAATTGTAAATTTAATATGCAACTGTTGGTGTGTAGCTATAGGAAATACAAGGAGTTTCTTTTCTTTTGAAATATGGTGGGATTTTTTCTGTGACAGTTTTGTCATTCAAAATTTGACCAAGATTCAATTTATCAATACCTTTTTTTGCAAATCTTACTTTAATGAAAGGACGGTTTGTTTTCTTCTCTGATTTATCTGATCTAACTGTTAGAAATAAACGAAAAGTAGAAATGTCCAAGATGACTCCTTGTAGTCTGTATTCTGGGGAACGTGTATCGGTAAATGTGAGGTCCTTTGTATGTTTGTAAATTTCGTGTAACTTCCGTAAAGGAACAGAGTATTATTTGGTATGAATATAATGCAGGCCTAGAGGCTTATTCAAAAATGGAACCAAGTCATCGAAGGAGAAATTATGTATCTCAGGCCTATTATATTCATACTTCACAAATCATACTTCACTCTTCAAACCGTTTCGGATACTTTTTGTTAAATGATTTTTCTCTCATTTTCAACGTTTGGCATAAATTTGTCTGTCGTTGTGTCTATATATATAACTTTTTTTTTCGTTATGTCCAAACTTTGATAAAATGGTCCCTTCTCTAATCTGTATAGATATATTACACTTGCAGAACATGAAAAGTAAAAACCCAAAACTCAAATAAGACCAAACAGAATTCTAATTGGATATGCCTTCCAGTAGTTTCATTCTTTGTTTTAGGGAATATCCGACGTGATTTCGTTTGACGATTTGATTTTGAATGGAATTATCCTTTCGCTGTGATAGTTATAATCTTTTTTTTTTTTCTTCTTTTTTTGATACTTTGCAACTTTTCTCCCAAACGAAAAGTGTTGATTTTGTGTAAAGATAATGCGGCACACAACAACATCTATTTCAAAAGTCAACCAAACAATAAATGTATATATTCATCTTGTTAATGTGTGTTTCTTTTTTGTTTCCTTTTCTTTTGATTTATTTATTAATTCTTGTGTTGTCTTGGTTTTTTTATTAAATGTTCTTTTTTTTTCTTGTTTTGTTTTTATTTGAGAGGGGGGGGGGTACGACACATCACCTTCAAAGGGTTCGTTTTAGTTTTGCCTTGTTTGTTGGTGATTCTGTTGTGATTATTCTTTATGTCCCCGTATAAAAGTTGAAATAACTGGACGCACCTGACTATTTTCTTGACTTGTGATTGCGTATTCTGGTGAAATCCCTGCGACGTTTTCATATCGGGCACAATCACCAATATTCGTCATGTGAATGCGTATGCACTTGCACAAACATATCCCTACATTTAGCTCACGCGCTTTTCTACTTTCAAGTAGACAACATGTAAATGTAGGTTAGGGTTTAGACAAAGCGTAGATAAATATACGAATTTAGTGATATTTGCTGACACCACAGAACAATTATATTATAAAAATATTCTTACTGTCACTTGTGTAACACAGGTAGATTAGGGCTAATAACCGACTTCTACAAATAAAGCTGATAGCAACATAAGGTGTGTCAATATCTCAGGTAAAGTCACGTGATTCTGTTCATTCCACAAACAGAAGCAAAATGTCGAAATATTAGCTTTCGCCAAACAAGAATATTCCGTTATCTCATTACAAGTAGAAAATAGTTCATAATGTTTCGCCGATATCATTCCAATATAAGTACCCTACTACTGCTTTCAATTGTTGCCTTTGTTTATGCAAAGAGCGTCATCGACTGGAAATTGGGTAAGTTTCACATTGACTATATTTCATTATAGTTGTAGAAATAGTGGAAGACTTAGAGCTTAGCTCTCTTACAAAATTGAGTTCTTCTTTATCATCGACATAGGATCCCTTAAAAAGGAAGACGACAAGAAGAAGATATGCAGAGAGGGAACAGGTGTTCTTATACCATGTAACGTGACGGAATCTCCAAATATAAAGGTCTGGTGGACGAAAAATAAGAGTCATTCTACCTTTCACCAGGATGGCATAGTACTGAGATTTAATGTGGTCAGTAGACTTGATGGAGGGACGTATTTATGCCATGCTCAGAACCTCAGTGCTGAAACGAATGCAACAGTCGTTGATCATGTTTTTCTCGATGTACAATGTAAGTTGTAATTATTTTGAGAACTATCGTTTATGAAACGCAGATTCTGAATTGACGTATCATAATTAGAATGCGGCTAAGTTAAAAATTGATAATTAAGAACTCAATACAATAACAATATATGTCGTCCATATTACTTTGAAATTTACTCAAAACTTCATTCAAAATATCTATGAAAAAATAGGTAAGCACATTCCTTTAAAAAGTCAAATGGAATGGTATGTTGACATTACGTGTGTAAAACATAATCTATTGGCTACCTTCCTATACTTTACCTTTCAGCCACAATTAATCATTTCAGGGGGCGTATAATTCGAATATCGCAACAGCTTTTAGATTCGATCATCTTGATATTATTTTCCACTTACTTTTTTATGCTTTGAATTTTTACTTTGGGTCTAATTTTAAACATCTTCAAATTCAATAGCAACGTTTAAGAACACATTAAAGTTGCAGCATGGACCAGACATGCACGTTTCGGTTACTTAACCCTCGTCAGTGATCCTCAATCTAGACAATTTAATATGGCCAAAGAGTGTGAAAGTTATTATGTCCAAAAATGTACCGAAAGAAGTAGCAGGATGGAAGGGATATGATCCTACAGGACCCACGTTTTAGAAATTTCAAGAAATTTTGATACCAGAAATTTTCGAATTCCTTAAAGAAATGATCAACCGAAGTTGATCGAGCTTGGCTGCGTGTGCCTCGGGGACTCCAGGTCCACCAGTAGTGACACTCACCAAGTAGGTACAAATGTTCAACGTCTCCAAATTTAATAGCATCCTCTAAGAACAGTTCAATTTGCAGCATGGACCAGACATGCACGTTACGGGTACTTAACCATCGTCAGTGATTCTCAGTCTAAATAATGTAAAATGGCCAAAGAGTGTGAAAGTTGTTATGTCCAAAAATGAATAGGAAGAAGGTAAAACAAAAATACGCATTCATGGTCAGCTATGAAAGATACATCGGTTCCACCCTCAAGTTCACAAAATAACACAAAATCCTCGGCAAGCTTCGGGCTTTCACATGACTTTGAGACCTCTCGGATGAAATCGACTACAGACACGATTAGAGGTAATCCGTTGAACTCACTGTATCGTTTAAACATAGCTGTTCTATGAATGATGAATGAACTTGATTTTTTAAGTTAATATTCATATCCAATTATCCTATTTCTTGCCGGGAAGAAGATACATTATGCTACGCAAATTATCCCATCATATACATGACATATTATTTCCATCTGCTGGAAACCTTGCATTCGTTCTGGTGGTTTTCATCGTCTTTCCTTCTAAAACGATTGTGTTAACACCTTTAGCACCCTTTCAGATTTGTTTTTCAATGAAATCATATCAAGTACGCACTACCCTAAACCTAAACTAAGCAACATTATCAATATCAAAACCCAAAAATCTTATCTTTTTTCAATCAACACTCCGTCAAAAAGCTTCTACTCTCTTACACTTCGATCTCCACCCATTTTTAAGAGTACAGTTGTTGTATTAAGTGATTTCTTCTTCAGTCATATCCCCTACGAGAAAATATTGAAACTGCTCAAGATTTCTTGCGAGATTTTTTTTTTATTTTTAATATATTTCGGAAATCAGACCACAAATTTGAGAAGCCATTGTGGTTACCGGATAACTTATCTGGCGGTCCATATGTAGATTAATTGACGACAACAAGAGGCTTATCAAGCGGTAGCAAGGTAATATTTTAAGTTCCGCCCGTGAATTAAATTGGTGACAACAGCCAAAATCAAACGTCATTTAATGTTCTTAAATGATGCTATTAAGACATTTGTACCACTTGGTGAGTGTCACTTGCTGATGGACCTGGAGTCCCCGAGGGCACATTCAGCCAAGTTCGATCAACTTCGGTTGATCGTATCTTCAACGCACTGAAAATTTCTGTTATCAAAATTTCTTGAAATTTATAAAACGTGGGTCCTGTAGCATCATATACCACCCATTCTGCTACGTCTTTCCGGTACTTTTTTTTTTGGACATGATTACTTTCACACTCTTTGGCCATATTACATTTTTTAGATTGCGGATCACTGACGAGGGTTGAGTACCCGAAACGTGCATGTCTGGTTCATGCTGCAACTTTATCTGTTCTTGAAATTATGCTATTGAATTTGAGGACGTTTAACATTGAAGCGACCACTAGACAGACTACGTTGCGGTCATTATAGATATACTCAAATGAGACTAGTTAGGTCCTCTTTACCAGTGTGTTTAGAGACAAACAATCATCGTGAGGAATATCACATTCAAAAGCGAACCAGAATTTATCACGATCATTTGCAAGACCACAAATAATTCACGAGAGGATAGCAGCTTCTTTTAAATGAATCTCTGCTAGCATAAGAAAGTCTAGAACGAAACAATACGATACATGTACATAAAGAAATCATTTACACTAAAAAAATATTTGCAAACAGTTGCTTTGACTTTTTTGATTTCAGATCCAGGAGAAGCACCAGAATTTTTCATTTCAAATTCTAGACTAATGGAAAATGACACCTTTACAATCGATGCAGTTGTGGAGGGCAATCCTGCCCCTACCTATACGTTACTGAACAATGATACTGGTTCAACATGGATGAGAGCCAACTTGCCTTCTAATTTCTCTCTTAACTTCAAAGCATACTGTTTCGATATGGGACATTTTATGGTCACTGGTTACAACAAGCTAACAAGAAGAACTTCACAAGATCTGGATTAGTAACAGTTCTCTGTAAGTATTGTGAAATGTTTTAAGACTGCTTTATTATTAATTCATTCAGGGACAAGCATCATTTATTACGTACTGTTATGTGCAATATAAGTAATTGATCAATCAAATAAAACTGCCATCTCCAAACAAAGCCTTCCGAAGACATTTTATTCTTGTGCGTTGCATTTTAAAAATAATATTTTCATCAAAATCGGTAACAACAGCATAAACTATTACAAAATATTGACTGAATGTTTTCTACACATGTATTGTATCGGTTCGAACATATGACACATACATGCTTCGATTCATGCGAAAGTATCACATTATTCATCGAGCCGAGCATGCATAAATTGAATAAAAAGTACTCTCAGTTTACCTTTTTTTGTGATTACTCTGATTCAATTTGTCTTTATTTACCACTGATGAGGATTTATTAACCGGAACATGTATGTCTTGTGTACCATTTTTTTTTGCAGCAAATTTGGAATATTTTGTTATCTCTTAAGAATGTTTTTGGATTTCTCAACTGTAAAATAGATGACAATTTCAGAGAAAGTACTTTAGCAACTTTATACTCTTATACAACTGCAGGTTCACCTAGACCAAACATAAATAAGTACAACACATATACAGTTTATGCGGCCCTTGGAGCGAACACTTCATTACAAATGTATAGTGCAGGCTATCCTTACCCACAATTCGTCTGGTATCATAACAACGAGAGTATTACTCACCGCTCAACTCTACTGACTCCTCTTGTCTCAGCAATATTTTTCAATGAGACGTCCCTCTCAGATTTTGGAGACTATTACTTGACTATGACCAATGAATATGGACATTTCACAACGAAGTATCAACTTATTGCTAAAGGGATGCAAAGTATTGAATCCTTGTTCATATATGTGATTAGATACCGGTAATTAATACTGCAACAGTTTCCTCCTCATGCAACATAAGCTCAAAGGGAGTTTTTTTTTATATTCGTGTTCGTCATGCAGATCCAATCGAAGAATAAGCACGACACTCAATAATTTTTACTTTATATCAAACTTATAAGAAATAGATAGTTCATACTTTATATCAAATGTTAAACGTCTTTAAATTTAATAGCATCATTTAAAACCTGATTAATTTACAGCATGGACCAGACATGCACGTTTCGGGTACTAAACCCTCGTCAGTGATCCTAAGTCTAAACAATGTAATATGATCAAAAAGTATGAAAATTGTCATGTCCAGAAATGTACTAAAAGACGTAGCAGAATTGGTGGGATATGATGCTACAGGACCCACGTTTTAGAAATTTCAAGAAATTTTGTAACAGAAAATTTCAAATGCGTTGAAGAGACAGACGATCAACCAAAGTTGAATGAACTTGGCTACATGTGCCCTCGGGGACTCTTGGTCCACCAGCAGTGACACTCACCAAGTAGTTCAAATGTTAAACGTCTTTAAATTTAATAGCATCATTTAAAACCTGATTAATTTACAGCATGGACCAGACATGCACGTTTCGGGTACTAAACCCTCGTCAGTGATCCTAAGTCTAAACAATGTAATATGATCAAAAAGTATGAAAATTGTCATGTCCAAAAATGTACCAAAAGACGTAGCAGAATTGGTGGGATATGATGCTACAGGACCCACGTTTTAGAAATTTCAAGAAATTTTGTAACAGAAAATTTCAAATGCGTTGAAGAGACAGACGATCAGCCAAAGTTGATCGAACTTGGCTACATGTGCCCTCGGGGACTCTTGGTCCACCAGCAGTGACACTCACCAAGTAGTTCAAATGTTTAACGTCTTTAAATTTAATAGCATCATTTAAAACCTGATTAATTTACAGCATGGACCAGACATGCACGTTTCGGGTACTAAACCCTCGTCAGTGATCCTAAGTCTAAACAATGTAATATGGTCAAAAAGTATGAAAATTGTCATGTCCAAAAATGTACCAAAAGACGTAGCAGAATTGGTGGGATATGATGCTACAGGACCCACGTTTTAGAAATTTCAAGAAATTTTGTAACAGAAAATTTCAAATGCGTTGAAGAGACAGACGATCAACCAAAGTTGATCGAACTTGGCTACATGTGCCTATATCAAACCTATATCAAAGAAATAATTCGTACTTTATAGTAATCCTATATATCAAACCGATATCAAACAGTGACTCGAGCCAAGCGTCCCTAATCGAAATCATTGCAAGCTACCTTCGGTGCTTCTAGACTTGTGTTTACTCTATATTGTCTTAAATGGGGAATCATTGTGTAATGCAATTAAAATCTATTTTAAAGTTAAGTCAGTATGGTTCTTTAATACCAGTATTTTAAAATATTTCTATCGCTGCAATACTGTCAACATGATGTTTTAGGTCCTCCTGGAAGACCAACCGGTATGAAAGTACTGAAGGTGAACGACCATAGTATTGAATTAGGCTGGTCGACGGGTTATGACTACGGGCTTCCACAAATAGTACATATTGTGAGATGGATAGGAAATAAAACTATGGATATAGCTCAAGTGTATGTTCAGACAAACTCTGCAGGTTTTCAGTATGTGGAGAAGGAGGTTGCCCATCTGAACAGCAGCACGTCCTATATAATTTCTTTGGTCAGTAAAAATATTTATGGCACTAGTCAATTTTCGGAGGAGATTTATTTCGTCACAAAAGGTATGTTAGCAATATTTTCCTGAAACTAAATTAAACGTGATAAAAGAAAGGATGGTATCTTCAACAAGATTCAGTTGTGGCACAAAACACTGATACACCCCATGTGAAAACACAATGTAGGCAAGCACAAGAGATAAAAAGGGGACAAAGAGCACCAAATAGGACATAAAATATCCAAACGCAAAAGACAACACATAAACCAATGCCACCAATGGACAATCGGTGTCGAGTAAGCACGGCATAATCTGCAACGTTAGTAGCAAATAGTGTTGTTATTTGGATTACTTGCCCTTTGCCGTGTGGAGCTGGTAAAAAAGTTCCCCGCGAGGGTTTTGACAGTAAGTGTTTTGAATATTTTCCCTGACATGGTCGCCATAGCATATCCTCAGACAGTGCATGTATTTTATATAATTTGATCATTTTCGTGCATGAACATCGACGGTGGGTGTGGCTAGCCAACAGGGGATGCTTACTCCTCCCGGGCATCTGGTCCCATCTCTAGCTTGGTAAGGGTCCGTCGATGTTCAATTTGGTGCTCTATTGTGAGTGCTGTTGAGATTTTCGTCAGGATCTTCTTTAACTCATTTGTGTCACACTTAGCCCTTTGCCGTGTGGAGCTCGTAAAAAAGTTCCCCGCGAGGGGTTTGACTGTAAGTGTTTTGAATATTTTCCCTGACATGGTCGCCATAGCACTTTTTATATAGACATATCCTCAGACAATGCATGTATTTCATATAATTTGATCATTTTCGTGCGTGAACATCGACGGCGGGTGTGGCTAGCCAACAGGGGATGCTTACTCCTCCCGGGTACCTATTCCCACCTCTAGCTTGCTATGGGTCCGTCAATGTTCAATTTGGTGCTCTATTGAGAGTGCTGTTGAGATTTTTTGTCAGGATCTTCTTTAACTCATTTGCAACAACCCTTACACTTTCCCAGCTACCCAGAGGTATCGAAGAAGGAACAAATTGTTGTACATACTAGCCTCCTCACTATAAGATGACCACACAAACAAAACAGAAATACGTTGGGGCCCTAGTTACACAGATGCATATGTATATGGAAAAAATTAGACATAAGATAAACAGCCATTGCTCTACCGGCTTGAGTAAGCTAATGAACGACAAATATGGATAATGACCATATCCCTGTTTACAGCACAAAATCGATAATTCAGAAAATCAGAAACCGAAGGCATACAAAATCAGGATAAAACAGGAACCAAAGCAAACGCTATCATCATAGGAGTCTGACCGACATTCACAGAGGACAGGTGATCTTGTTCTATTATTTCTAACGAGATTGGTCAGGGCCCGCAAAGTAGTCCTTTCATCACAGACAGATTTCAATTCCTTGGAATGCGCTTGTACAAGGCTATGAAAATTGTCAAGTACCGTGCCGACAGTATGAATAGTGATTGATGATTCTGACGCAGACTCGATGGAAATTCTGCCTACCTTTGATTATTCTTATTCTGTTTATTATGTAACCACAAAAGGAAGGCCGTGAAATTCTTAAAGTAATATTCTGTGTTGATTGTTATATCATTAAAGTAGTAGAGCAATTAATGGTGCTAACCTTATCGATACTTTAAAGAATTCCGTGGTTACCACATTAATGTTCAATTCATGAATATGCAATGTGTAGGAGTGACCATTTTCTTTCTTTTCATTGCGCGAATATCGAAGCGTATTGAACAGAAATCACAACAGATGTCCCAAAAAGGCATAATCATGGACACTAAACGATTTTTTTGTGATATGTAATTTATCTAATTCAGACCATGTCTTTGTCGATAATTTGATATATTGTTCTCACTCTGATTATATATAAGTTATTTGATTACAACCTGTGGTGCATTTTTTGTAGACGAGGAGCCTCGGTCCCATTCATCTATTAATTTGAGTTTGATAATCCCTGTGTCCATAGTGTCATTCCTGGCTTTGATAGCAGTTGTATTTGCCATTGTACATGTGTATCGGATAACAAAGAAAGGTAAAGGGAAAAAAATACTCATTTATACAAACACTCATCAATATCTCCGTTTTTATCTATTATTTATCCTCGGGGTATCAAATGGGTAATGAGAACTAATTGGGTCACCGATTTATGGAATCCTGACACCTAAATTAAATCACTACATAGATATTATGTAAAAATTAATTGAAAATTGTTGACCAATTTTGATAAATCGTAGTAAAAAGTTGCGCAATGAAAGGTGTTGGACAAAGATTGGCTGATTTTAACAGCAATATATTGACCAAAACATAAAGAAAGCGGGAAAATCCGAGGTCGAAAGATGATATTGCTGTCGTTTAGAAATTAAAAAAAACCCAAAGAAATCCTTGAATATGAAGTTGGCAATCTCTCTTTTTTGTAATCTTTCAATTACCAGGTCTGTATCTCAATATACATTTGCATTACTGACAAATGTTTTATTCCAAAAAAGGAATCAGTTCTTATCGCGGCTACAAATAAAACAATTAAATTTGAACATTTGATCAAGATCGTGATAACTTTAAACATATATTTAAAATTGTCTAACACTCCATTGTTATAGGAAAATATGCATCTTTAGAAATGTTAGTATCTTACATTTATATACACTGCTTACAATCTTGCATTTATTTTGTAGGTTCCTCAGTTAGTACATCGGAAAAGAAACACATAATCAACTGAATTTCTCTTAATCCAATACTCAACTTAACTGGATTTTTCAAAGATCCATTCTGTTAGTAAATGTTATAGCAAAATAAAACTGTTCGGTTGGAATATTTTGATTCCCAAAGCATAGCATTTCCACAACTTTATTTTCTGACTGTTAGAGATGTAACCAATGAGTTAAAGAAGATCCTGACACGTTATTTAGGTAAAGGATCGTCTAATTGATAAGATGTTCTTAAAGTTAGATGGAAACTTTCGACTTATCTTTTTGAATACCACTGCGATATTAATTTTGTTATATTTGCAATCCCATCCCTGTGTCTGAATCCGTTGCATCATAAAAGATAAAATAAAAGTGTATTCGTTAATCTGTTGCTGTTTTTTATCATTTCATATTTATCGATTTGTCATTCTTTTTGCTGGATCCATGGCCTCAGAATGTATTTGCTATATTATGCCAAATGTGGAAATAAGAGGTAATCCGAATGAACAAGTCAACTCGAAAAAGGACAACTCAAGATGGAGAGGGACAAAACAATAAAGGAGAAACACATGGATATTGTACAAGACTTGGTTGCAGCATCCATAGCTAAACATCGA
The DNA here is from genome assembly GCA_033119305.1 of Pinctada imbricata. NCBI lineage: Eukaryota > Metazoa > Mollusca > Bivalvia > Pterioida > Pteriidae > Pinctada > Pinctada imbricata. Next base: position 52,219,937 of record VSWD01000008.1, on the reverse strand, counting down.
AACACCATTGTGAAAAATCACAGAGTAGACAAGAACAGAAAGAGATGTTAAATATACATTTAACACAAACACGACATCACCAACACTTAACACAAATGACTACACAAAAACCAACGGGATCAATAGAGCATTCGGTAACGAATTGGGACGGTTATCTGCCACGTTTGTAGCAAATGGTGTTGGCACAATCCTCCTACTTGTCTGGTTACCCAGTGGTATCAAAATATGAGCATTTGTTGTGTACAAAACCTTCTTACAGTAAGATGACTACACAAACAAGGCAGTAAAAGCTAGGGGCCCAAGTAACAAAGAGATAAACATATACATGGATAGCAAAAATTTAGTGAGTACGAAAAACGTTCCGTGTTCTGCCGACGTGAGCGCTCATGCTCGCAATCAACCAAGGAAGAAACAACAAAACTTTTTTTGTTTTACCTCTGCTGTATTGAGTTCCAATGTGTGCTAATCAGATAATCTTCTTTTCATACCAGATTTTCATAATCATATCGTTATGTTTTTTGCAGCTTTGCATATTATGGACAACGGAATAGGAATGAGTTAAAAGTCAAACACAAAATTATAACCTGAAAACCATACTCAACCATAATACAAAACCTGGAACATGAAAACGAAACATAAACGACATTAAAACAGTCTTCAAATCAGATGAGATAAGGTGACTGGCGATAGTAAGTTGCTGCTGCAATCTAGAAAGATAAGTCGCTACAGCCGTGCAGGAAAGTCGAATCTGTGAATTTCGTACTTTGTCAATTGTTGTGACCTAGCATGTCCTTATGTTCCAACAGCGTTACAACGTGATATTCTATTCCTATTCTTCCAAAATCTCTTGAAGTAGAGACAACATGAGCCGACATTACACACTTGATTAATTAGTTTCTCGGCAAAACACCTTTCCCTCAGATTAAAGGGTATTAATTGCGATATAGATATACTATGACAAGGGATGAGGGAATGTTTCCACTTAGGTTTTGAAGTTGAAACCGTCACTTTTGTTTAACTTGCCTCAGCGACTGTGTAAATTAAGCGATTCCCTGCCATATGTGACCTATGAAAAAAAAAGAATCGACAAAAAGGCGAGGCAACAAAACTACTTTGACAAAAGAAGGCGATATGTAAGACACAGATACAAAATCGGAAAAAGGTCGAGATTCTTCAGGGCTTAAATATAACGTATCCTCTGAAATTAAGCGTCTACGATTCCTCGCTTGGAACGAGGATGTACAAGAGCTTGAGAAAAAAGCCTTTGATACTATTGGTTTGTGATGGATAAATGTAACTGGTCCTCTTTTACAGACGGAACTTCAAGTAAGCTATTAAGTGTACCGACGACGTGGAAACAGTGCAATTGAAGCATCGAAAGATTGAAATAAAGGACGGGATCTTCAACAAGATCCAGTTGCAGCATCAACATCGACACTTAAAATAAACAAAGAGAAGACATACACATCAAGAGACACAAAAGGGACAAGGAACAGCAAACACGACATCAAAACACCAAATAAAAAAAAAACCCAACGAGACCAATGGGCAACCGGTGCCGACTTAGGACATGGTGTAATTATCCGGATTACGTACGCACATCCCTCTCCACTTTTCTGGTTATCCAAAGTTATCGAAAAACTCACAAATCTCCTCACTGTAAGATGACCACACAAACAAATCAGATAAACGTAGGGATCCAAGCAACATAAAAGCAAAGGGCATACAAAAAACTGACCGTAATCTACCGACTGTAGCGAGCTAATGCATGTGATCACCCGAGGAGTCCGACTGACATTCATAGAGGACAGTTGGTAGGAGCCCTGTTGTCTAAAGAGGTTTGAACTGGGCCCGTCATGGAGTGTTGTCACAGTCAGTCAGAGTGCAAGTCTTCAGAATGCGATAGTTCAAGGTTGTAGATTGGTCACGTATCAAAGCCGATTGTCCTTCTTGTGAAAGTTTCATTTCAATCAATAACATCCTTTAAGAAAAATATTTTACGATGATGTTAACATGACATGTGATAATGAATGGAGAGCCAAGTTGCATTCAAGATGCAAAAAATATGACAAAATATATATTTAAGATGGATAAAACTGGATTATCATTGACAGACATGACTCATTTCACGTTGCAGTGTTGAGCAGTTTAAATCGTTCCCCGTGACCTGATGTTTGTCAAGTGTATTAATGACTTCTTTCCAGCTCTGTCACCTGAAAGAAGCTTTGTTTTGGCCTTTTATCAATGTGACACCATACATATTTCTTTTTGCGGAAACTAGCCATTTTACCGATAAATATCATCGAAATTAAAGGCGTGTAACATCTTAGCACCATAATGCTATTTTGAACATAGATTTTATTTGGATATGCCACTGAATCGACCCTACAGGAAATTTGGAGCCGCGCACTCTCTGTATTGTAAATGTACAAATCTAACTTCAAAAAATTAAAGAGGGCGCTACTGAAATTATTTTTGGTGGCTCCACTGGAAGCATCACTGATGAGAATTTGATATTCGAAACACGTGTCTGGTGCATGGAAATTGGTTTTGAATTTTCTTCAAGAAGGTATAGAGTTGGAACCCTTCGACATTATCGTAAAATATTAATAGTAAATTAGTAGTAAATTAATAGTAAATGAAAAGACTGCGTCAGAGAAAATTTTGAAATTCTTGTTTTGTGCTGATCTCTTTTATTGATGACAACGATGACAAAGGAAAGTTAGAATTTGCTACTCGCTGCTATCAAATGAACTGATGAAGACATTTCATTAGAGGCTAAGTTATTTGTGACAGGTGGAATGGAAAATGTTGCTGGTCTGTGAATCGAACCCAAGACTTTCTGCTATCTGGGCAGACGTTCTTACCGAATGAGCTAACTGTTCTCCATACCCGAACCGTCACACTCCCCTCCCCATCATCCAAATTTTGAGGTTCCCCAATTTTGTTTACCAGAAACTTCACAAAGAAATACAAATAAATCCCTTGTTCTTCCCCATAGTTGCAATAGAGTACGAGTATTTCACGAGGTTCACTCTCACGATACAAAATACTAAATATTGACAAGAATTTACGCACATGTTACACAAAGGAGAGAGACTAGGAAAATTCTACCCAACGTAAGAAAAATCAGCGATGATGAGTTACATGAAGATGGCATTCATATTTGCTCTGTTCTGTTTAAACTTAAACTTTGTTCCTTGGTTGTGTTGAGGTGTTGGAAAGTGTGTATTGAAGTGTTTGTGTATATGTTCAGATAATATGATACATGTATTAATTGAGAGCACGTCTTTAGCGTAATGGTATGTACAAATAATTTATAAGTACAAATTAAGGACCGAGCAAATCGGCTTCATCTGAGCAGAAAATGAAAGCACTTTCATTTCGATGTCTTCCTTTTGCATTCGAGCTTTATATTGTGTATCCGTCTTGCGTTTATGACGCATTTCTATTGTGTTTCTCTTCGTTCTCTGGACAAAAAATGCAACAAACTGTGAAATTCCCGCCTGGGTTTTGAAGGTAACCAGAAAAGTGGGAGGGTTTTGCGCATGTTATACGGATAACCACACCATTTGCTTACCGATGCCGACTTTGGACGGCCATCTGCCACTCAAGTAGCAGAAGGTGTGGTAATCCGGATTACGTGCGCACAGCCCTTCCATTTTCCGATTACCCAGTTGTCTCGAAGACTGCACAATTTTGGTGTATGCAAAATTTTGGTGTAAAAAAAACCTCCTCACTGTAAGATGAACATATAAACAGATAGCATGACGTAGGGGTCCAAGGCACACACAAATGGAATTGTAAATGGATATAAAAAACAGAAGGCATACGAAATAGTCCGTGCTCTATCGGCTGTAACGGGCTCATGCATTTTATCACCCGAGGAGTTCGACTGAGACTCAGAGAGGACAGGTGGTCGGGATCCTGTCTTCTCTAAAGAGGTTTGGACATGGAACGTCATGGAGTCGTGTCGTCACAGTCAGTCAGAGTGCAATTCTTAAGAATGTGCTTGTACAAGGCTGTAGATTGGTCCAGTACCAAGCGAAGTGTCCGTCTGCTTAAAGAGGGATCATATCAACGGTATAAAAAGGCGTTTTATGATTCTAACACAATCTTGAATGGTAATTCTGTCCACCGTTGATCCTTCTTATTTTATCAATTATGTCACTATAAAATGCAGGTTGTGAAATACCCAAAGTAATATACTCTGTTGCTTGTACAGATCCAAATTTCAAAAGAAGTTGACTTATATTTTTGTCAAAATTCCAGAAATTCTTTACTAGTTTGTGAAAGCGAAAACCCTGGTCTGAAATGAGTTAAAGAAGATCCTGACGATAATCTCAACAGCACTCACAATAGAGCTCCAAATTGAGCATCGACGGACCCCCAGCAAGCCAGAGGTGAAAGTTTCTTCGTAATTTGTAAATTACTACCATAAAAATCAAAATTATCAGTACATGTTCTAGCATACCGGAAGAGCTGTGAAATGTAGATACAATATGACGATAATCTGGGAAAATCACCGTCAAGCCAGGGGAAATTTACTATTTCGAATCCAAAATCATCTCGTTTGACATACACACTTTTATGAATCTCTCCATTAACAATTTTGATGTTATGATCCAAAATTGTGTTTCTGTGTTTGTAACGTTTGTCTTGTTTAGAGTCAATTCTTGTGGATATATAGCAATTATACTTTTCAAAAACAGGATTATCGATAGTAAGAATATCATCCAGGTACCTAGAAATACCAATTAAACATTTCAAATCATCATGTTTTGTTTGCTTGTGAAGATTTTGGATAAATTCTTTTTCATACGTGTATAGAAATACATCTGCAACCAGAGGCGCAAAATTGGTACCCATTGGGATCCCTACAACCTGCTTGTAGAGATTCTCACCAAATCATACATAAATGTTGTCCAAAAGGAAGGACAAGGCAATACATAGATCACTACACTTCCGATCTGTAATCTTTATATTCTTATACACTAAGACTTCGGCATTAGATATTCGATCGTACTTTGAATGCATATTTTCTTCTGATACCTTGTAATACTTTCTCTTGGAAAACGTTAGGTCCTTCTATCCTAAAGCCTGTCAAACATGATTATTTCTTGTGGAAGCTACCACAACAAAATAGAAACACAAGCAAAGACTAAATGATACAATAGTCAACATTAACATTCTATTTGTTAAGATATTTTTAACTTATACAAAATTTTAGACTACTAGTAATCAGCAGAGAGTTAATTCTATAGCAATGACAAATATGGATAATGACCATATCCCTGTATATAGCACAAAATCGATTATTCAGAAAATCAGAAACCGAAGGCATACAAAATCAGGATAAAACAGGAACCAAAGCAAACAAACAAAAACCTCCACCATATGAAGAGAAGCGAACTCCCGATATGGGAGTAGACCAGGTGCCCAGGAAGAGTAAGCGTCTCCTGCTTGCATGCAACACCTGTCGCTTCAGTTAGGTACATTCGTTTTGGATTTCGGAAGACATAGAGTACAATCTTTGGTTGTATGGCTCAAATGGTCTATGGCAGAATATCATCCACCATTCTGGAGAGTGAGACATCATAGTGTATGACGAGTTCCCCATATCGACCGTAGAACTACCTCAGTGACGATGTTAGTCGGCCACAAACATATCCCTGACTGAGAAGCTTATCTGAAAGACGCCTAGCTCTCAGAACAAAATCCGAATATTTGGTACTTACTCTGGCATAGCGTATCAACTGAGATATGAACACGCCATAAGCAGGCGATGAAGGTTTGTAATGCTGAAATTGAAGTCGTCACGTTTGTCATAGAATGAGGTGTTCTTGTGACCATCAGTGTCGTAGGACAACATTATGTCAAATAGGATGCTGAATTATTTGTCTATGTAGTCTCTTTGACTTCAGCTCATTAATTTTGTGCGGCGCCGCACAAATTGAAGACATAATGAAGAGCAACATTGATTGGTTACATGGCGTTGCGTCCTCTGGCAACGTCCTGCCGTCATGCATCGTATTAATACTGATTCTCTCTAATGTTCAATATTTCTTGGATACTCAATGTCATTTTCACTTACTTGGTATATTTGATGCAATGAATTAAAAAAATGACTATTTTTGGACATTAAATAACATTTCTGGTTGTTTTGAAAAGGAGTAGTGTCTTATAGCCCTTTAAATGGCCTATTACGCTATATTTAAATGTAATGTTGCCATGTAAAATATTGCCTCAGCTAATTGATATTAACAACTTTTAATTTTACAACTTATGATTTTAGATAATTAAATTATCTTTTTTACAGTTCATTTAGTAATCAAACTCATATCGATTCAAAATTTTGTATAAACAAGAGTCAAAATTTAGTGGATAATTTATCATTTTTGCCATTGATAACACCATAAAGGTTTGTGCGACCATGTTCTGTTTTCCTATATTTCCCAAATTTTCCCAAATGGTTACTAAGACAACTTTTCTATGAAGCCTGAACTCAAGAGAGCTGTTCTCATAGCGTATCGTCAATCGTCTGTCTGTCAGAAAGCTTTTCATATCTTGATTCTCCAGAACCAAAGTAAGGAATTCTGGTTTAACTTGGTAAGAATAAGGTATTTATGGTTCCCTACAAATGTTGTTGTTTTTGTCAGCTAGCCGAGCCATCACAGGCAAAGGTACGTCACGGTTACTCTTCTTTAACAATAATATTCTTTAGAACCGAATCACATATCGACATACCAAAAGCATCAAGATGATCTAGAAAATGTCTTACAAATTATTATTTTTAGGCGCTTTGGAGGCATGTCGGATTTTGCTCATTTTTGTATTTATTTATCAATGAATATATGGTTTATGCACTGAATTACTTTCCAAATAAATATGGGTATTTTTCATTTTTAATTTTCAAGAGTTGTCTTTCTTACATCAATGCACGTGAGTATTAAGCGAGCGTTATGTCCCCATGGACCTCTTGTTTAGTCTAAAAGGGGGCCCTTTTGCCGACTTTATGAGCAAATTTGCTTATAGAATAACGGATGCAGAAAATTTTACTTTTTCGTATATACGAGGGATGATTGATATGTTGTGAGCCTCGGTTTTCTGGGTTGCAGAAGGTATTCTGCTGATAGATTATCTCCACAAAGGATAAACAATCAATGGCTCATACAATGTACTATGCTTCACTTCTAATACAGTACGGGAAAATATTAAACTTAAGCGCCCCGGAAATATCAGTAGTTAAAGAATGTCGTACCATCAGGACAATGCTCCTCTTCATCAAGTCTGTCACTGCCATAGCTGTCATTCATGATTGTGGCTTTAATTTGATTGAGTCTTATTCACCTGATCTTGCTCCATCAGACTTTCATCTATCACAAAACTGAAAGCAGCTATTTCTGGCATCCAATTTCTGTCCGATGATGACGTCATACTTGCAGTGGATGGCTTTCTGACCAGTCAAGATAAGGAGTTCTTTAAAATGAGTTAAAGAAGATCCTGACAATAATCCCAACAGCACTCACAAAAGTGGTAGTGATGCGGCTACCCTTAAACAACGGTGACAACAGTGTATAGATAGTGCAGGGGATTATGTAGAAAATAATGCAAAATGTCTGATACAATTCAAATCCTTACATACGAGGCACACAACATATCAATCAGCCCTCTTATTACATGTATACACATGTACTTTGAAAGATATTGAAGGAAAATTCAAGGATATTTAACTTTTAAACTTGACTAGAAAAGCTATTACCATGGAAACGAGTCTTGTGGATATACCTCGTTTTAGCATTTTCTGGATACTCAAAATTCCAGACTTCTGTTTCGTAAAATGGACTTTATTAGTGAATTT